>JAYKKI010000004.1:23445000-24010000 GCA_039881145.1 Druceiella hillmani | reverse complement strand
TATTTATGAATTAAAGCAAAGTCACAATATTATAATAGAATTTGGTTGTAAATCAAGTCTACTTTAAAGAAGAAATATTTCGAAGCGAAACTCAGTTATGTACCTACGTATTGAATAACAACCATGTGACGTTAATATCGAAATAGTAAAATATTGAAAAAGTTGTTTTTGTACGTTTTGTGTAATATATATAACGTATCTGCAACGTATCTACTCAATAAAAATAAAATCTCATAAACTAACGGTTTTTATTTGAAATTTAGAATTTTTTTACGTGAATTAAAGAAGCGGTGAAAGCGATCGTAGCCTAGATAAAAGATCGAAGTGACCCGAGATGCGAAGGTTATTATAGAATAAAATGAATTTGACAGAATAATGAATGATTGAATTGTAAATTGGATATCATAAATCTATAATTACTTTTAACTCAGCGTTATATGAAGTCGGAGAATATACTGGTTTGTTGCACATAAACAATTACATATTTTGCTCAAGGGTATGAAACTATTACATACCAAATTTCATCAAAATCCCTGCAGTAGATTTCATGCGATTGAAGAAAAAATTGACACACAGACAGACAGACAAATAGACATAAATCTAAAAGCGGATTTTTTTGGCTTCTTCGATCATACTATAGACGAAACCAATCACTTCTTAAAATATTTTTCATGTAGAGAAGTCAATCTTACAATTTTATTACACGGTATAAATCGGTATTAGCGTACTCGGTTATTTATAGCCAGCACTAAGTCTTTAAGTGATTTATATTAAAAAGTAAATGGATTTAGAGCGAAGTCAAATGTGGATTCTTCAACTTTACGAGTTTATGACGATCAACTACTATTGAAATTAAAACGTAACTTCGATCGGCTGCAGCAATCAATAACTAGTGATGAGAAATGGTTTACATATTATAATTACATAAGTAAACTTAAATGGTTTGTGCAGAACAAACAGGAGTTCTAGTACTCAAAATTGAACTGAATACCAGAAAAGCAACGGTGAGCTGCTGGTTATACATAAGGACATTATTCATTAGGGCTTCCGGAGGCATTTACGGTTCACCCACAGATTTGCTATCAGCAAATAGATAAAGTAACTAACGAAGTAGTCAACAGGATCGAGTTTATTTTCTCTACGATCACGCTATACAAAATACCGTAAGATATACTAGTTAAAAAGTACAGTAATTATGCTGGATTCTGCTAATACGTCCACCGCCATATTTACCCCATATCGTGCCATCTAATTATCACCGACTCAGAGTTCTAAGTACCTAGTTTCAGAGAATAAAAAAATCAACAGTATGAAAGATAATTAAAAACTTGTATTTTTTTATATCAAATCACCAGCTATTTATGCCGAATGTATATCGTCACTGTCTACAATATGGCTGCAAATAATCTATACACGTAATAAAATTGTAACACAGTGGATTCTGCACATGGAAAATATTTTAAAAAGAGATAGCCAGAAAACCTGTTTCTAGAACTGTTGTCCGCCTCTCTGTATGCTAATTTGTTTGTCAATTACGCGAAATCTATTAGACGAATTTTGATGAAATTTGGTATTGTAATATTTAATAGTAATTTTGGTATGATAATATACCAAAGAGCAACAAATGAGAGAAAGAAACTCTAACGACTTTTGTTATTCCGAATTTCACGTAAAGAAAGTCTTAGGTACATCTAGTAAATAAATACGGTGCATGTATCTTTCGATTCCTTTGTAAAATTTAGATTTTAAAATATTATTCATAAGAATATGTCAAGTTTGAAAGCTTATTAGGAAACTCAATATTGTCATGCATGCACCGATTTGTGATTTGTAGGTAAATGTAAACTTTACATGTCATGTACATCTAACTAAATTTTCACTCGCTTCGACCGTAACTAGCTAATGTATTTGTTAATAAATAACACATTCATATAATAAGGTGATACGTTCTATTCGTTCCCCTCGCAGTTACAACGGAACAAGGAAACTTACACCACATCCACAAAGCAAGTTAAACCGTTGACAATCCAATTAAACAAGACCCCGACAATACGAACCTAAATCCATTAACTAAGTAATTTAACTACAAAGGTAGAGAGACGCAAACAAAACGTCTAAAAAATTGACTTCGGCGATAATAATTTTTTCTCCACGTCAACTGAACACAATAGTAGATACTAAAGGCCGATTAAGACGTGGGCGTTGACAAACTACTTCCCTTCAGACTCTGAACGCATTCAACCCTGAGGGGGACACGATAAAGTATCGTATTTAGTCACATATTTGAAGGCTCTATGTCAGCTGATACGTTTGCTTAGATTTGGTCTCGAAATTTGAGCTCGTTAATTGTGTGTTAGGGTTGTCCGTTGAAAATGTTTGTTTTATATTTATACAGTATATTTGTTACAGCTAATATAAATAAAGAAAGACTTTACGAATTGTAATTTTATTTTTTGGGTGTTGAATCAATAATTTGTAAACCAGTTACGAATATAACGCAAAAAGAAAAATTTTGAAGGGAAGAGAAGAAAGTCCGTAGTTGACTCTGTCACTCGAAATTTTTGATGAAACTTTACTGAAATGATTTTTATTTGAAAGTATAATAATTTTTTTCAGAATTTTCAAACTGTGGTTGAAAAATTAGTAGAGTGGAGCACGTTGCACGCTACGTTGAAACTTGATGTTTTGCAAACGGAACAAAGAAAATAAAAATCGTTAATATAACTCAAATTTTATTTTAAATTACCTATCCAATGATATTCCACTGAATGAGATACGTGAAAAACAGTTTTCTTCCAAGTTTACATGTATAAGCTTCTCCACACACGTAAAGTTGGAAGTAAATTACCAGGTAATAATCTTTTTTCACTACGGAACCCTGAAAAGACAGGACAGGGACCCTGACCTGACAGACAGCCAGCCATAGTGAGCGTCTAGGTTAACTGGCGTTGCATTGTCTTGTTCTGGGTGACCTGTTTAACCTGAGCGCAGTCTGCTCCTCTCGTGGGTAGAGACCGCCCAGCGAGTGCTGAAGGCACTGGCTAAACGGTCTATATACAAGTCGTTTTTCCGCGTTCCTTGAACCTTCTGTCTACTAACCTGGTTTCCATAGCAAGGCCAGATAGCCTCTCAGACGGTATCCTGGAGACATGACAAAACAAATATAGCTTGGTTCCATCAAGCAATGACTTAGTCTAATGAATTAAATGGTTTAGGCCGAAATATTACAAACATAAATTTTATTATATGACCCGTAAATTATTTGACATAATGATATCTTTATCTCCGATTCGACACTTTTTAATAAAACAGAAAAATTAATGAAATACATTTTTACTTCCTAGCTTTTACGAAGTACGGAAAAAGAGCAAGTTTTCATTTTTGAGAGCTGAGATATGTTTTATTTTATAATGTTCAATTAATATTTTCATTTGAGGTCAAAATAAATACTCTAAGTACATTTAATGTCTCGCTATTGGTTATTAAACCACTATAAACTGAAATATGGAAGATAGACTATAAAAAATGTATAAAAATTTATCACGTTTCTTCAATAGATTCCATTGCCACGCGTTATTGTTTTACATAAAAGTACACTTTCACTTTGAATTTATCTTTTCAATTGTATTCGATTTTAGCCATCATTTGATAAATGTAAGTATATACGATACATAAACAAGTGTTAATCTTTAATACTGTGTAGGGTTTCTCTTTGATTTCATATTCTCTAATCGGTTAAAGTGGCGCAAGTCAAAATTGAACAACCAAAACTTGTCATTTTGCAATAAATTAATGAAATATTCGCGTGAGACAAATGAACAAATATTGATAAGTCAACGTCCGTTATAGTGGACGGTGATCGCTCAAGTAATCAATTACGCTTATCATAGACCTAACGACAGATATCTCCTTTTTTATAAACATTTCCTTTACACTAACGGACAATTTTTAACTTCTGATACCGAGAGTAATTTCTGTTTCTCTGTACTTTCACATTTCTCCTATCGAGGTGCGGTCAGCAATGATGACGAAACATGAATATAAACACGCGGGTACAATCGTATTCGGATTCGTTCACTCATAGGGAATCACTTTATCTCGCATAGATCTCTCTGTTTAGGACATGGAGAACAACCAGTTTTACAGTTGCTGCTGAGCAAAATTGTATTAACAGTATGCAAACTCTTGTTTATCAATCCGGTTAGCTCTCTTAAACTTAAACGTATTTAGTAGCCGTATTCTTATTAATTTTCACTAATAATCCAAAAGGTGGCCTGTTCATCAGTTTCTTGGTTACACAATAACTTTGCGATTAAGCACTGAACCGCTTACAAATTTACAGGAGTGCGCGTAATACGTTTGACGCAGTGGCGTATAGTATTAGCGACTTTGTTCGCAAATAATATATGCGATGGAGGCACTTTTCGTGTTATTAACATTCGAAATGCTAATAACATGAAAAGCACCTCCGTGTTTTTTTTACTAAATCACACCTAAATAGCTTGTTAGATTTCTATGGAATTTTGTGTAGATCTAATTTATAATTCGAATTAACTTGAACAGACTTAATTTATAATTTGAATTAACACGTAGGCTAACCATTTGTAACCAGACTAACACGTAGGCTAACCATTTGTAACCAGAAAAACAATATAATTCTTGTAAGATAAAACCCCATGTTTTTTACTAATTATAACATAATATAACAATAAACGGAGTAATGTCCATATTAAATCGTATCAACAATTTGCTTGTAAATCCCACCAGCTCCATTGAAAATTCAAGCTAACAAAGATGCGGGTAAAAATAATTTGATTACATATTAAACAACTTTGTTTATCAAAGATATTCAAAATATTCTTAAATACATATGCAAGTTTAATGTTGCTTCGTACTTATGGATCTAATTCAGTTCGATAATTTCTGAGATAATCCGAACAGATAGAAATTGGAACTGGTACCTACGGGATTACATTACTGCATTCTGACGTACCGTGCAACAGTTATTATCATGAATACACTCAACTGAATAATTTAAGAACTAAGATGTAAATTAAGCGTCAAAAGTATATATTTTTAAGTTCAAAATAATGAGTTTATTGTCTATTATTTACGCTAATAATGATTAACGTCTTCACGTATTATTTGGGTGTGATTGCTATAAGATTACACTCATTACAAATAATTCACTTTAATGTATACTTACGCATTACAAATTTAATACCAGTGGGCTTTTAACATCGTCGGATAGATATCACTAAGCTAGTAGTCCGTTTTTGTAACGATATCTATTCAATCTCTGGATCCAATTTATAATGTCAGTAAAAGTTATTTTAGCGAAATCTGTGTTCAACAGGCTTCAAAATTCTATCAGTTTTTGTGGCCACAGGTCAGTCGAGAAAGTTGATTGTGGCTATTTTTTCTTCATTAGGTAGAGCGCAGAAGATTTATCTTGGTTTTAATTTTTTTAAGATCTTTAACAAAAATATATTTTTAACACAAACATGTTCGAACTAGAAAAACTTTGTAAATGGGTAGAGTTGCATTTGACTTCGAAATATACGACAAATTATCTGGGCTTTTCTCCTAGTAAGAGTTCATATCATTATTTTTGCTCAAATTCTGTCCTAGAAATGCAGAAAAATGTTTAAAACCTGGTATGACATAATGTGATATATAAAAGATGACTAAGGATAGCGTATAATAGGTTAAAGATATGATATAAAAGTAACACGTGCGTTTGGTGGCCAGGATCTATTTACCTACAAAAATTAGCGTGGAGATTTTTTCTACATTTTCTGTAAAATTTCGTCAATATTATTTTTAAATAAATTACTATAAACACTATTTATGAACTCATTTAATTATATTCTTTTTGCGTTTTTGTTAACCCATTCGAAATGTTTGCACCCTATTAGAACTTGCTTATCATCTCATTCCGTAGGTATAGAAGGAAAAAGTAAAATATGGTTGGCTATAAAGAAACTCAGTTTTCATTTGATTTTTAAGACAAGTAATATATATTTAGAATATAAATAATGAAAACGAAAAATCTTTATCTACTTTTAATGTATTTAATTGATACATATTGCGGATTTATTGCCACGAGAGCAATCTCTTAAATCAACCATAATACGAGTCCAGCCCCGTTCGACGAACGGCCGAGAATCGAACCCAGGTCCCCGCGGTGCGCCGCATCGTCAAAGGCCGTATGTCTTGTGATTAATCCACCAGACCACGGAAACGAATCTTAAGGAGAAATGAAGAAAACAAGTGTAATCAATAATGTTGGTTAAATAGTCTTTAAGTTAATTGATTATTTTTTTTATATTATAGGTATTCACATATATACATCAAATTCGGGTTGTGTTATTTTCAATGTAACCTTTTAAATAGCTAGCAAGACAATATTTTAAGTAGTGTGCTGATGACGCGTACTGAATACCGGCGCTTCTATCTTCCTCGCACTGAAATTAAATAAGTTTCTAATAAATAAAAAGTTTGATGATAACTTACAAGAATATTATTTGTACGCCTTTAACATTAGCATATTGTTTGCGAATCATGATCTACGAAATGCCCGGAGGCTTTTTCTCATATGTAGGGAAATGGGGTAATACCGGGGTAAGTGGCCGTGGGGGATATTATATAAAATTAAAAATATTAATTTTGACATTTCCCTTCGAGATTCATTTAGAAACAAATGTGCAGTTGTGCTTCGCGCTGAAAAAAGAAAAAGTAACTAACATCAAAATTGTCTACAGTTCTTTTTTCATTAAATTACTCTAAATGGTTCTCTCTCTCTCAGATAATCGGGATAGACGGCAAAAAGAAAAAAAAAGAAGAAAAAAATATTTTTATAGGTTAAGGTAAAGACCAAGATTTAGGTTTCGCCATTTATTACATACGCTTATGGTCATATTCCCTTTTTAATTCTAAAATCAGTTCGTTCATTAAAAATTTATGTTTTGTTGCCGATTTTATCTATTAATAAATAAAGATCTCGTTAATATTAATATCGATGTTTCAATTGTTTCCGAATCAATTTGCATACGATAAGAAAAAAATATGTCCATCCCCCTCTTTTCGACCATCTATCGCACACACCTATGGCTACCCCTAAATATTGTTGGAATATCATTTGATTTATGTAGTTTTCTGAATAGAAATTTATATTTTCTTGCAGGTTTCCAATATTTATTCATCAAAATCGTATTAATATTTACGTCGTTGTTTCAATTATCACACAATTAATTTGAATAATATAAAAAAAGCTATGGTCATCTCTCCGAGAATTAACCGAGAGAATAAAATCAAAACACAAAAATATTCTATCAATAGAATGATACCATGACTTTTTCTGTTTGATTTCATGCAAAGCGTTGTTTCAAACTCAGCATTTATCACTCGTTTTATATAGAAAGTCTGTCAACAGAAATTGCAACGGCTTCTGTTACAATGATACATTCTTGTGTATCGATTGAACAAAATGCAGAAACGTGATCGCTAGAGACCTACCAATCAACAACCACAACGAGTGCATCGCACTCGATGCCCACTGATCTACTTTTTCTTCCGGGTCAACCTTTTCCAATGAACTTTCAAAAGCTTGGAGAAAGTATTTCTTTTTAAATTAACGCAGAAACCATTTCTCGGTGTTTATTAACACATATAATCTTGTCCGAAAGTTGCTAATTTAAAATTGCATTGATTAAATACTGTCCAGTTAATATCGAAATCTTTCCTTAGTTGGTTAACAATGTCCGGAATGATTTTATTTTATTGAAAGTACTTGGTACATGGATTTATTACTGCATTCGTCTGAATTAATTAATGTTGCTGAGGTCAGTGTTGAACACGATCTGTTGTTTTTTGACAACATTAATAAATTTATTTATTTACAAATCTTATTCAATTGATATGTTTGGCGACTACCACAATAGACTACCACACTTGTAGACTACCACAATACTATTTATCGTTATATTAGTATTCTGGTTGGCTGTATTTCTTACAGCCAACCAGAATACTAATATAACGATAAATAGTATTGTGGTAGTCTACAATGGACTATACCATTAACTAAAGTAAAAAAATGAAAAAAAAACTTGTACGTGTCTATATATATATATATATATATATATATATATATATATATATATATATAATATATATATATATACATGGAAACATATAAGTGCATACGGGATGGAGGAAAAAATAAGACGTGAAAAGAAAAAAGGAAGTTGAAAATAAGAAATTATGAGAGGCATTACTTTTTGAGAGTTTGTAAATGCGTTTGTAGAGGAACCATTTCATATGTTGAGGTGTCATTTATTCAACGACTTGGGTAGCATATGTTGTGAAATACCTTCCATAGAAGGTAATATGGTGATAGGAAATGAGGAGGGTAAGGAACCTTTCGGAATGCAAACCGAAGCCAAGAGAATTTTGAAGAACTACTAGAAATATTCAAAACGCTAAACAGAAGTGACAGCATATGAAGATTACGTCGGTCCCAAATTGCTAGCCATTTGAGACGAGACCTAAGCACAGAAATGTGATCACATTTTCTGAAGCCGAAGTTGTAGCAGACTCGTAAATTTTGAAGACGATCTAACTTATTAAAGCTATCTTCAGATAAATTCAGATATTTAATTATAAGCGGAGAATTTCGGGGGTTAGTATCATATGTAAAATTTGTAAGATGCCTTAAAACTCATCAAATATGGCAATCAAATGGAATTATTGATTTTTTACATTAGTTTTATATGTATATAAAGTAACTCATAATCCCATTGTATTTTCCATGCCGCTTTTCATAAATACGACATTTATTTTACTTGCTGATAAATGGCATCATGTCACGTGACTTCCCTGCTTCAGAGAAGATTTTTATAATAATGAAGGACCGAACGGTGTATGAACAGTAATTTGACACGAAAGTACTTTGCGTCAAATGTAGGTACTTTGTGTTTATCCTAGTCAAATACCTTATTTTTTGATGAAGCTACATTTACATATATTTCATTTCATTAAGTTTAATAACTAAAGGGAGTCTAATAATCCATAACATGATACTCGTCTTATATTTCTTTCACATATTTCGCCGCACCTTTTAACAATTTGGGTAACATAATTTAAGTAAAAAATTATAATAAGCAGTGTCGGTATAAATACAATACATCCATAAATATAGTTAGTATAATATTATGACTTGTTCAACAAGGCATAATATTTAATGTTGTAAGAAGGCACAATATTTAATGTTGTAAGAAGGCACAATATTTAATGTTGTAACGATGCACAATATTAAAGACTGATTCAAATTTACTTTTTCTTTAATAATTGCATTAACACAGTGTGATGTACATACTAAAATCTATTATAAATTTCTACCACAATAGCAAAACATCAGTAACACGGCATAATATTTAATGATATATTAGGAAACTAATTAGGAAACTGTATTCACTTTGCCTTTAACAATTTCATTAGCACGGTGTGATGTACATATTAAAATCTATTATAAATTTCTGACCCCGTATTTTAAATAGACATTCTACTAATTTATATATAACTTTAAAATCTGTGTAAATAAGTATGTAAACATTTTTTTTATTTTTAACTCTGAAATTTAATTTAACAGAAATTTTAAGTTTGTAACTTATAGTGGTTATGAAATATTTCAGTGTGTCAAAACAATGTGTCAAGGATTGTTCCAAACCAAAAATTGTCGAGAAAGCTAAAAATAAAGAAATTAAAGTTAAATCTTTATCGGTTAAACTTTTTTCTTCTGTAACTTTAAACTTCTGGAATTATAAAGAAACAAATGCATAAAGTGATGTAGAAAAAAATTTATATTTTTATTCGTTTTTTCGTACTTGATATATATGAATGAAATTGTATTTATATCAACAACTAACAAACAGCTATTGCGAGAACAAACCGATTTTGTCTTACCTATACTGTTAAAAATACAGGTTACATGTATCAGATTTATGTACCGAGTTAATGTATCGCATTATAGTAAATTTGCTTATTTTTGAAAAAATAGTCGCTTACTCTATTATGGTTTCTCTGAACCCAAAACGCATTTTTCAGAACTTTCTCCCGCCTGTTTGTTCGAGTATCACTCAGAAAGTACTGGCACAATTTCAATGGATCTTTCACCTGAATAATCCCTATGATTCAAATTAACATAATTTCCTGTCTCTTTTAAATATTTCCTAAGGATTTTTTTTCATTTATCAGCTTCTCTGTTTTAGCTGCCAAATAAATATAATTAGTCTTTCTCTGAAATAATATACTTCCCCTAGTATACTACTATCCCTAATTATGCTTGTTTTGTTCAAATGTTTCCTTAAGAATTTTAAATTTGACTATTAGCACGCGGCAGTAAGACCGAGCGCAGGTTTAAAACTGAAAACAGAAATTGTCGAGACTATTGCAGTAATTCAACTTAAAGTTCAAGCTAAGAAGACATAATATGATATTAACAAGGGTACTTTGTTGAGGTGTAAACGCGATTACCAAAGAAAAACTCCGCCCCAAAAATTAAAAAATAAATGCGAGTGCAGCAAAAGGCTAGTTTTATGTATAACTAATAGCTAGTTATAGTTATAACCAGATGTTGGATCTGGAATCGTTTGCATATATTTTTAAACATTCGTGATTTTGTCTGAATGCAATACGGCCAAAGACACTAATCAATCAAAATCTTGATAAGTGTCTTTGCCGTATGAAATTGCAGAGGACTAACAAGGAGAATGGAATGAATATAATAAATCTATGGAAAATGTATATTCCTTTTTCACAATTTAGGGGATGGAATACTGAAAACGTATTTTTAGTTACAAAAGGAATGCATTGTCAAAAAGTCTCGTTCTTAGGGCCACTGCTTGAAGTTGGACGTTAATATGTTACATCCAACTGATTATGATTTTTATAAATTTAGAATGTTATGACATTATTTGCGTATCAAAGAAGTTTTTTCTATAAAAAAATTAATGTTTGAAATTAATATCTAGACAACTTTATTTAGAATTTCTAAAATTGTTTAAGGTAATAACACCTGCGTTCTATAGTAAAACATGAGATTGATATCAAAATAATAAGTGAATTGCATAATGGGTAGGCCCCTTCGTGTGAACGGCGCGATGCGCGAGTGCACCGCGAGGGATGCGTTGCGAGCCCTGCATCCAGCGCTATGCCCGTCAATCTCGGCTCACACAATGCACATGACAAGTGTGAGCGAACAATGAGGACGCGAGCACGACCAGGTTACTTTTCCTTTATTATGACAGAGCAAAAAGAAACCGACTTAGTTTAAAGGTAAAGTATAGTAGATAATAGTAAGTTATGTTAAGAAATAAGAAGTATAACTAGGTATAACAAATTTTAACACTTGATCATAAGCTGTTAGCATGTCGTTTTGCTGAAAGATGACTAGCTAATTACTCGACTGTGTCAGAGATTGTCCTACAGTATTACATATTTTCCCAGGCTATGTATGTTTGCATGTATGTGAATAAGTTTATTCTCTCGTACAGATTAAACTACTAACGTGATTTCAATAAATGTGTTCTTAGATTCGTCTTGATCCAGAGCGTACCCTAGGGTACGTAACTTTATGAATTTCAAAGGTTATGTATGTATGTACGTATGTACATATGTGAGTAAGTTTGTTCCCTCGTATAGACCAAGCCAGGGATCGGCAAGCAGCGGTCTGCGCCTGTTTTCTATATTCTATATAAATGTCTTTTCATTTGGAATTATATTAATTCGCCCATAAACTGAATTGTGTGACACCCGCGAGAAACAGCCATTGAGTCACAGAACACTATTTACTCCACCGGCTGCGAAAGCCACTGCCCGTCCGACCCCCGCCCGTGCCGCCGGTCGTACGAAACGCCATCCGCGATGACACAGTTGTCGCTTGCGCACCAACCGTGCTTATCGATCGATTATTACGAGTTAACGCCGAATGAAACTAATGAAACATAACTATTTTGTTTTGCATTTGTAAGCGTGAGATTTTTTTTATTTTACATACTTGTGACCAGAAAGCTAAATAGCGTGTATTCAACTCAATAACATCTACTTCAATTGTTGCACCATTTACTCTGGGTTGTGGGCTTACAATCTTGGACTAATGGCTTCAAAAAAGAAAGTTGTCCATACATGCACAGATATATATGTTTTAATACTGGTAAAGGCAAATTCTTATCCTCAATATGCCAAAAAACTATTGCTGTTGAAAAAGAATATAATCTCAAGCGTCATTACGATAGCGAGCGTAAAGTAAAATTTGCATGCTTGTGGGTGGTTTATGGAAAAATAAAATAAATTCACCTGAAGTCAGTAAAGAGCCAAGAAAGTGTTTTCAAGGTTCAAGTACAAAATAACGAGTCAGGTATACGTGCGAGTTTAAGGGAGCAGAAATACTTGCGAAGTCTGGTCGACCGTTTACTGACAGTGAATTAGTAAATCAATGTGATTTAGTTATGGCTGAGGAGGAGTGTTCAGATAAAAAAAAAGAAAATGTTAGTCTGCCAGAACGTGCATCGGACGTACTGAGAATTAGGGCAATAATTTATCTGAGCAGCTTCAGGAGAGGCACGATTATGTGAACGGTTTTCTTTAGCTACTTTTTTGGTTACTTACCATGGTTTTCTTTAGATGAAAGTTATGATGTTTCAGACACTGCGCAGCTACTAACATTTGGTCGCGGAAAATATGAGAATTTGATAGTTTTTGTGGTAGTTTTTATGCAGTTTAAAAGGAACGACTACAGGGGAATATTTATTTCGCCATTTAGAACAAGCGATAGTGCCAATGCAAATACCATGGGCAGAACTGACAAGCGTTACAATTGATGGCGGCAGAAACATGAGTGTATAAAAATAAGAGCTTGGTGGGTAGAATTAAAACCAAACTGGCAGAGATGGATTACGAAATCCAATTATTTTTCCATTTCATTGTCCACCAAGAAACGTTATGCTGAAAAGTTCTTGCATGGAAAGAAGTAATGGACATCGTGATAACCACTGTCAACTAAATTAGAAAAAAATGGGTTAACGTATAGCCAATTACAACAGTTTCTATTAAATATCGAAGCAAATCACGGAGATGTCTTATATTATTCTGAAATTAGATGGTTAAGCAGAGGTACGACCCTGAACAGATTTTTTAATTTCAGAAAAGAAATCAACACTTTTATGATAGAAAAGGGCAAATCTGTTCCAAAACTTATAGATTGTCAATGGTTAATAGACACTGGGTTTTTAATTGATTTAACTCATAAGTTACACATCCTAAATGTGACGCTTCAAGAAAAAACAAGTTAATATCTGATATGCAAAATTACATGTGTGATCCGCCTATATTTCAATTTGCCACTATGTGGCCCTTGCCCGCTAAAAGGTTGCCGACCCCTGGATTAAACTACTAAAGTGATTTTAACAAAATAAGGTGTTCTTAGATTCGGCTTGATCCAGAAAGTATTATAGGGTACACAACGTTGTGAATTTCACAGGCTATACGTGTATGTATTTCTTTATTCTCAGCATTTTTTCCATGGTCGGGTTTTCGGGTCCTCTTATTTAGCCAAAATGTACATTTATTTCCGCTTTGTTTAATTATCTGAGCAATAGCGATCTGTGTAATTTCACCGTCCCAAGCTTGTGTGGGAATGAGTAGATGAATGTTGTGTTTGAATGAAAATATTTAAGTAGGTATCATGTAAAAGTGATTACTCATTAAACAGTTTTTTAAAAGTGTATCCTTAACGAAGAAGTTTTTTTAATTATTATAACTATTCGATTTAAGTACAATATAATTCTGTCTATTTTAGTATTATTTTCATTTGGGAAAAGACAGCTAGGGATGAATGTATAATGGAAAAAAGAGACTTATTAAGTAAATATTACAATAATTTATATTTATACTCGACGACTAATAATAAAAATATCCTATCAAATATTATAATTGCAAAAATGTTTTTATTTATTTGTGTTTGCTTCTAATAATTTATATATTTAGTCATCTTCAGGTGGGCTATTAGCAAAGATCTTTGCTAACACCTCACCTGAAGATGTTGTAATACAACGAAACCTAGGTCGTGGTAAAGACTTAAAGAAAGTAGAAATAATACTAGATCACGTAGTTTCATTTAATTGTGAATAATAACTACGAAAGTTACTGACGTGCATTTTATTTTACTACTAGTTAGATTCGGATGGATTTTGATTGGATCGTTTACTGCTTGCAGCGCTCTACGCATGTCCACCCTTGCAACACATTATACCGGCAAGGGGCGGTACGGTAGCGCGCTACGCTGCACATTAGTATAAAACCCCTTTTGTGGAGCGCTACCCAACGCAGCCGGTCACAAACATGGAATGTTAAACGGATTATCAAAATAACAATTTATTTATATATAGTGTGCCCGGCCGCGGCTTGCGTCCGCTTTATGTTCATGTATTGTAGTCGTCGATGAAGTAATGTCACGCAATCAGCTGGCAATGTTCATCTCACTAGTACACGTATTATCTTGTGAACCGTGGCCAATTCGCTGTAATGTATGGGGTGTTACCGTTTATCTTATGCAGTAGGTTATTTAGAGAAGTTTCACGTCATACATTAATATGCAGCATGCTTAATTTAACGTGCAATATTTATAGAAGAATTGAAAGTAACGTTAATATATATATATATATATATATATATATATATATATATATATATATATATATGTATATGTACATATGTATATATATGTGTATATATATATACACATATATATATACATATATATATATATATATATATATATATATATATATATATATATATATATATGCTTAAGTTGGTGATAACAATATTTTTTTTCGTGAATTGACATGTCAAAAATCTTTGCAAAACGCATTTAGAATTGAAATATATATTAGCAGTGTCTTCATTTTCCATTCTTGTGGGTTTAGGTCATTCACCGATTTCAAGCTGCAAACCCACTAAATTACAGATCAGTGACTAACAACGTTCTAATTAGGTATGGTTACTGTGTACAGTAGGGGCCTTAAAAGATTGCCGTTATCATCGGTACTATTAATACAATCGTTCAGCAGCGACTAAACAACACACCACAACAACACAACACAAGCGAGCCAACTTTACACCAATTTAGACCAATTATTTAGAGTTAAAAACATTTGAGGTTTTGTGTGTGACAGCTGTATATAGTATGGATAGTTTTAATTATTATATAATATCGATGCAGTAATGACAATTTCGTGTTAGTGGAGAGAAACGAAATGTCTTAACCATGATACTAATACAGGATTTGGTTGTGTCAGATATAGATATACCAGCAAAAATTAGCCTAATGTTAAAGAATAAATAAAACTGATTTCTTTAGAATGAAAAAAAAAACAAAAGATTCAGAGATTGACAATCAGCAAAGAGTAAAAAATAAAATAAAATTTGTGATCAAAATCGAAAACAAACAGAAAGCTATTGTCACAAGTGCTCATATATTAAATTAAAACTAAATCAAGAATTGTTAATAACAAATAAATATAATAATTAAATCCAACAAAGTATACAATAATTTTTTAAACTATTACAAAAACTAATAAACATTGATCACTTTTTAAATGTGTAGCAATTACCTAAAAGTATTAAAAGTAAATTGTTAAATGACATTGACATTTGTTCTATTGTCAAAAGAATATATTTTTCGCTCTTTATGAATTTTGTGGCTTTTTTCAACAAGCCCGTTGGGCCTGCTTGTTTCGTGGAATCACCATGCTGGTTCAAAGAACTCTGAAAACATAGCATTTAAAAAATCTATCATTTTTCATCTGTCAGATTGACGATTAAAATAAAACTTATTTTTTCTCTCTGTCAATATAAGAGTGCCATTTTTATTCTTGTAACACTTGGTCCCACACTATACGGACTTTTGACGGCCTCCTTCCTTATGAGGGTTGAACTATTGAACAGTGAAAATACACTTACAACGAGAAACAAATTGCCTTAAGATTTAAAAATTGCAAAAATTGCCTAAAACATTGCCTTTATACATACTCGTAATAAACCTATCACTGATAAATACATTTAGTTATGATATCAGAATAATTGTAAGGGAAATTAAAAATTAATAGAAATATAAGATTTTGTTTCATTTATTTACTACCTTTTTAATGGAATATGAATTAATGATGTAATAAACAAAATAAATAAGATATACACAAAATAATGTCTTTCAATCAATGACGACAGAAAAAAACAAATAATTAGTTTTGAAGTTACCGGGAAAGTATCATTAAAAAACTGACAAAAGAGTCATAAACAAAAACAATTTAAATAATAACAATAAATATTAATTAAAAGTTTTAAATTTAACGTGTTGAGAAAAAAGGAATAGGATATGAACGTAAGGATAGTAGAATTAGTGAAGATGGGAGTGATAAGGGTTTTCATTTGATTTTGGAAATGTCTACAGGTCTATATTTGATGCTGGAGTCAAAGGTATTATATAATTTGATGGCGTAAATAGAAAAAGAAATTCTTAGATACGAATATATTTCCAGCACTTCTCCTCATAGCCAACGTAATATTTTATTTGTTTCCAAGATCGAAGTCGTCTGTGGAATCCTCAATAGAGTTGCGGTTGACTTTTTCTTGCGGTTCGACGGGGAGTAATGTAATGCAATAAAATATAAAGAAGCCAGAACAGTTGGCTAACAATAATATTTCCCTATTTTTTTTAATTGTTGGTTTTCTTTTGAGCCAACTCTATGACCTATCCACAGTGACATGCAGATCGTCGAAAACAACATGGCGCGAAGGACACTTTTTTATGGGAGAGTTCACAACCCTCAACATTGAGAAATATGGCTGATGGAGAAGTTTTAGTGTTACGAAATTCACACGTATTTCCTAAATTTATTTATAGACTGCAGCATTCGATTAAATTGTGAATTTGTTCCATGAGCAAAGTTCGTTTATTCTCCGCTATATTCCTGCTATATTCCTCCATACTAATACGACTAAAACTAAATTATCCTTGACCAGAGGACAGTAATAAACACCAAATTATTTTAATTTATCGAACCCGATCGAAATAAATATCAAAAGTCTATATCTAGTTTTACTAAAAAAGTAAATGGTAATGTAGTGGACGGATTTAAATATTTATTGATCATATCAGATTAAGCTTCGTGGCTTAATTTGGATGAGTGTGGCATGGTAATGAAAAGAGTTTCATTACCATACGATTACGGTTCGAGTGCTCAAAGTGAAGTACGGTGGTAACGAAATTCGTGTTTAAATAACCGAATGCTGATTTAGTAGATTTAAGAAGTCTTAATCTCTTCCTCTTCCTTCGTCGCAATGAATTGCAACAATTCAGAAAATTAAACAAAAATTTTTACATTCTATTATTGTTTAAGATCTTTATTTCTTTCAATAAAATTGTCAAAATCTTAACAATTGTATTTCTCGCTCCTGTTACATTAATTAATCATTTAATCAGTTCAGACGATATCCGATATTTATTACACTGAACCTATACTTTATGCTTTAAGGCTCTGAAAAGTTGTTCATGACTATATATATATATATATATATATATATATATATATATATATATTATTATAGTTGTTCATAACTATATATATATATATATATATATATATATATATATATATATATATATATATAAAATTGCTGAACACGATAATATTCAAAATATAAGGAGCGTCAAGCCTTAAAAAAAACTCAGTATGAAATTTTGATTAAGTTATAACTATGCTATGAATAGGTATTATTATAAATATCTACATTTATTTTCAGTTTGAAGAATAAATAAATAAATACTTATGTTAGGTAACTAACTAAGAAACTCACCACTTTTTTCCAAATTTGTAGAAACTTTTTGAATCAGTAGGTTATATAAAGAACCGGACGTTCGATCTTCTCTTAAGTTATTGACTGAATTTCGCATAAAGAACAAACAAAATATGAAAATTTCAGCAAGAGCTCTGAGCTTTCATGAACTCTGTATACAGTGGAAAAATGGCATTGGTTCTAAGGATTTAAAGAAGGAAATTCCTCCAATAATAATCATCCAGAGCGGTAAGGCATTAAATTTAGAAAAATTAAAATGTCTTGTTAAAACAAACCTCAGGTTAAATTTGCGTTACCTAATCTCACATTTTCATACTGCAATAGAAACTTTATGTCTTCCCCAAGCATGAATATTCTGTTTGGCTATCATAAGAGCTAAAACTAATGAACTGAGATGTCGGGTTTACTAGTTGCCAACCTAATATTTCTACAATCATGCTATAATTTAAGAGAAGAATCTAAATTTTTCCCTTTAATACCAAACAATTTAAAATAAAATCGAATTGAAATCGGACGTTCGTAAGAATTTTATTTATTTATAACATATTTTAATTAATTACTATGTGAATCGTCGTATCAAACTGGTTAAGTTACACATATCTTATATTATATAAAATAATTCGTAATTAATTTTTCATTCATAACGACCAAATTATCTATAATTGCATATAAGATAGCAATAAATGAAGGTAATATAATGATCGCTGACAATATACTTAGACAATTTTCTATATTTATTTTTTGACCTACGTAAACCAGCACTCCATTCATCCTGTCTCTTCATAATTTTATTTATTCTGCTTTTAAAGACGTCGACTTGACTTTACGGCAAAACCTTACATGAAAGGGTTAAAATGAGATCAGGCAAAATACAAGAGACAGGCAGCCGTCGTTTACATACCGGTGCGTAGCATCGCCGAGTCAGACGGAGCGTGAGAGCAAACAGATAACGACGACAACATCAGACATCGGAGGTGTGCGGCTACAAAAGAAGAACTTGGAAATGGTGAAAGTCAGTCGCTGATTAAATTCTGAAACCATTTTTATTGTGTATATATATATATATATATATATATATATATATATATATATATATAGTATTTGTGCACAATAAGATTAGTCACATACTTGTAAGCCCGCACAAATATTTTGGATACATTTTAACCTTCATCAATATTATACGAGTACTTCCCAATATTTCACCACAGGATTTAAGTGTTTGTTGTTAGAATGTTCTTCTAAATATAGCAATCAGAAGTGTAATATGTGTGTGTGTCTTTCATCCAATGTATTCATCTTATGCATATACTAGTTACCAAATTTCTAGTGTGTTAAGTTTATATATTTCTTTTGCAAGAATATTAGTACATTTTCAAAACAACTACTCTTGCTTTAATGAAAATCGGTTTATTGTTCATTACTTTCTTTATGCATTATTCATTTTATCAGATGAAAAGACTCTTCAGGCATGCTTAGGTGTCAATCTTTCAAGCAATTGAAAAATAAATAAATATTGTGAATTCATTAATTCGTTTCAAGTGTTTATGTCCCCAGACCAACATTTTTAATGGCCCAGGCCATGAAAATTGCGCATCACTAAAACGTATTTTTATCAAAAATTATTTGAAGCTAATTTTAGTAACTCCGATTATTTGTCAATAAAATAAATTAAATATAAAATTTAGTGAATGACAAATATGGCAATAAAATTTAGTGATAATAAATTTGACAAATATACTTTTATTCATTTTAATAACATTTTTTATGAAAAATTTAAGACAACAGAAAATATTTAGTACTTTGAAGAAAGCAGAGGTTATGTGGGAATAAATACGCTTCATAAGAAAAAAGGTGAAATACTAAACTGAAAGGATTTTTTGAAATAAGGTTTGCATTAAAATACCACAAGCGTTTTAAGACTCAGAGCTTCCTCACCTATTATCTCGACGAGCAGGGAGTAAATTATGTTTTTGAAATGAAAACTTCTTTAGACGCACCATGCACGTTTTTTCTGAGCAAAGAATGAAACTGAGCCGTCACACTTGGGTCGTTGACGTTGAATCGGGTAAATTCGGTTTCCTTCGGCATCGGCCAATCGAATTCACTGTCTTAGTTTAGAGTGCATTGTTTCAAGAATTAAGTTTTATTTTTTATTAATATTTTATTTGAAATCAAAATATGAGAGTACAACGAAATATGAAAGGACGCCTAATGGATTTTTTTTAAAATTTGAATTTCAGTTTTTATGAACCTATTGCTTCATTCTTAGAATATGATAGCAATGAAGAAGTCTAATCAGAGCAAAATTCCACTGAATGATTAATTCACAAATATAATAATTTTATATTTTGTAATTAATATTATTTCATGAGCATAAAAATAAAAATAAATAATCCTATTTCAAAATTGTTACTGATTTTCTGAAACAATACAAATCATGTAACATCAATGTAATTATTATTATACATATACATTTTAAAATTAGAAGTTTCACTTCTGTCGTGTGATTATAAACATATATCAGTGTTTTTTTTTAATTTGTGATGATTATACTTCAATGTGCTATAACACCTCAAGTATATCAGTTTGACAAATTATCACACAGTGTTACCTGTATTATTCACTGGTTTAAATCATCAAATAAACCAAATCAATCGATTCCCGTTGGAGATGCTTTACACATGCTTACACTTTTAAAAGGCTCATGAAAATCAGAAAGTTTATACTACCAATAGCGATACTTTTGATAATCTACGCGATGCATTTGATATCTCTATAAGCCATCTAAATCCATCTGCAATAATCCAGTTTGCAAGAAATATTTCATGCCCACACAATAAAAT
This sequence comes from Druceiella hillmani, assembly GCA_039881145.1. NCBI lineage: Eukaryota > Metazoa > Arthropoda > Insecta > Lepidoptera > Hepialidae > Druceiella > Druceiella hillmani. The sequence continues at coordinate 23,989,244 of JAYKKI010000004.1, read as the reverse complement.
ACTGTGGAAAGTCTCTGTAGTTCAATTTGATTCATTTAATCAAGACATCCAAGCAAAGGAGTATTAATTTACATCAGATTCCATCAGCAGACCACTGCATATATAGGTACAAGTATAACTTTTCGGACAATCAATAGCCGGTACTACTACCACAACCAACCGATTGAATGAATGGTTGACTCATTCTTACCCCAATACTGAAATCGACATAATTAAAGGTCAGACATGACTTATAAAAGTTAAGATGACCTTAAAAAGATATTAATAAAGTTTTACTATTAAACGTCAAAGAAAGAAAGTAGACTCGAGAAGAAGTAGACTATTTTAATGGCAAAAGGATAGTCTATACTAAATGACTGGTATCGAAGACAATTCACTGGAATCTCAAAAACAGAATTTCCCTCTGTCAAATATTGGTATGTAAATAATAAATAAACAATCGAATAGGTGCATTTATCATTATTTTCAATTATATCATTTTAAAATATCATCAAAGAAGCTCATGAAAAAAAAAATGGTAAAAGATCTTTGGAACATCGGTTCATACGCTACCTTCTAATCTTGCGTCGATCCCTTGTCTTTCCATAAAGACGCTCACAAATACGCTTATTTCTCCAAGCCCACATGTCGCATCGCCCTACACCTAAAATCAACACGGGACGGCGGCAAGTAGTACCAATAAACACGAGCGTACCGCGACTAGCAAGAACAACAAAACGAGTCCCAAAATAGACGACGCAGTCGCGCACCATCGAGCCACTGCCGCTTTCATCTCCCTGATTGCGAATGCAAGCTGTGCAATTGAATGCACTTAAGTGAAGATGTGGAGGAGCTAATAATCTGTTATAAATTATTATTAAGCCAGTTTGTGTGGTCTGGATTAGGACAGAAGCGTAAAGTTTTCTCGTTATGGCTTTTAGTTTTGCCTTTCATCTGCGGCTTCCACTTTGATTACAAACACAAGCGATGTCATGGATGGACTTGTGTAAACATATGTAGGAATTCTTATAAGTAGCAATTACTTTATTTTAAAAGCATTAAGCATTTCCTTGCCTCTTATGTGCTCATGAGTAGCAAACTTGCTTTAATCATCTATTTTAATCTTTTATTATTTGATTTCGCATGTGAGTAAATACTTCAATTTAACAAGTGAGTGGTAATTTTTAGATGAAAAAGTTTAAATTTAACCTTTAGAGAAGGACGGCAATACTGTGTTGTGAGGTCATTTTTAATATTGCACGTTATATTCTACGAGAGGAAAAGAGACAGGGATATACCCAATTCTATCCGTATCTTCAAATTTAGAAGCCTACAAAGACTGGTTTTTAATTAACTTATATTTCACAATATTGTACGAAAAATAACAAAATTTAGATTGAGTCTACTACCGTATTATAGAGCGTTACAAATTAAACGGAAAATCGTAACTATACATTTATCAGGATTGTGCTTATGCTTTTATATCTATTTGTATATTATTGTCTTTCGTTTACTGACAACACTATGTCTTTTGCTGTCTATTCCTAGTAAGAGAAATTGAAACTATACCGTAACATTGTTAAGAATGAAAATTCATTACACTTTAAAATATAGTACGATTTTAAAACATGTTAGTAATTATACTACAAACACCATTTTTTAGTATTATAGTTACTCCTATTTTAATGTTAATCACATTTAAAGTCAAATATCGTATTTGCTTTTAATTTATTAACTATGTAAATATTTTTATTGACACATTGATACAAATAACTTCTAAAATACTAACATTTAAGTAAATAAATTGAAATTTAACGTAGTAATAAAGCATATTTGACAATTTGAAATTTGACGTAGTAATAAAGAATGCTTAAGACAAACTTTAATATATAAAGTTTGGAGGAAACAAATAATGTAAACGAAACAAATTGTTTTAAATATTATCTATCATGAAAATATGATTTGAAAGAGATAGTTATAGTGATTCCAAGAAATTAGAATGTTTGTTCTAATCTTGAAAATCTTCACGGTGTTGTTGCCATCCGTACCATTTATTTGCATTTTTCATTAATCCTACCAGAGATATTCGAGAACACTCCAAACAGTTGCTTATTTATTAATTGCTAACGTAAAAATATTGAAACATTTATAGAAACACTGTGTACTCTTAAGTGTTTATATTTATCTAAGCTAGTGTGGAACCTTCGTAGAGAATATTCCACTTGTACTAACATTGTTAAAAAGAACTTTAAAATACTAACGTTTAAATAGATAAATTGAAATTTGACGTAGTAATAAAGCATATTTGACAATTTGAAATTTGACGTAGTAATAAAGAATATTTAAGACAAACTTTAATATATAAAGTTTGGAGGAAACAAATAATATAAACGAAACAAATTGTTTTAAATATTATCTATAATGGAAATATGATTTGAAGGAGAAAGTTATAGTGATTCCAAGAAATCAGAATGTTTGTTCTAGTCTTGATAATCTCCACAATGTTACCATCCATACAATTCATCCGCGTTTTTATATTAATCCTACCAGAAATATTCCAGAAGTTTCTTTACACTTCAAAAAGTTGCTTATTTATTAATTGCTAACGTAATAATATTGAAAAATTTATAGAAACACTGTGTACTCATAAGTGTTTATAATTGGCTAAGCTAGTTCGGAACCTTCGTAATGAATATTCCACTAACAGACTATTGGTCTTACGTAAATAGTATTTATGAAACAATTTAAGCCCAAAAATATTCTCAGATACACATAAAAGAAATATTATGGAAAAATACTTCGATATTGAAGCTCTTTTCCTATTATGTATCGAATATTTACTTTATATGCATCCGTACAGAAAGACAATAACTGGAGTCAGGTGCAGCGCCAGTTTTGATTATCATTCTGTATCAATCTTCTACTTTAATAAAATCTGAGAACGTGTTGACACTCGAATAACATATTATATCATACCATTTTCTTATATTTCTTCCTTTGCCTCCTCGTGTAAAATGGACTGCATCCATTGTGTTTTTACTTTCTCGTTGTCGTGACGAACCGGTCGCATCGTTAGTCCTGTCTCGTCCCGAATCAGGCCCGCTGTTATTAATTGAAAACGGAAACGAATTGCTCGTTATGCTCCTGACAAGCGGACTGACTGGCGCGCGGACTCCCGACGTGCTTTGTATGTCGAAATTTGTTTTCTTTGGGTGGTTTCGTGGGTTGCTTTTTTGGTTGGCGCGTTGGCTCGCGAAGACGTCGTTAAATTTAAATTATTAAAGATCGAGGATGTGATAACCGGATTGGGTTGCGTTTCTTTATTTTATCATTCTCTTTTTTATTCCTTACGCACACGTACGTAATTTTTATCGGATATGCCGCCTCATCGTTTAATATTTTCAGTCTGCATTGGCGGTGATTGTACTTTTATTTCTTTATAACACATGTGTAACACAAAATTATGATATATATTGCATTTGGACTTATATTTTTTAAAACACATGTGTAACACAAAATTATGATTCACTGATCAGTATTTTTCTCGATCTGAATATGGTATATGTTGCATTTGAACTTATATTTTTTATAACATATGTGTAATACAAAATTATGATTTACTGATCAGTATTTTTCATGATTTGAATATGATATATGTTGCATTTGAAATTGCATTTTTTATAACACATGTGTAACATAAAATTATAATTTACTGATTAGTATTCTTCACTATTCGAATATGATACATGTTGCATTTGAACTTATATTTTTTATAACATATGTGTAGCACAAAATTATGATTTAATGGTCAGTATTTTCCATGATTTGAATATGATATATGTTGCATTTGAAATTGCATTTTTTATAACAAATGTGTAACATACAATTATAATTCACTGATCAGTATTTTTCACGATTCGAATATGATACATGTTGCATTTGAACTTATATTTTTTTATAACACATGTGTAACACAAAATTATGTTTTATTGATCAGTATTTTTCATGATTTTAATATGATATATGTTGAGTTTGAAATTACATTTTTTACAACACATGTGTAACATAAAATTATGATTTACTGATCAGTTTTTTCACGATTCGAATATGATATATGTTGCATTTGAACTTATATTTTTTTATAACACATGTGTAACACAAAATTATGATTTACCGATCAGTATTTTTCATGATTTGAATATTATATATACATTATATTTAAATATCTTTAAATAGCCAAAATACTCTTACTAAAGTAATTCTTAACAAATTAATTCTTAATTAATTAATTCTTAATTATTTTCATAAACAATAGTCTGCGTATGAAATTTGGTAAATCGTTAACTTCGTATATTCCATAAGAAAACCTGATCATAACCTCACCTCTACGAGTTACATCATATCAAATGAGGACTTTTGAATAAATATGACTGCATTGATACCAGTTTACGTACAATGAAAAAGTTTTATAAAGATACGTAGTTAAAAAGGAAATTTTACACAAAATAAAATTTGTCTAAGTGCAAACGTAGTTATGTTCTCATTCATAATTACATATATATATATTATAAAATTTATTATTTAATTGGTACGCTAATGGTAAGCTATAATCTCTTCAAACAAAATACTATTTGGAAAATACTTAGGGAAAAACGGCAATGGAATTTGATAAAACTCGTAAAGATTATTAAAATTCAAATATGCATAAGAAAGAAAAAAGTATAAGAGCTGTGTCATAAAAATATTTATTTTGCGAACGACTGTCCGAAATAAATATAAGTTCCTCAGTATTAATATCCAGTTAAATCCAAAGTTATCAGTTTGGTAATAAAATAACTTGAAGCACGAATTATAATTGCAAATAACTTGAAGGACGAATTATAATTGCAAATAATTTGAAGCACGAATTATAATTGCAAATAATTTGAAGCACGAATTGTAATTGCATAGAAAAAGTATTTCTTGCTATTTAATCATTGATTATACTCCGAAAGTTTAATGTTTGAGGTCAACACATGAACAGGATGTTCATAATTTAATTTAGGGTAATCACAATCTCCCCTGCGCTGAGTGATCTCTAACTACTATTATTCTAACTAATTAAACGCTAGTTGCCAATATTTTTTTGGACCAATGGAAAAATAGGTTTTATTGTGTTTAAAAAAAAATATGAAGTATGAAGACTTCAAAAAATCTTTTGCTTGTAAAACATAACAAACCTTTCTGAAGTACAGTGTTACTAAAATGTTATAATATTTATAGCACTATTCCCAAGAACCGAATTCACTATTAAACCACGGTTATATAGCAAAACCAAAATGCTTCAAAGAGTTAATAGTAAAAGAGTTGATTGTTGGCCACTGTCGAAGTGTGGACAAATTTGGGAATGGAAGGTATTAAAAAAAATATTTCAACAAATATTCGAATCTTTTGTTGTGACAATTACATGACTTATTTAGATATATCTAGATAACGTCAATTTTCATGTAGTATTTTTTTTATTTAAATTTATTTATGTGACAAACAGAACTAGAAATAAGGATATTTTAAAAAATTCTTCTAACTTCGCTAAGCTAATGCCTTTGCACCTTTTTATATACTTTTTATTAAAACGATCATCATACACAAAATTAAATAAATAATTGATAACTTATTTCACGAATACTTTTATGTCAATTTTTTTCGCTCTCCTTTTCGATTTTTCTCCTAAATCACAGAATCTTACCATTAAATATTTAAAGAAATTCTGTACTTTATCAGCAACTCTCAAGAAAGTAAGATATTCTCAACTATTATCATTTGTATCATATTCGAGTGTTGTGAGAGATTACAACGACTGCTGTCTTTATTGTATGGTAATGTGTTTCATTTGTCTAGAGCTTCCAATGAAACACATTCCCATACAATAAAGACAATAGTCATTTTACTCAAATAAGGTTAACTGATGTTGATATTTTTTGTAAAAATGTTTTAAGACTGTAGAGTAGGTTAAAAAAACCTTGTGATGAAAAAATAATATATATAACAAACAATTAATCGAAACTTCTAAATAGGAAAAAAGTGTAAATTTTTTTGGTCTTTAAATTTAAAAAGTGATTATGAATTTAGTTTCCACACACAAAAAAAAAAATTATAATATGCAATATATGTATAACTTAAACGCAATATTTAACAAGATACTAAAAATATTTAATAAACTTACTTAAAATGAATGCTAAATAACTGGCCAGTGACGTCATAAACCAGTTGTGTTTTGTATGGGGCATTTCCGCGTGAATCGTAGTTCGTCAGTTTTCAAATTGTTCTAACTTTGTAATGAAAAATCCTAGGTACGATATATTTATTTCAACCGTTTTTAATGTTATTACTTATTCTATTGTAGTAATAAAAACTATATAGTGAAATACCCTATTATTGTTAACTTATTGGTAAAACTAATTTATACCCATACTTTCACCACTTATCTACTCCCTGGTTATCGTGGGCTTTTATGAGTATTTCCATTAGAAATACTCGTTCTAAGCAGTCGCGGTTTGTCATTTATATTCGTTGTTAGGCTAATTAAATCTATTATATCAATGTACAATAATTTCTTGGTAATTGAATAATATAAGTTTATCAGGGATATACTTTCCAAATCGTAAAAGTTGGAAAATAATTGCTTGATGATGTAACTATTAATAGGTTTTGCTTAGGTAGGAGAGGTTGAAGAGTGTAAGGTAAGTTTAATTTGCTGACCGCATCTCCTGAATCTTTTGGCAATAAATTATATATAAACTGTGCAATGTATATTCAAGCATCAATTTTACTACCCAATTGCTTGTTTTTTTTCTCTTAGTAAAGTTCCGAGAAAAATAAAAACCAACAAGAAACTTCTTCCTAACTCCAAAATGGTGACCCAAAATCCTGAAATTACGTTTAAGTCCAACTTAAACATAATTTTAAACGTTTTTACTAAACGTACTAACCAAATTAATATTAGAAAGTTTTCTGAATAATGACAGAAAATTCTGAGTACTCGTGGTTAGGGCTTTTTTTTCTTTTAGACTCAATAGGTTTTTGCGCTAGTTCAATTGTTTCAAATCGACAATATTACAGATCAAAAACATTACAGAAATGTGGATGTGAGCAATATGAAAATACTGGGGATTTATAATATCATAACCTAAAGTAATGGAACTCATTATATGAAATAATGATGAATATATTTATTAAAAATAAATGTAAGCTTGAAATTAGACCATACCAAGTAGACATGATGTCACGCTTCAGCGTGATGAACAGAGTAGCTCTCACAGAATGTAGAAAGAATATTAACGACGGCTAGTCAAAAAGTCATTAGCTGTCCTTAAAACATCAAATAGGCCATTAGACCACTCCTCCAGGTAATAATGTGTTAGTGCGATAAGGATAACTCGTAGATAATAGACTAGTTTAGGCTGTAATAGGTAATTATCGCTTGTTGAAATGACACAAAAGCTCTATCTACGATGTTCTTTGTTTACGATATCCACATTATGACTTGCTTAATTTTCAGGTTTAGTCATACTTAAAAAATATTAACCATTAAATTAATGATATGCGTATGTGTCACTAATGGGCTACAATTTTATGAGCCGTTAATGGATAACGCTAAATTTTCATACATTTACCGATATTTGTATTGTACAATTACATTTTCTTCCTACAATGCATGAGTTGAGGCTCATCATAATGGTGTTAGACATAGACTTAAAAATTATATTTATTTATTTATCATATTTTATGTATAGTTCATATGATGGACTTATTGCTACATGAGCAATCTCTTCCAGTCAACCATAGCAATTGGTATTGAGATTTAGTTGTAAGACATTTTACAACGAAAATTCCTTATCGCACATAAGACAAAAAATTTTTTTAAAAAAGTACGAAAGTATAATTAAAACAAACTATTGACATGATTTGGGATGGCAAAGACAGGAAAGGACAAGGGAACAAAGGAAAAGGTTTCAGGAGAGGCAGGACTTTTTCACTCGACCTTTGAATTTAGGGACGTGATTTTTCTGACATCAGGATCCAAGTGTTTCCAAATTTTTGCTGTTTGAACAGTGAAGGGTTTTTCGTAAGTGGTAGAGGTATGTTTAGAAATTAGTAGGGTGAGTGAACTCTCAGATCGTAGCCCAAGGCAGTCAGCAGACAAATCTTTCAATTTGCCACTAAGATAATTTGGGCTATGAGGATTTTTTGTTACATTAAAAAGAAGTGCAAGTATGTAAAGTTGGCGTCGATCACATTTTCTGTGATCATATTTTCTGAGGCCGAAGATATACCGGATGCATAAATTTTGAAGACATTCCAACTTGCACAAATATTCTTCATTAAGGTCAGGATAATAGACAATTTTAAAGACGTTTCAAAGAGTGTATCCTGTTGAAAACACGACGATTAACATCATTTACTTTAGGGCGCCAACTAAGATTTTGATCGATCAATAGGTATATGGTATTATTGTACTATTTAGTACTAATTTCGGTAAACTAGGTAGGTTTACTTTAAAAGTCAGTCTTTGACTACCAATGATGAGAGCTTGTGGCTTACTTGGGTAAACCAAAAGACCTATTACATGAACCCACTGACCAATTGAAGCGAGATCTTGATTAAGGATGTCGATGGTTTATGATAAGGAATGGAGGTTCGAATGCGCGTAGATTTGTAGGTCATCAGGAAAAGGAGAGGAGATGGAACTCCACCTTGAGTTACACCAGCTGTAAGATCAGTCCACTCAGAATTCGTAATTTAACACATTGCCTGTGTTCATGGAGATAGGAACTAAACCACTTAAGTGAATGCTGGGATATATTAAGATATTTCAAGCGGGCAAGAAGAATATCGAAGTCAACAGAGTTGAACGCACTGCTGAAATCAAAAAGCACAAGGACAGTGACTTGTGTAATATCCATAGCCAAGCGTATATCATCAGTAACTTTAGCAAGGGCAGTTGAGGTACTGTGACCAGATTTCAAGCCAGATTGAGACTTATGAGCGTTGTGGAACTTAGGAAACTAATGCTCAATATTCACAGCTAAAAAAATTACTCTTCGCATTGCGTCGTGTCGTGTCGCTTTGATGATACCGCACGACTATCAGTGTAAGTGCACCGCAGAATGCTTAATTTTTGCATTAACGTTGAAATAGTGCATCTCAAGAACGGAATAAGATAAAACAAAATGTTATTGATTACGATCATTTTATTTTGTACCCAAAGAAGCTGGCTTACTGTAGGTTAATATCATCCTGTAAGTTCTAACATGAGTATGCTTCTATTTAAATACTGCTCTCTAAAACCGACCGTTTTCACAAAAAACATCTTAATCGGAGCTATTTTATGAACTAAAATAATCGTTTTTTTTATGTATGAAGTGAGTCTCCCTTTGAAAGGAAAGTTAAATTTTTAACCGCTTTTACTTTTTCACGATCTTTATATGTAAGTGATATTTAGTATTCAGTTCATTTTTAAAACACTTTTAGTATTTTTTGTCATAGTTTCACTTTAAACTATACGGTAAGAAATATGAAGTTTCCAAAACCAATAGAAGTACGCTACGAGTGTTGCCTCCTGTATCACGATTCGAACCTTTATGGCGATAAGAACTTTTTACATCAAAACATTTTTTTCAGTTATTCCATCATTTAAAAATACTTTCTAGATTTTGATTTCTAAAAGCAAACAACGTTAACAGATCAGGATCATAGTAATAGGTATCCGTCCATTAACTATCAGTGATCGCTTAATCTATGTTAATCCTAATCTCTTTATTATGCCTACACATTGTTATCACTCAAATGAAAATCACATTCGTTTAGTCAAGTTATTTATTTGTATTGATATAACGATTTGAGGAAACATTCAAAACAGCCGACTTATAAATATCTCTCTACGGACAACTCTAAACTCTTCCGATTGATCTTAATTAACATCTCGAAATTTAAATTCGGAATACCTAAATTATACCTTTGATTCCACGCTTCTAAAGTTAAACAATAATAAATTAAAGAAATTAATCGACTCTAGTTTGTGGATAAGAATTTTCGTGTGTTCAATTGAAGTTTACTCTTTAAGCCTTCAGTATTATTTAAGCCTTTCTCATAATTAGACGGCCTATTAGTTGGTCTACATTCATTATCAGACTGATTTAATTATTTTAAATGTGGTTAACGTTTAAGTCTATTACAAATGAGGAAATTATTATCTATAGTTTGTGGGCTTGATCGACGTTCATATCTTTATTAATTGTGAGTTGTGTTATGTTTCAAATCTTTAATAATAACGAAATGAATATCAAAACAATTTCCTTTCCAATTAATGTTATGAATGAATATTCAACGATTTTAGAAACAAATACAAATGAGTTGTAATCAAGGCGGATATCGACAATATACGAATCATTGATAATTGATGACGACAAATAGCTGCTATATTTAATGAGTATATGACAGATGACTTTAATTATACAATGTTGTTTCATTTTCAGAATACCAGTCTATTTAATGAAATTAAATTAAGTAAAAGAATTATATTTTTAAGGTTCGCTACCTCAAAAGGAAAAACGTCCGTCTGTCACAACCGTTTTTTTCAAAAACGACGTAGAAATTTGAAATTTAGGCCATTAATAAAACATATTATCGTATAAATGTCAATAGCTAACACTCAAAAATATTTATATGAAAATTTTAGTGGGGAGAGGGATAAATTAAGTGCTGGTATTTCTTTTGATTCCATACATAGTGTGGTGTATCGTTTGAGAGAACTAATACGAAGCATTTTTGGTGGTCTCAAATGTAGCAACATCTGGAGAAGAAGAACTAACTCTGAACTTTACAAATTATTTAAAAAACCGGACGTGGTCAAATACATCGTAATTCAGAGAATAAAATGGGCAGGGATCGCTTGAGCAGAATGGACGACAGTCGGGCAACAAAAAGATCTTCTCAGCCAGACCATTGGGCTCACGAAAAAGAGGAAGACCTAAACTTAGGCGGCTCGACTGCCTGGGAAAAGACGTTAAAATCCTAAGTGTAATGAACTGGATGTCTCTGGCCAAGAACAGAAGAGCTTGGAAGTTGATTTTGCGGAAGGCAGGGGCCCATCCTGGGCTGTCAAGCCACTGAAGAAGAAGAAGAAGAAGAATAAGGGCCTCAAAGCTATATCTTCAGAGAAATACTGAAAAACATGCAAAAAGAAATTATTCCGAAACTACTTCCTCTCCCCTTATTTCGGAAACTATTCAACCTAAATTATGAAAAAATGGGATTTTTAGAAGCCCATGCAAAGATTACAGAAACACCATAAAAATTAACCTATATTTTATGATTTTTGAAACGTGCAAGATGTTTTTACACCTATAAAAGATATAACAGGCAACATATTTATGTTGTAAAAAAATTATATTTGCAAATAGTTTAATAGAAATACTATGTATCCTTAAATGTTTGTGAGAACCTAAATGTATAAGGAGTCCTAGTAGTGTGAGTTCTACTCGTTCTTGATAGGTTTTTTCCTACTTACTACGACTTCATCCTGATTAATTAATTATCGACGGAGGAGCAGAAAAATCTTTTTTTTAATTGACATATGTGCGAGATAATATGTTTTATTAATGGGCCAAATTTCAAATTTCTACGTCGTTTTAAAAAAAAACGGTTGTGACAGACGGACGTTTTTCCTTTTAAGGTAGCGAACCTTAAAAATATAATTCTTTTACTTAATTTAATTCCATTATATAGACTGGTATTCCGAAAATAAAACGACACTGTATAATTAAACTCATCTGTCATATACTCTTAAATATAGCAGCTAATTGTCGTCATGAATTTTCACTGATTGGTATATTGTCGATATCCGGCTTGATTACAGCTCATTTGTTTGGGATAGCAAGTTTTATATAAAACAAATTTTATCACTGTATAAATTGCTGTAGTAACAAATACTTGGCCATTTTAAGTACGTACGTAGATTCCCGTTCAAATTAAATATGTCTGTAAGTATAAAGAAGGAAGTTTATATTCCTTGTGATGTAAGTATAACTGATTACTTGAGTGTAATTGGCTAATTGCAAACTAATCACATTTTTTATATCACGAGTAGCTTTAGTATAGCACGTTAATGTAATAGGCAGTTTATAGCAGTCACATCATAAATACTTCTTTAAGTAAAGTTTTTTAATTGAAGTGTTTGTGAAAATCGAAAGACATAGTCCTGTACAGCATGGTTCCTATCTCAGTTTTTAGACAAGATTTGATATTAAAATTTACATTATCATATTAGCGAAAAAAGTACACTTAAAATTAAATGAATTCATAAGCTTAACCTACCCCCTCTGCCCGTTTTTCTTTCGGGAACGATGCACGGCTCCAAAGGCTATAGGCGTCGCTGAAAAACATTTTGGGCATCTTTTCCGGATGAGGAAACATTTCACTTCGTAGAAAATAATTTTATAAATTTTAATGTAATAGCAGCAAAAAGAATATATACAAGCATATCCACAGTACACTTAAAAATGTTTGCAGTTTTTTTTTATCAAAATGATTTGGCTAATCTGGTACTCAATGTCAGTATTATAGAAGAATTTTCTGTTATATTATGATAAATTAATTTTTTTGAACTGTCATGGAGGGCATTTTTTAAGAACTCACTTTATTTATCAGGGACACAATTTTCAGAATTTTGTAGAAAAGTTAACTAAAGGCACTTTCTTTTTGGAATTTTGAAAATGTTCAGAAGTATCGAACTGAAGATTTACGTATTTATTTTCAGACTATAGCCCGGTCAAAAAAGGCCAGTAATTTTGCGATTATGTCCCAGAAAATCAGATAGAGGGAATTGCATAGCCATTTTGGATGAATATTGAAAATACATTTAACACGGGTGAAACCGAATGAAATTCCCAAACCACACCGCCTGAAATATGTTTCTTTTGGCTTAGTGATAGCTCGTCAATTAGGATTTTAATAACGCTGTAAGTACCAGGTGCTGTAATAAAGCACAAAAAATTCCATATTAGTTTAAAACATTATTTCCATTTATCAAACAAGGACTCTTACGTCAGCAACTTGTATTTTTATCGACGCCTGTTGATGAAGACACAAGTCGCTCGCACGTCACTACGAGTGCAAAACACTTCAATATGAGTGCAAAATTCAATATTAGTGCAAAATACTTTAATCAATTTCGAAAAGATTAATTTAAAAGATTTGTCCCAATATCAAACAAATATTCTTCTCACACGCCTGTCGATAAAACACAGGTCGCTGACGTCACCGTATCGATTGACTTCTACGTCACATTGGAGAAATGTGGCATTGCATAGCATTTCAAAAACGTAATTTTTTTTCGTAACATGTAGTTGCTTAACTCCAGCGGGTAGGTTACACTATTTTAAGGAAAAGTATGATAATATTTTAACCATGAATTTGAATCTAAAATCATTAATTTTTCAAGTAATCTTTATATCATCAGAGTCATAATTGTACTAAAATAAGAATTTGAAAAACCTATTGGGTAAATTGATAAAAATTTGCCTCGATTCTTTATTCGCCTCTTTTCTTTTCCTCCCTTATCAAATTGTCAAATATTTATATTTAAATAATGTTGTGACGGCTGAAATCCGAAGTGAACTAGAAGCAGCCGATCGCCCTCGGCTAGAATTACTATAACATTTTTCTTAACGATTACAAATAGATGTAGTCAGTGGCAGTAGACTAAAACTAGTTTTAAACTAATTTAGACTGGCTACAACTTGGTGTAGCCTACCACCGTTGGCTAAAATCAGACGGTTTAGTAAGTAAAAAAAACGATCTTTGATCGTCAAATGTTCTGCTCGTAATTGTGTCATCTATTTGAATAGTTTTAATAAGTGAAAATAGTAATTTGGTAATTATATGGCATTAAAACAAAACGTTTATATGCTTCTGAAAGTTTTTTTATTATTAAATATAAAATTCTTTAGAACTATGTTATATTAATTATCGGCATATAAATAATAATCGCTGGCTAAAATATTAGATATATAATTCAACAAAAATCTCTTTATAGATATATGTTATTGATACTACATAAAACTAAATTATAAGCTAAACAAACTATACTTGAAATCTATTAAATAGATCTTTAAAAAAATGTTTTTTTATATAGTAATCTTCTCAGCTGTTATTATCTGCCTTGTAATAATATTGGTAGGTAATATACAAAAGAAAAACAAAATAAATTCTCAACAAAACAGCTTTTTGTTGTTCCTGAATAAAACTGTATTAATTTTTTTGGCAGAGACGTGAAAGATAAAACTTAATATTTATTAAATTACCGTTTAAATATGTTTTTAACTATTTCTTGAATCCAAATTAAAGTAAACGTGATTGATTAATTATTTACCGAAATTAATTTCTTCTTTATTTATATAATTTTAATTGCTTTTTGAATTGCATAATATCCTAGCAGTTATATAGAGGAATTTCTTAAGACATTTGATTTTACAATGGCGTCTCTCGTATTCTTTCTTCGGAAAATTAAATTAAGCACAAGCTATCAGTAATATTTTTTTCTCTGGACAAAATCAATTCAATTCAGATATTTACAGTTCCATATTGGTTATCTAAATTAAACCTATTATTAGTATATAAAAGTTCCATCATTATGACATTGGGCAAAACTCCATTACCACAGTCGACGTTATGAACGGGAACTGAATAAGCCACACTGCACGGCGGAAATTTCTCATTCGGTACAACTATTTTGTTTGTTTGTATCATTAATGGGGTTTTTGTTTCTTTTCTATTACTGTCTATGCGTTGTTTTTTTGTTGCAGGGACCATATTTTCAATTACCATTGCTTTTCCTGGTGCTTTTTCTATTTCATTTACGATATTCTCTTTTTCTTTTAACTGTCCCAGATTTTATTTAGGCCTTGATCATATTTTTTATAACTTCAGATGATAGGCCTAATTATTTTAAATCTACTTTAACATCACATCCAAACATGGCCTGGTAGCCTTTCATACGTAACATATTTCTCATTATCTAAACAAACCTTCGTCCTTCAAACAAATTTTTATAGTTTTCGTCTTTCAATCAAACCATAAAAATACTCTGCACGTCTTGATTAGTACGTTCAATATATACTCATTACTTTATGATTGGCTATGACGAGGTTTATCGTGGACAATTTTCATGTCAAAGTTCTTGTCAAACTTTCGACAACTTTATTTGCAAATTTCGATAATTATAAGTCTGTGGTTTTAAGGGTATGCCAACAGTATAAAATATACACTCCTCCGCCAAAGAAGGCACTGCCGATTATTTCTGTTAGTTCAAGTAAAAGCGTAAGTAAATTAGATTCTATGCAATAAAATGAAATAAATATTATTTATTAAGACTAAAAAACCTTTGGCTTTTAAATTCGAATTTTGTAATGTGTGTTTTTATTTGTATTATTTTCAAATTACTCTTTTCAACAAAACAAAAGGGGACCTTCAACTAGCAATATCCTTTATTTAACAAAAATTACCAAAGGGAAAAAAATTAGAATCGGAATTGCCTCCTATTTCCAATGTGAGTGCTGCATTTTTAGTGGTATGGCTTGGATGAGGTTTTTAATAATTTCTAGGGGAATGCACCCCTATTCGAATGTAATAGCTTTTTTAGCTTTCTGATGTTCCGTGGGATTGGACGTATAGCTCTAACACGCCGTTTTAGTATATTCAATACATGCTCAATAGGATTGAGATCAAGACTTCGTGTTGGCCAATCTAAATGGCGAATCCCGACCTCAGGGAGGTAAGAGTCTATTTTCCATGCTCGATATGCCCGAGCGTTATTGCCCATGAAGACAGCAGCAGTTACTGTAAACAGCTAGTGTTGTTTATGCATGAGCAA
Source organism: Druceiella hillmani (assembly GCA_039881145.1). Taxonomy (NCBI): domain Eukaryota; kingdom Metazoa; phylum Arthropoda; class Insecta; order Lepidoptera; family Hepialidae; genus Druceiella; species Druceiella hillmani. The sequence goes on along the minus strand of JAYKKI010000004.1, from coordinate 23,973,355 downwards.
TAAATATTTCCCTTATGTATAGTTGTGCGTTCAGAGAACCATTTTCGGTAACAAATAACTCCATACGATCATCAGAAATTATGCCTGCCCAAAATATAACAGAGCCTCCGCCATAAGCGTGATCTCTCCGAAACATGCGCTTGCTTAACGCTTTCCAGGTCTTCTCAGCACTTCGCGCCTCACCACATAAAGAGATTCTAGCTTTATTAGAAAATAAAAGCATTTTCCACTCCACATCGGTCCATGTCGCACAATTTCGGGAAAACCTCGACTTTGCAATACGGTGTATACGGAGTAATTTAGGTCTTCGGCTATGGACATCAACTTCTAGAAGTCTCTTCCTGATAGTCCATAGGCCAACACTTACGTCTGTCACTTCTTCGATATTGTTTTTGATGTTTGTGTAGCTAGACTTCGACCGATTATATAAAGTTTGACTCACTATATATCGATCGTCTCCATTGGTTCAGTGTACCGTTTTCTTCTCGTCCCCGGGTCTTCTTTTGAATGAATCGCTCTTTTGAAATCTTTTCCAGGCCCTATGAACAATAGAATGACTTACACCAAACCGTTGCGAAATATAACATTAAGCGAAGCCTTCTCCAAGAAGAGTTACTATATTACCAGCCATTACTATTAATGTTTGTTATAAAATTTGTCACGAAAAACAAACGTAAACAATTTAACAGCAATATCAATTATTAAAATTACTTAAACAATGATTTTTAAATAAACAACACAACATCTAATCAAATAACCCTAACAAATATTTTAATTCTAATCGAATATTTTATATAAATCAATAATTTTCAAATTTAGAACGTTTTATCTTACCTTCTTCAACAAATATTTCCGATTATTCGAATGTCCATAAAACCTCTTCTTTTTACGATTTCCCTAACTGAAAAAAAATATTAGATACTCGTTTTTTGCCAATTTGTGTATAAATATCTTTGTTGCTTCTTTAGCACATTTATTTTGTAAAGGACGTAACTACAAATTTTGTAAGTCAGTCCCCATACATAAAATATACTTACAATTTGCGTCAAGATTTGTCTGCATGTTATTTATATCAACCTGACAGCGACTATTCATCTAATTAGTTTGTCATGATTTATGTAGTTTTTGACTAGGTAATAAACGATGTTATGTTCGCATTTTTGTTTGTAACTTCCTCAAGCATTCGATTTCGTCTACCGTGTCCTACAGTCATATATGTGTTTCATGAATAGTATCATACATATCTTTGTTATTGACAAGATATTTGAGATTTCCAAGCGAAAATATGGTAATAATTAATTTTTAAATGTACCGATATTACATACATTAAAACACTTCAAAAGACGATACCGTATTATTATGAGTTTCGTTGTTTTTTTGGCTTCTTTAACTTCTTCCATAAACTGTACATAATATGTCTCACTCGTGTAATATTTGGTATAACCGCGGAGGATAGAAGAAAGGGAGACGCCATACAAAGTGTGTACGCGTGTTTGGCATCCAGCGATAGCCGAAATGTTGTTTATGATGAAAACTTTGAAGATTTTTGGCCAATTATCTATTTTCAAAATAAACAAAATACTCGTCATATTGTAGCATATATTGCTTGTTACGTCGTACGATCATTAACAAAAATATTAATATAATAATTAATAATAATAATAATTAATATAATATAAGACATGTGTTAATATTCTATTCGCCAAAGAGGAAATTGCTGATCATAAGTTAATTTTAATTAAAAATAAAGGCGGTTTATTGTCTCCATCTAGCGATGTAATTAACATTTGTTTAAAATGTGAAATATTAATAAATGAAGAAAAACTTCACAATGAAATGGTAATATATAAAGATTATATCGTTATTAAAATTTTGAAGTCATTAACAGGCCAACAGTTCTTTCTACGTCTTAATAATTATATGGCAGAACAGATTCCAACGACTAACCATCTTGTATTGTTGTGTAAGGCTATTACAGAAAAGTATTTAGATATAAGGTTTCATTTTATAAGCAAAACAAACAATTATAAGGAATCAAAAAGGCAGCTTTTTAATCTATTCACTGGAGGATTACCCTAAAATACAAAATATTTAGCTGTTCTAAATTATAAATATAAGTTTAATAAGTTTGTTTTTTACAATACTCTTTACCATTATTTTATAGTATAATATTATTTTCATCAATATTTTATATTTTATACAAAACTTATCATAAAATTAAAAGAACTAGATTTCGTGTTTTTTTATTGTGCATGTACATAATATAATACAAGGGGAATAGCATTCCATAATTTTCCATTCCTGCGTGTCACGATATTTGAAAAATACTAATAGCTTTACGATTCAATTTCGGTCTATTCGTAAATATTAAATTATAACATCATTAATTATATTAATACCCACAGGATTTAAACTCATTGACAAATATGATGTGACAGCCAAATGTGTTTTTCCAATTTCTTTCTTATTAGTTAATTAAACTCAATATGATTGGTTATTTGCTTTCTCGCTCTTTACGAAAGTAACACACATCGCTTGATGGAAATTACCGCATATGGCATATCTTCTTTCTTCTTTGATCTGTGGGTATAACTAAATTGAACTCAAATTTTTCGCAAAAACTCGTCTTCCTCGCATTAACCGTTTTGTCCACTGCCATAAGTACTCATAGTTCCACATACTAATGAATAGAATAAAACAATAGATGTGCAAGGTGTGGAGGTAGGTACCGTAATATCTCCGCTTGCACGTTTAATAAATATAAACTACACCAAAAGCCATACCTAGCTTTACCCAAAAGCGATTGGCAGCACCTAGGTTTTACCTGTCTAAATAAGGTTAAATCTAGTTCTATCCGACTGCGTCCGGTTACACCTAATGGTGTAATCTTTTAGAATAAGGGCCTAGTTTTAGCCCAAGTAGATCGGCTACACCTACTTCTAGCCGGTTGTACCTAGATGCAGGCGCTGTTTTAGCTGAAAAAAATGTATGTATATTCATATTTATGACACGTTTTAAATATATTTATGCATTTAAGTCTGTATCTTCTATCATTCATAGATTAATTTAGTTTATTTTGAATTGTAGTCTGTAATGTCATTATGTATTTTAATTAATATTATTTGTTTAACTATGAGAGATTGCTTTCGGGAAAATAACTTCGCCTTATGTGTCTGCCTTATGTATATTGATGTTTATAAATAAGGAAATATACAAACAAATAAAATAAAACATATCTATTTGACTATGAAACATCTGAATATTTGTACTTTATGAAACTTAACATTTTTTTGTGTTGTGTCTATACGGCCGAGGGTGTTCGGGCGTGACACCGTCTGTTTGTGATGCATGATAAGAAAATAATTTTTCAATGCAACGCTTTATTTTGTTACTAAGAGTGAACTGAATTCTATAATTTTAATATAATTTAATTTGTCTTATCGGTGTGGAAATTAAAAGATATGAATTATACTAGGTTTTAAGATATAAAACATACGTATAGTTTGCCTGAAATAACTGGGGATGGATACGCTAATTTTTGTAACGCAAATCGCAGCGTCTAAAAAATAGTAACATTTGCATTAGTCGGGGATATGCTGACCGAAAGTAAATATTTACAGTTTACGCATAATTTTATATTCAATTAAAATTAATAGTAAATTCTATTCATTTTTATGGTTTATTTATTAATTATTTAATTTTTATTTTTTATTATTGGTGCTGTAAATAACAATACGTAAAATATCATCAATTTACTTTCTATTGAAATCGCTCGTATATAGTATAATTCAAAAACTCGTATGTAGATATAATAATCATAATTACAAACAAAAACATAATATTTTGTTTTTTGAGAACAAAAATTGCTTCTAAAGTTATTATAAATTATCATTTCTATATTATGTAAATTATATTGAAACATGTTACAATAATCGTAACAAATACATAAATGTAAAAAAGGAGGCCCTGTTCACTAACTAGAACAATTTGGTTTGTAGGCTGATAAAAGGATTAAGATGAGAAAGTTCCTTAAAACTTACAGAACAATAAAATTGTTTAAAAAGTTATTAATTGCATACATTTATGCTTTATATTTATTTTCTACTTTGCAAGTTTTATTTTTTACAACTCTTTTATTAGCTCACTTTCTTAGTCCGCGACGAATCTTGAAATCAAAATTTCGACTCGTTCCAGCTTTGAAATTTGCGCACCTATATAAGTACGCCATCTTGGGACGACCGCTATATTGTAGAACAATTTAATATTGTTCTACAATATAGCGATCGTCCCAAGATGGCGTATTACCTTTTTTTCTTCATAACCCTCTTGATACAGGTGTCAAACGAAAGAGTTTGAAGAGTAAAATACGGTAAACTATGTGACGTCATGATAAATTTAATATGGCGGACATTCCAAGATGGCGGATTGCACAAAAATTAAATACAGCTTTATAAAACATATAAAAAAAAATTAAAAACAAACGATTTGGAAAATAATAAATTTACCAAGGAGAGAAAAATATTTTTATTCGTCTTATGAACATTCAATTTCAAAATTTATGTGGGTATAAATTTTAAGAAATGCTATAATGTAACCTACAACAACTTCTTTTTTATGTTTCGCATTTTACGGTTTAGCTTTAATAATTTATATAAATTTTTAAAAAATATTTATGAGAAAAATAAAACTTTTCCATTTTTAGTACATTTATAAAAGCGTCGTTTTAATTTATTTTTCATTTAATTTATTTATGTTATAAATTACAAATAAACTGCAAAATCAATTTCTCAGTCGATCTTCAATCCTGACCCACAGATGGTCATTTCCTGATTTTTTCCCATATTTATAAACAGTAACCAAACATCCTTGCAAATTTCAAGGTCGTGAATCAGCTGGAAGTGGTTCACATTGTCAGCCTCCACTTTTTTTTCTTTTACGAACTTGGCTGATACAATGTCGTGTGCCTAGACATGGGGATAGCCTTTATACTATTTCCAGAGTTATATCTCATTCCTGCGCGTATTTCTTCATGACATTATACAGTTATCTAATTTACAATTTTATCCAACCCAATACCTCTCATAAAATGAAATACCGTTCCAACATTATTTTATCTAATCAAATACCATCCCAACATACTTTTTGATCATGTACGCTTTTATTCATGCTAAGATCTCAAAATACGTCCACAATTTTGATGGTTTCTTTAAAATTATAAAGATCTCTTGCGTTTTATAACCTTTCACTATATCTACTTCTTCGAAGTTAAATAAAATACGAAAAAAGGGACACACCATAAACCTTAAGAACATAAAACTCGTTGATGTAATATGAATTTTTTTATAATATTTCCAGGTAAAGTTATCTTTAATGAAAGTTAATTTAAGAAATTCAAACATAATTTTATTTCCGAGATGAACTTTCATTTCTAAACGTAAAATTAACATAATCAGGCTTCATATCAAGAGGAATTCCAACTATCAATCGGCGGCCTCTGGCCATAATACTCATTTTTATCATCTTGTAACTCCTACAAGGCGATATTAAAATTTCAAAAGGGCATCATGACTGTGTTATAACTCTGATCCCGGACTGAAATCGGCCCATAACCCACGGCGCGCCGCGAGCAATACATTCATTAAGTTTTATAAATAACATTTAATATATCATTACGGCGTAATTAAATTACACCACTGATTAGAGTGGAGATAAATGTCAGGTTTTGGACAGTAGAACATAATGTAAGAGTGCGAGGTGCGGCAGACGCATTCCGTGCGAGTAGAGAGCGAAGCTGTGAATTAACGCCGTAGTGATGTGCTTAGTACGTCTATTATTTCGAAGTCTATGTAATTATTTTTTAAGTCATTACTTTGAAATGCAAGTACAAACATAACCTATAATTTCTAGAAGAAATATATTGCGCTCATTAGAACATATTTAATTATAATTATGATATTTTCCCATACGAATTTTATTCCAATGGTAGTAAAAAAATATTACACTGCAACTGTTTTTCAAAATAGCATCACTTTTATAGAATTTTAAATTCGCTACTTTCGTGATTCAAAAAACAATAATAAAAGTGAAATGATATTAAATATTCATGGTTAATAGAGTTTTCCAAATGTCATAACAGTGTTTTTCATTAAAGAAATACAAGCCGTGTCCTTCATGTTTGAAATAATGGAATTAAAAATCAATTGAAGCTTTGATTAAAAATTTCTTGACAAGATATAGTTAAGAATTTAGAAAATAAAATCTGTATGGGCATGATTCAAAGAGCAGGCAGTCGAAACCATCAAGCGAATTTTACTTTTGAAGGATGTAAGGATAGAGGAACATTGTATTCGTCCAAAAAATGAAAATATAAATTTTGGTTACAATCGATTCTAAAGCACTAAATAAAATAAATCATTCCAAATTAAATGCACGGGCGCCCAAATCACTAAATGATGTTATTTTTGCTATCAAAATTCGCAAAAATATGTATCCCCCCACGATCTCGAAAACTATCACCCTATCACAGGAAAAAATCAGTAATATCGGTGATTAGGTCTATAAGGCATACAAATTATCAGCATTGCGTTATCTGAATTAGATATTTTTTTATTATAAAATATTCAATTATTTAAATCTAAATAATTTAGGTAGTATTAAAGGGAACAAAAATTTATATAAATTTCTCACATTAAAATACATAAAAAAGTAATGATCCTTTTTTATATTTTCTATACTTTACTATTACAACTTTAACATAAATTTATACAAACGTTATAGAACAAAACATAGAGCACACATCAAAATGACGGACTTCGCGTATGCGCATGTGTCATGATAACGTGGATAAAGTTTGAAGTTCCTAAGTAGTTTACGTAGAAAAAAATTAAAACATCAATTTTCTCATATACCTATTTTGACGAATAAATTGAAAGAATGTAATCCTCATGGTATCACGAAGAGCTACAAAAAATCTTGCTAGTGCGCGTTTACCAACTGTACTGGTAATAACTCGATATGGTTTGAAGTTGTACTGTTCTACAATCAACAATTGGGTGCCGTTAAAGGTGTGAGAGATGACTTCGCAGCGTAGATACTATAGCAATTCATCAGTGCAAGGAAGCATTTGAAGATCCTTCTAATAAAAGCAACATTAATTTAATTAGCACTTTACCCATTTGCTTGAGTGACAAAAAACTGGCGACTTAAGGTTTGAGTTTATACGATTCTATTAAATTGATGAATAAAATCTATTTAATTAACTGAATTGGCAGACATTTTATTTTTATGTCAAATTACTGATTAACTTTAGCCTATTATAATAACTGCTAAGAAGATATCTATTTATACCTAAACTAAAGTAATTGCTCTGAGCCCTCTATGAACGCAGAATGTTCCTATACACATATAAGAATATTTTAGGTGATAAAAATACAATCTTATCATAAGACATTTCAAATAATTTAATGTTGGAAACATATAGATGAAGAGTAATTATTAATTTCATTTATTTCTTTTTTCAAATAAAGCTTTTTTATTATGTGTTGCATGTTTTCACATTTTACTTGCATATTTCTATACGTATTACAATTGTCTCAAGTTGCATATAATCTGGTCTCTTGTTGTTACAGTCCACCACTGCACTATTATTCTCACTTGTCGGGTTATGGTTAAAGCTTGGTGAATGGTATTATAGCAATAACTCCGCCGCTGATTCACTTAGTTTTCAAATGGCACCAACATTGAAGAATTTTGAAAACAAATTGAAGCCGATTTGACACATTACTTGGGCTACAATTCTGCTCATATTTTGACGTAACAACGTCTCACTCCGCGGACGTACATGTTTAACAAGTTTGCATTACGAAAATTACCTTGTCTATTATCGACTGTTTTTCGGAAACTATACGTGAGGGATGCTTTGTTTATGAAACGTGACACTAAAAAGTGGCTGACGTGGCTAATTAGCGTCGATGCTCTGTAATAAGTAAGCGCATTTACAGATTTAAGACATAATGATATTGTTTTGTTCAAAAAATTATAGTCTTTGAATTATTGATGAAGAATATAAATAAATATAAGCGAATTTCAAAAATTTAGAAGCAAATTTTCTTTTATAATTTATTATACTAGAAGAAAATTTTCTTTTATAATTTATATATTTTATTCCTTTCATCATAGACGTTGTCACGCTCAACACTCGCAGCCATGTTGACGACACAGCCCATCTCCATTATTTTGTTTCGCGTCCGAATAATTAAGTTACATGAAAATAATTTTTAAAATGCTAAAAACCAAACAGAAGCCGGTGATATTTACTGTTTTAGTTTGATTCTTAGAGTTATAAAAAATCAAGCTTTTAAGTCAACGCAATCAATAACTACGACCATTATACGCCATATTTTGACACTCGCAAATAAATCAAAACCTCTATGGTCCTGTTTGTTTTAAAATTTTTAAATTTTATAAATAGTTTAATAGAAATATTAAGTTTTAGTAAATGCCTAAATGTACAGAACCCTCGTTCCACGAATCGCCTCGTTCCCTCGAATATAAAGTATTTGATGCCAATGACGTTACACCCATTGGAAACGTTATTCCAGTAAAAACGAACATAAAATATGGCCTCAAGTATCGCAATGCGCACTCACAGACTATGATGGGAGATACATTTAAAGAAAACACAAATATAAAAGATAACTCTATTAAAAATGTTACCACATATATAATACGACATAATAACGAGACAATTAATTACCTCGTCTTTTGAGAGTCGTTTCTAGAACGCTGATGTATATTTTATTAACGTTACTAATTGTCGCATGAACAGTATCTAACAGGTAATCAAAATAATAATGTTAAAATAGAAGAGATAAAAGAATGGCAGTGAACAACAATCGTTTGAACATTTTTCTATAATTTACTTTATATATATACTATTTTTAAATAAATAAACAGCACTCACAAAATATCACTGTTTGAATTTCATAAATGTACACTAACTTACATAGGCATCCAGAGGTATCAGTCGATAAGTTACACATGTACCTCTTCTCTTATATATTTCGAGATCACTACTGCATATATAAAGTGTTAGCCTACACCAACTACGATAATAAATTATCGATATATAACTATTTAAAAAGTATCCACATCACTAGCAGATAGTATTCATTAGTAGCAGAGATGCATCTCGACGAGCCGCTGCATAAGGTCTCTCTCGATGCGCCTGCGGGGTGATGGCGCGCGGTTTACGAGCATGCAGCCCAGTAATAGAAGATTCATAAAATAACTAGTTGTGAGAGTCCTACTTCGAACTGCTCTTGCAACGGCTTCGAATGGTTCGCGATAAGCTATTGCCCTTTTCCGGCAAGAGTATTTTAAATGTTATAATTAGTGGGGCCTTAACAAAAGAAACCATTTTGCATTGTTCAAAGTTATTCAGCCGAGACATTGAGTTCCTTTATTTGAAAGACTTCCAATTGTGTATCCAATTATCAACTGTGCAAAAAAAAATCTTGAAGTATAAACGTGTAATGTATATGATTTCGCAAAACATTCAAGTAATTCCACTTAATTTAACTTTAAATATGATAAGCAAAGAAATATTTGAGTCCGTCATCGTCACACGTCCTTGTGTGTTAAAATGAAGACCCTAATAAACACAATACCATGTTATTTCCTAGTATTTTCATAACACCTAAAAATCCCATGAAATAGTTTCACAAAATAGTTCACCCTTCCACTTGTATTTCAGGAATGATTCGGGAAACACAACACATAAAGTTTGATAGACGACAAAATCCTGATAAATATGAAGAACGGTGGCATGGTAGAAAAAATATTATAGGACCAACACCATTTCAAGATTTAAAGTAGTTGAAAAAGTTCATCGTGCTTCTCCTGATGGCTTAGTTGATAGTCATACTAGGATTTTGAAGTTCTTCTGTCACCTTTTTGTGTATATAATGGAAGGTTTTTAAAAACGTGGTGTGATCTTTGGACTTACACAATAATTTCTAGAATAATTCCATTTTTTTATTATTATTAAATCTAATGAAAAATATTAGACCTAATAAAAACAATTAACAGAATAAAATACAGTTACAAAATCAGTTATCGGACAAAAGATCATGTGTTAATAAAGATATATCATTTAACATTTTTAATTTTTGTGCGAAAATGCCCGAATGTCACTCGTAGATAACTTCTCAAGTCTTAGTTTTCAGATCAAATCTGTTATGATAAAAAACTTAGTCACCAATAGATTCAAACTGCACCGCACCATAAATATATCTACGATAATTGCATTTTTTTATTATTATTAAATGTAATGAAAAATATTAGACTTAATACTTCTACTTCTACTGCAAACAATAAGGTATACGTGAAGCACGAATGAAGAAAATAAACGCAACAATCAAACATGGTGTGCTACGTGTTTATTTGAAAACATTGAAAGAATCAATGAAAATGTTAACTGTGCATCAAGTTTAATCTTTAAAGTTCGCATATAACCGTGATGTATCAATTATCAATTAGAATATTTTTTTCTAATGTACCAGTGTTAAAAAGGCTTAATTATATCTGATGATTAGTAATGACTTACTTATACGCAAGAGCTTAAACACTAATAATGTCATAATTCAGAATAACAACGAGCTTGTAATTCCAGTTTTCTTATCTATCAGTATGGATACGATTATATGAAGGCTTATCGTATTAAATGCTTTGACTGTAAAAGCGTTAGGAATTATAGGAGAATTGTAATTAAATTTTAAGTTTTTATTTTAAGAAATGTTAAGTGCATATCCAGTTTCTTATGTATCATTTATGTTTATTGAACACAGTTCCCAGAAGACACAGCGTAAAGTGTGAATAAAACGACGAGCTTTGCCATATTGAGTTTAGTTTAGAAAAACGTGGAAAAACTCTTTCTCGCTTATATATATGATTGGAATGTTGGATATGATTGGAATGTTGGACAATGATTGGAATGTTGGTTGTTTTGAGTAGTACTAAGCTAAAATATCTACTGCTTTCTTTAAAAAAATTAAGTAAAACTTTATAATTTCCTCTATTTATCGACACCTACCTTATTTTCATATTGACAATCAAACGAGCAAGTTATTCATTCAGTTTATAATAAGAGTTAGTAAATCGATGACGTCATCGTTATATGATCCTTGAGATGTATGGCAAATATGACACATACATAAGTGTACTAAACTTAATGGCGGAGTGGTGACAGATCTCTAATTAAACATAAACTCGATAAGGCAAGTGTTGAGTAATGTCAGATATATCTAATGACGTTAGATTTTATAGGAATGTCCTTAGCGTTTTAAAATTGGTCCTCAAAGTTAACTTACTTGTCTCATCTTCAATGGAACTATCTTTTTTATACGAGGAGGTGCTTTCTTGGATTTTAACACTTTCGCCACCATCCGTTTGTGGTGCTACTTGAGGCCTTATTATCTATTCGTTTTTTTATAGGAATAATGCCTCTATTAAGTATAACGTCATTGGATAAGTCTACGAAGAATGACGAAAGTACAATTGAAGACTCTTTCGTGATTTCATCCCCTTGTAAGTTAATTTAGAGTATCAATAGTTTCAGTAGAGACTGAAAATGTTAAGTCCTATACTGGTAAAAAAAAATAAAATCAAAAAAAGGTAATTCAATTGAAGTCAATGCCTAAATAATTATTTTTGCTTAATCTCGATAACTACTACTTATTCCAAACAACTACCCCGCAAATTAATTTTTTTTTATTTTTATAGATAATACCAAATTATTAATAATAAAAATGTTTTTATTATAAAAAAAGAGTTCTGTGGTTATTATTAACTGATCAGTTCGCCGTAATTATAATAAATTAACCACTCAAATAAAATTAAGAAGACGTAAACTTTAAGAAATACTCACTAAACTTCAAGGGAAACTTCTTACGTATGCGACATATCAAGACAATATCATATTTGTAAGAATGATTTTGTGAAAATACCTGGTGTTACTGATGACTGAATTCAGAGACTGTGCACATTACTTTCACTAGAGAAAATCTTCATAGACAAATAGGCATTAAAAACCTTCGGAACGAGCTGAACATTTGAGGCGAAACCTGCAAATGTTTTAGTAAGTGTAAAATACCACATTGAGTATTATCCTAAAAATATATCTCAATTTTATATAAAGAAAGTACGTTATTTGGACGCAAGTTTAAATTTAGAGAAAAAATTCGTTATACATTTTAGACCGTGCCTTGTTAATTAAGAGGTAAGCTGAATACAGTTAATTTTAACATAAATTTAAAGATAATATAAATTTTTAAATAAAAGTATTATAATTCGCACTATAATGGTTCCGTACTTACTTAGACATATATAAAAATAAGTACTTAGTATTTTTCTCAAACTTTTTACAAGTATTAAAAATATTTTTTAACATATAAATAAACTGGTATTGCTTAGTTTATCTTTCACGAACGTAAAAATACCGTGAGAATCACAAAAACTATGAAATTTAGAATTATCGCTATTGTTTTCTCGTAAACTTTAGGTAAGCTTCTAGTAACGTCGTTTTCTTCTTAAGATATTTGCGGGTCTATATATTTCATCATCATGTCTAATTTCAAGTTTTTACCTCAAATAGTTTGTGGAACGGCTGCCAAAGACCGGCAAACTAACGGATACCCGAGTGATCTTACAAAGTTTTATTTCTTTTTCGTTTTGAGATATGCAATCCTAAAAATAAGTGATCACTTAAGAATTAAGTCGCGTATCATGCAATCTTAAAAATAAGTGATAACTTAAAAATTGAGTCGCGTAGAGTGTGTCTGTGTCTTTGTTTTTGTACGTACAAAATAATTAAGAGACTAGAAAATCTCGATAAGAGTTGAATATAAAATATGAGATAGCATTTCTCTTTGAGATAACTTATTACGTATGAATAATTTGCAGAATATAAAGGGAAATTATAATCATATGTCGTTACGTTGAATCTATCTCGAACAATAACAAATCAATATCTAAACCATTACAAAGATTACTTTGTTTTATAGCATTCTTTGCATTGTAATTAAGAGTCTCCAAGTATTGGACCGCAGTAATTATTGAAGAGAGCGGACACATTTATTTAAACTAATCCACACTGAATACCATGTTTTTTTTATATGTAATGCCAATTTAATACATATAAAATATAATCACTATTACATGTGACAACAAAATATGACTGTGATACAACAAAATATGACTGTTATATGGGCTACATAAATTAGTGAACGAATAAACTTAAGTTGTTCGTGATTTAAAGAAGTGTTAATGTAATAAACGTTATGTCATGTATAAATAACAACAACGGATTATAACATTTTTTCCTTGGAGTTAAATAAAGAAATTAGCGGTTAATTTTAAGTATCCTATAATAATAAATAATAATAATAAATATATAGAATATATTTCAGATATTTCTTTATTGGTTCGCATGTGAAAAATTGTTTATGGTGTATACAATAATATTAAGTTTATGGTGTATACAATTATATGGAGAGCTTATATTTAAGCTTTTATGAAACAATAAAAGCTTAAAAAGTTTCAAGAAAAGTTTGAATACAATATTACGTATATATATAGGATGACATGTTGTAGGTAATATAAAATAAGCTAGTCAGACCAGGGTAGGAAGCCAATGAAATAAGCTGTATAAATAGTAATTATTTGTAGTGTACTTTACTCTTTCAATAGCTTAAATATTTAATGAAAAAAAGAAAGTATCGGAATTATATTTAACAAAAAAGAGCGCAAAGAAATTTGTTAATAGCTCATATTAATTGCCCGCCCATTTTTCTCATTATTTTTACATAAAGTTATTTCGTATATAATTCATGTAATTTTTTCTATGTTTTACTGGCAATACTACAAGTTGAGTCTATATACTATATTTATAGAAATTTTATTCACGGTCGGTAATCAAGGATTAGTGAAACAGGACTTGATGTTAAATGCCATAACACATGTAACATGTTATGTTTTACATAAGTCGATTCTATAAAAACCCTTTTCCCAAATGATTAATATGATTTTTTAATCGATTGACACTGCGGTTTTACTAAAACGAATTATCCCATGATAAGTCTGATTAAAGCAAATTTATTTTCACGATGTAAAGAATTTAATTCTATATCCGATCACGATGTTTATAATTAAAAATATAATTCTAAAATTGTAATGTTTAGAATTTAATACTAAATCCTTTGTGATATCTTTCGTGGTAATAACAAAGCCTATATTTAAAAGTGAAGGCTTAAAATATATTTCGAAACAGATATCCGAGGACGATCTGATTACAACTAACACTTTAAAACAGAGATCTCTTTTTTTATATTCTCACAATTAAACAAACAATTATCTGCCTACAATCTCGAAATTCGTCTATTTCAAAGTTTTTTGTTCGAAATCTTACCTGTTAATCAAGCGCTTCTTTGTCGAATTGTTATCTCGAACAGCGCGAAAGTCGTTAAAATAGCTCTAAATTAATGGTTCTCATTGTTATATGGTGCGATCCCTTCGTAAGTTATTAGTTAGCAAGGGTTCGAGATGTACACGCCCCGTCTATTTAAGTTTACAAGGGTGGATTTTTGACGCGTGGCCGATTCAACTATTTTTTTAAGGTACGTATTCTTTGTAGGTCAGCATTTTTTTTTTAAATTCACGCTATATTATAGGAAAACGAACTTTGTTTATGGCTATTCTCGGAAGTGGTCAGACTTTGATCGCATCTAATTTCAAAACTTCTGATAATTAGGCATAATCTTAATCTCCTTCTGATATCGATGAATGAGATGACACTTTCGTTTCATTTTGTAAAATGGGAGGAAATTTATTAACATTTTTATTATTTTTTAAACCTACAATTTTATGAGAATATACTGTAAAGCCCCCATTAACTAAGACATTAAATGCATCACAAATGTCTCACACTAATATTAGTACTGTTCACACATAAGACTGTTTTGATGTCCCAGAAAGTATTTCAGCTATGATGTTGCTACGCAAGTGTCTCGCTCGGCTATTCACACGCAACTGTCGCATCTCAGCAGTACTCGCTCGGTCACCATGAAACAGATAATAATTACCTTAATCCTAGAGTAAGAATCTTTTACTATCCAAAACAGATAATAATATTATGCAAAACAGATAATAATTAGCTTGTATCCTTAGACTAATCGTCTGATGATACAAATAAAAGTAACATGTTAAAAACAAATAAAACTAGCACTACGAGAGTTCCGTATACATTTAGGCACTTCATAAACATTTAAGTCTACATAGTATTTTTATTAAACTAGTCACAAATATTAATTTTTCACAATGTAAGTATATGCATTATTTACTATATTTTACGTAGCGTAAAAACATGCTGTCTAACATGGTGTCGTGTATGTGTCGTGGTGGTGTAGGCGTAAAAACATGGTGTATATTTAAAAAATGATAAGATCTTGAATAATCGGTATAGTTTTCTTAAAATTTTTCCGAAAGCTTCTAAAAATCATATTTTTTTTATAATTTTAGGTTTTGTTGTTTCGGAAATAAGGGAGGGAGGTAATGAAATTTGTTTGTATATTTTTCAATATGTCGCTGAAAATATACTTTTATTATGAAAAAAATATTTTTGAAACCTTTATAGAAAGCCTTTGAAACACTTTGTGAATACCCTACACTATCAATTGAATTTAAAAAAGGAAGTCCTTTATAAGATTTATAAATACCCCAGACTATAAAGAAAATTTTAAAATTCGTGTATTTCATTTGCCCATCCCCCAAAATTTCTGTATACATATTCTTGAGGGTTGCCTATTTGAGATATGCGCGTGCTATATTACTGTGTTGAATTTCAACCTCAAGTAGTTTCTGAGAAAAAACGGTTATGACCCACAGATCGTAGAAACGTGAGAGTGATCTTATAAGGATTCAGTTTTTCCTTTTGAGATATGAAAATCTAAAACTATTATTAAATAAAAACAAAGTGACTGCATAAAAAATTTGGGTGTGGCTGTGTTATGGACACAGCCGTGTGTTGTAGTGAATACGTCTATGTAACGGGTTATATTTTTTAAATAAAATATTTTTAAAAAAGCTGCAAAAATTTCTTTATATAATAATTGGCAGGTTGAATTCGAAAAACAAATGTCGATTTACAACAATTCCTCAACGCGTATTATAAAATAAATTCTTACGTCGATCTGTATAAATACGCGATTTTCTCAGTAATTACAAATTTTATTACGATTTTTACCATTTTATAGATTAATTATCAAGGAAAGTTTATATGAATAATTTAAAAATGTTTCATATAAATTAGTTGACCTACGACGAAATTGCGAGAAAACCATGCGCCGGGTAGGTTTCTTGGCATACACTGCGTAAACACTTGCGTATTCATGAAAACAATGTAGGTATAGCAAGATTATTTGTTTGAAATAGCTCTACAGAAAAGTTTATAACTGCATGGTCTATGAAGGTTAACTCACACTTTCGAAAACAGGTCTTAAAATAGTTGTGATGAAATGCTTCAACTGACTAGAGGCGTTTATGTAGGAAATACTAGATCTTTATCAAATCGGGACGTCTTTGTTGTACGTATTTAACTTAGATGAAAACCTCTATTCACAGTTAACCATTTCGACGAATAGCTTATATCTAACAAGGTGTTTTTGAGTAAGCATGACAAGCCCGCGCCGGTACCTGATATGTATATAAGGACTATTTCATCGACTTACCGTTTCAACTAAAACGGCTCCACTATCATTTAAAACTATGTTCTCGATTACGATAAATAAAACACAATGCCGAACATCAAACGTTTCTCGCTTAGATCTTAAAGTCGTTTAATATTTTTCACGTGGGTACTTGTACATTTCCTTGTCACGTGTAACATTCACCTCTAACATTTAAACATAATCTTGTCGTTTTGGCATCTATGTCAGATGAGACACTTAACGTGGTGTTTAAAAGATTCCTTGTTTAAACCTTAGCGTCGTTTATTGTTGCTGTATGTTACCTTGCCACGTTTAACATTCACCTGTAACATTTAAACATAATCTTCTCGTTCTGGCATCAAGGTGAGATACTTAACGTGATATTTAAAGGATTCCTCGTTTAGACTTTGGCGTAGTTTAATGTTTTTCACGTGGGTAGTTAGTTGTACGTTTCTTTGTCACTTGTAACATTTAAACGTAATCTTCTCGTTCTGGCATCTATATCAGATGAGACACTTAACGTGGTGTTTAAAAGATTCCTTGTTTAGACCTTAGCGTCGTGTATTGTTTTTCACGTAGGTTATTTTATGTTGCCTTGTCACGTGTAAAATCATCCTGTAACATTTAAACATAATCTCGTTCTGGCACCAAGGTGAGACACTCAACGTAATATTTAAAGGACTCCTTGTTTAGACTTTGGCGTTGTTTAATGTTTTCACATGGGTAGTTAGTTGTACGTTACCTTGTCACGTGTGATATTCATCTGTAACATTTAAACATAATCTTCTTGTTCTGGCATTTGTATCAAATGAGACACTTAACGTGGTGTTTAAAAGATTCCTTGTTTAGACCTTAGCGTCGTTTACTGTTTTTCACATAGGTTGCTGTATGTTACCTTGTCACGTGTAACATTCACCTGTAACATTTAAGTATAATCTTCTCGTTCTGGCACCAAGGTGAGACACTTAACCTAATATTTAAAGGACTCCTCGTTTAGACTTTGGCGTTGTTTAATGTTTTTACATGGGTAGTTAGTTGTACGTTACCCTGTCACGTGTGATATTCACCTGTAACATTTAAACATAATCTGCTCGTTCTGGCATCTATATCAGATGAGACACTTAACGTGGTGTTTAAAAGATTCCTTGTTTAGACCTTAGCGTCGTTTATTGTTTTTCACATAGGTTGCTGTATGTTACCTTGTTACGTGTAACATTCACCTGTAACATTTAAACGTAATCTTCTCGTTCTGGCACCAAGGTGAGACACTTAACATGACATTTAAAGGATTCCTCGTTTAGACTTTGGCGTTGTTTAATGTTTTTCACGTGGGTAGTTAGTTGTACGTTTCTTTGTCACTTGTAACATTCACCTGTAGCATTTAAACATAATCTTCTCTTTCTGGCATCTATATCAGAAGAGACACTTAACGTGGTGTTTAAAAGTTTCCTTATTTAAACCTTAGCGTCGTTTACTGTTTTTCACGTAGGTTGTTATATGTTGCCTTGTCACGTGTAAAATCCTCCTGTAACATTTAAACATAATCTTCTCGTTCTGGCACCGAGGTGAGACACTTAACGTGATATTTATAGGATTCCTCGTGTAGACCTTGGCGTTGTTTAATGTTTTTCACATGGGTAGTTGTACGTTTCCCTGACACATGTGATATTCACCTGTAACATCTAAACCTAATCTTCTAATTCTGGCACCTAAGTGAGACACTAACTTGGTGTTTAAAGGATTCCTCGTTTAGACTATAGCATCATTTAATGTTTTTGACATGAATAGTTGTACATTGCCTTGTCACGTGTAACATTTACCTGTAACATTTAAACATTACCTAGGTCATGGACAATTAATGTGATGTTTAAAGGAATATTTAAAACATTATTTACATTTACACTAAAATGTACCCGTGCGAAGCCAAACCGGGTCGCATGTCCGATATAATTCGACCTTCGATTTTCAATTCAATCCATCGGTTTAAGTCGATTTATATCGATTGGAGTTTTTGAAGTGAAAATTTTTAGCCGGCGATTCGATAATTGAGTGGACTAGAATTAAGAGTAAAATTTTAAGCTCGCATCACGTTTAGACACATTTCATTATATGAGAGAGAAGAATGATATGATGTAGAGAGAAAGAGAAAGATAGCTATATATTCAGACGCCATGGAAGTGGAGCAAAAGAGAGCGACGTATATACAACTATACAAAGCGATTTAATAAAATATTGTCGCCTATGCGCGGTTGTAGATGTACGCCTCAGACCCTACATATGAACAGCTGAGGTACCACGCATGCATTGTGTTATTAACATTTATCAATGGGTTTTGTGATTATTTTTATTGACAATAGTCTATGTAAATTTATATGAAGATTTTATTAGATATTTACGTCAATTTGTAATGACATTTTATTAATTTTTCCAAATACATATTTCCCGCATATAGTATTCGTAAATATAATTTACAACAGAAGCAATACATCCTGAGTTCCTTCAGCCGCAATTAATCGTATTCTGGTACTGGCATCGGGTTACTTTTTTTTATTAAAAATGCTCTATGTAAATTTATCAGAAGATTTTATTAGATATTTACGTCGATTGGTAATGACATTTTATTATTTTTCCTGAATGTATAGTATTAAAATCTTATACGAATTTAGTACAATCTGTGAATTTAGATTTAAAATATTTTCTCTTTCTTTCTCTCTCTGTCTCTTTCTCTGCTGTGTTACCCCTTACTATGTATTTACAAATCAAGGTTTCGATTGCCAAAAAAGTTTCACTTCTGTCACGTGAGTGACACTGAGTTACATGTGCCCAATTTTTTATATTTATTATTATTTTTGGAGCGTTTATACGTAAATTGTATATTTTCAATGTCCATAATTTACTTCTTTCAATTTGAGTAATTTGGAAATTAAAGTGGAGGAGATGTTTTATTTTCAAATATTTTTTAGAATATCTTTTTAAATCCGCGAATAAAACTTATGAAAAAAAATTTCCATTCCTCGCAAAAAGTCCTTTCGAATAATATCCCTCATTATGTACAATGTTAAATTTTTTTTCGGTATTTCGTTTACCTTCTCTAACATTCTTATGTAAATATTATAAATAAGCTAGTACAAAATATGTGGATTAAAAAAATATATTTCTATGCTAAATTTTAAGTTTGTAGGTACATCGCATGGTTTCTAAGAAAGTCGGCGGTAAGAGACAGACACGTGACTGATCTTATAAGGTTTCCCTTTTTCAGTTTTGGGTATGGAACCATAAAAATAAATAGAGTTATATTTCGTAATTAGTAATTTTATATAGTATGTTAATTTACATCCAAATATACTTTAAGTTATCTTTAAAATATAATAAATTTACTTTAAAAAAATTATGCACCAAAATTAAGAAAAATACTACGTAGCTTATTTCGTTTAAATTCAATTTTTAGAAATACTTACCTAAGTCAGACAATTTCTGATTATTCTACAGCAGCGCGTGATACTAAAAAGTACCGCAATTTGCCCGTCCCGTGCAAATTGGAGTGGCTATTCCTGATTCTTCAAGTTCATTCAATCCTCCCACAAAAGGTTCTTAATATATTAACAAAGAAACTTAATACAGCCACGTCGCTTCCTCTTATTCGTTTAGCTGTAAGCTCGTTATAATATTAGCTTCAACGAGCGGCGATTGCCGCATTGCATCTCCAGACACAACATCCTGGGGCGGGACGTGCTCGGCGGACTCCATTACGGGCGCGGCGGACTCCATTTACAACAAGTCGGAAAGCGATTGGATATTGTAATACGAGTTGAACGTCTGCAGTTATTTTATTTATAGCTTTATAGAAATTAACCTACATAAAAAGTAAAAGAGCTATACCTTTATTCGTGGCTCCAAAATAGCCGTTTTAATTGGAAAGGACATTAAAAAATATTACTTTTGACGAAGGTTTATATCTAATCTTTTCATATCTTTTTTCACTATCTCGTCTAATTTATTTGTTCATGATTTGGTATAGTGTCCGGGTTCAGTCTTCAGAACTGAATGTTTTTTACCTCGTCGGGTGGTTTGTCTTACGATGAACCCTCCTCCTTTGTTGGGACTTGGGACCGGCAGTACTGCAGGTTGCAATACAATACAGAAAAATCTTTGGGCCAGTGAGAGAGCATTGTTAGATTCTACAAATCAGAAAATCATTGTTCGATTATGTAAGTTACAGCATATGAGATGCGGAGGTTATCTGGAAACAATGCCGGATAACAAGGCTGCGGAAACTATAACTAGATGGATGCCGCAACAAAAGAGACCAAGAGGCAGGCCCAGGAAACTATGAATCGATTGTGTGAAAGAAAACCTCAGAAGGATGGTAAAGCTCACAAACTGGTGGAGAGAGCCAAATAATCGAGTGAATTGGAGAGTAACTGTGGAAGAGGCCAGATATACAAAGGGTTGTAGCGCCGGTGGGAGAAGAAGATTTGGTATACTTCATTGTTTTTTGCATCTACATATATACATAAGTACATAATAACACATACATGTTGGTTAATTGAGATAGCAAAATTTCTCTAAATATTTTTTGTAATATTTTTTGATCCAAGCCAGCCAAAAAATTATTTGTCATCAAAAAATATTTTTTATTCTCAATGTTTTCTCAATTATTATTACATTTAAACGTCTCATTGCCATAAATAAAACCTACAAAGACAAAACACTTAAAAAAAATACAGAACTACAAGTACAATTGATTCAATGAATTTAAATATCTGCAAAGGATTTATATATAAATCGCCGCTTTGTATCCTGGCCGCTTTTGCGCTTTCACGTTGCTGAAAGTGCCAGCGCTAGGTGTGCGGTGCACTGTACAACGTTTAACCCTTTAGTTAACGTTGAAATGGTGTATTTTAAGAACAGGATAAGATAGAAAGAAACATTATTGATTATAATCGATTTATTTTATAATCAGAAATCCATAGAAGCCGACTTGTTATATAAATTTAGCTACACTTGGATAAGATAGAAAGAAATGTTCTTGATTCTAATCGACTTATTTTAATCACCGACTTATTTTAGTAACCGACCACAGTTTGTTTTATTTTTAATGTTATTTTATAACAGTTTGATTGAATGTTCATGTAGCAATAAGCTAACCTAAGGATGGGTCTAAAAATATTTCACATTATGAGATTTTAAATGGATAAATAAATAATACTTATTTCTGGTAAATAATACTTTTATCAGGTACGCTATTCATTTTGTATTGCATGAAACAACCACTTCCTGACTTTAAGAAATTGATCCGTGGAACAAACTATAAATCAAATCGTTCCAGCAGTTTAATTTTTAAACTAGACTTTACATCTTTACTTAAAAATCACAATTAAAAGATGTAAAGAACATTTTAATATTAAAAACTGGAATAGTTTCTGTAGGTAGACGCATCAACTGTAGATGCATAATATATATTTTATTCCTTGTGCCTTGTTGTTCCTTGTAACATATCTTGTAAAAGCAGTTTTAACACAACATAAGTAAGCTAACACGAACTTTCACTTCTACACACATCCTTAGGTACTTTTGCTTCCCCGCTAATTTTGATAATAATCATAAGTATAAGATGCAATAATATAACGTTATACGAATGTTATTTATTACACTTTTAAACTGAACACTCTCAACACGTTTAAAAAGTTAAATCACTATTTTCCTTTTATCGACCTGCGTGTTCAACTGCCAAATCACTTGTTTACTATCGAAAACAGAATTGTTTGTTCAGTAATCTCGGAGTAAACATGGCTACTACGATTTATTTATATTTTTGTATATACACGAAATATATTATAGTTTAATTAGTTTTAATTTTTTTTATACACGAATAAGAAAAGTGTCAAAAAGCGTTCAGTATTTTCTGTCTGTTCGATCTGCAAGTGAATAATCGTAGGTAAAAGTTTTAATGTTTCTCTATAAACTTTCAATTACTACTTGTTGATTTGATGACTTGTAGCTTAACAAATATTGTTATGGTAATATTTTAGCCCTATAATGGTAACAAAAACGCCTAATTCTCATTTGGAATATGCTTCGCTGGCGTGCACTGTGAATAATTACCCCTATCCTATTGATGAAGAGTATTCCTATTTGGTAAATTCTGAGTATTCAGGTGGATCAATTTACTTTAATTGGAGAAATAATGAGTAATTAATGCAGCCATTTGAGTTCGCGTCTGTGGTAATACTGAGATACTGGTACAGATATATAATAAAGGCAATTGCATGGACATAAAGTAAAAGGTCATAAATTGTCTGGACATAAAGTAAAAGGTCATAAATTGTTTGGACATAAAGTCAAAGGTCATAAATTGTCTGGACATAAAGTAAAAGGTCATAAAATGCCTAGACATAAAGTAAAAGGTCATAAATTGTCTGGACATAAAGTAAAAGGTCATAAATTGTCTGGACATAAAGTAAAAGGTCATAAATTGTCTGGACAAAAAGTAAAGGTCATAAATTGTCTGGACATAAAGTAAAAGGTCATAAATTGTCTGGATATAAAGTAAAAGGACATAAAATAATAGGAAATTAAAACAACGATTTTTTTTAACTGCCCTTTTCGAGCTTGTTTATATGTCTACACTTCGCTAATGCAGTTGATTTTAGTCATTTAACAATTGCACAAATGATAAGTCATTATTTCTTGGCTCATGGCCCCATCAAGATCGGAATGAGGATGGTACGTCTCTATGTCATAGCGTATCAAGTATCAACTTTATAGTGGAATTAATTCAAGACAGGTGTGCCTCGTCGTGCAAGCCGTTAAATCATCCACAAAGTGGTCATAACTTTGTCTGGACACGCGAGTTAATAGGATTATGGATGTCGGCTTGTCATCGGTAGTCTGATGGTGTTTTATGGTTTACTAGACTAATGCCATAACGTGTCATAACATACATTTATCATGTCTGTTTTATTTTTATTTGAAGTGATATAGTATTATTTTAAATATAAATATTATATGTGTTTACATAGGGGTAAAGTAAATGTTAAAGGATACACCTAACTCTGGAATAAACTTGACTCTGATTCCCGAAACATTTTTAATTAAAATATGTTTCTATGTTCGTATTCGGCCGAATAGTCGGTTCAATCACCGAACATAAAAAAAGACTTTCATGTTTTAATTGCATATTACTTTACATTATAAACTTTTAACAAAGCGAGTAATTAATGTGATTAATCAATTAAGTATGGACGTAAAAGTAAAAGCTTAATATATTAGTCAAAAAAAACACCAACAGTGAGTATTATTGGCAGAGACTCTTAATAATATGCAAGTTATTGTAACTTAATGAGGAATAAAATAGCAAATTAGTAATTAACAAGGGGCTTACCTCTTTTAGTTCATTCTTTGTATTTAAAAAGACATCAACTTTCCACTCATACTTTTCAGTCTTGACACCGGCATACTTAATACTAAAGGGGTTGGCGGATTACAAAAATTAAAAATAAGATTAGTGTTATATTAAAATAATTAATAACATTGCAAAATTTTTATTGCATTATAACATTATAGCATTGCATTATAGCATTGCAAAATAATCAAGAATATTTTTAATTTTAACCGCACAAAAATGTACCAGATATACAACATTAAAACTTAAAATTAGTATGTGGTAAATTTTGTTGAAGGAAGACTCTATTCTCTACTAAAAATATGTTACGTTTTTCCTCATAAACATTTCCTGTCTCAGAGAACAAACGTTCGTTGTACGCAGAAGAAGATAAAAAAAAATTAGTTAAACTAGCCACGTGAAAATTATGCATTTTCTTTATCGTTTGCTTACAGAAAAACTCCAGAGAATTGATCAAAAGATGTATGTGAGGGAAACCACGGGCGAAAGCTATTTATTTATTGGCTTTGATGACTACTGGTGAACTTGTTGCTATAGGAACAATCTCTTTCAATCAACCAAAATTACAATGCGTTTATAAAGTAACACGAAAG
The DNA here is from genome assembly GCA_039881145.1 of Druceiella hillmani. Lineage (NCBI taxonomy): Eukaryota > Metazoa > Arthropoda > Insecta > Lepidoptera > Hepialidae > Druceiella > Druceiella hillmani. The sequence continues at coordinate 23,948,597 of JAYKKI010000004.1, read as the reverse complement.
GTAGATTACAAAATATCATTAATTTTAAAAAAACTTACATTAAAATTGGGAAAGAAAATAAACTAATCTAATTTTGATATGTGGGATGGGTTTCATAGCAGGACTGAGGGATAGGAAAATAAATATAGAGTCTCATAAAACATTACCATATCACGATACAAAATTCTGTACACCCTAATAAGATATAAAATAGAATGTCTCTCATATCTTGGGGTGTTAGAAAAGTTTCTTTAAGTTCCTAGACCCACAGGACCTGGTTGCAAACGACTACGAATAATCGAAATTACCAAATACTAGAAAAAAATAAATGGGAAGTGACTCATCTGGTCACCATTCTGTAATCTTTAATCTATTACGCACTGTAATCTTTAAACTATTACGCCCTGTAATCTTTAAACTATTACGCCCTGTAATCTTTAAACTATTACGCCCTGTAATCTTTAAACTATTACGCACTGTAATCTTTAAAATATTACGCACAGTAATTTTTTAACTACTACGCAATAAAAAATGAACCAAAGGTAGCAATTTTCATATTCTGTATTTGAAAATCTTTTTTCAATTAGGAATAAATAAAAAATTGTGCGGATACTTATGTATACGCGTTAAAAGTTATACTTCTTTGGCTTAACACAAGAATAACTGTTTTTATCACGCATATAATTAATGGAAATAAAACAAATGCGGTTGGCAAAATCTAAATTCAAACAAATAATTCTATTTTAAAAATCTTTAAATTTAAAAAAAAAAGTGCATACAATGAATCGTTAATTTTACTAAAACAATTAAAATATAGTTTAATTAATACTGAAAATGAATAGATATGCTGTTATAATTTATTAATTTTAAATATTTAATAAATGATAAAGTAATAATTTATAAGTAATAAAGTAAATAAATATATGCCGGAACTTGACCTCACTTAGAGAAATACACTGAAACTATAATTTAAAAAAACTTATAAGCACTATTTCTATCACGAACATTCACAATAAATACGTTTTTTTTATTGTATGGATCATTATTAGATTTTAATTACTAAAAATATTATTTAAAAGCAGAGATATAACTTAGATTTGTATGAATATAAAATACGTGTTGTGTATTTACAAATAGCTCAATAACTATCATGAATGTCTATATATATTTAGTGAGCGACTTCACCCTGCCGATTTTTGTTGCATGGTAAGTGCGCATGCGCGCATCGTAAAATTTCACTCTCATCAGTTTTCCATAACGCGTGTAACCTTAAAAAATATTTTACGCTCCATTTTCACTACGTACTTACTAGACATATAAGAAATAAAACATAAAAAACTAGACTGCAGAGCAGACGTTTGACGTGAATAATACAAGTTTATTGACGTTCTTTCACGCAAGGTGTAAATATAATAACACATAATTTTAGAATGTAATTAAGAACGAATCAATAAGGTCACATCAAAAATACAACTAATTATCACGAACTCCTCGCACGGCCTTATAACACGATATGGTATAGTAAGAATAAGTTCGAACAGTACAGAGAAACAAATGCTCTATTGGCCTAGTATATGCTACGAGAATCAGATTCAAACAGTATTAAAGATTATTAAAATGATTATGATATTGACATCATTCTTACAAACAAGCAACATAAACTCGTTAAAAAAAGTTCCATATTTGATCGAATAAAAAATGACTGCATTTTACCTCAATATTTTTTTAAATAATATTTTTTAATATTAATTTATTAAAAAATATTATTGAATGCAGAACCTGTAGCTCTTACTCGTATAATATATATATATATATATATATATATATATATATATATATATATATATATATATATATATATATATCCTTAAAGTTTTTGTGGATTTCATAGTCGCGTCAGTTCTTTTTTCATTATTTCGATATAGCTATAACGCTTTAGCCTGTACAACTCGAGAATACGTGTTTTTATGATAAAATTTTAACAGAAAAAACCGATCATAACAGATATTCAGTAATAATTAGCAATACATACTATTTAATTTGGTGTACATTTTCAAATTGTCTACAATATCTTCCTACGTTATTTTAATGTAGCCATAATCGTTTAAAAGTTTAACTTAGTCATGTACCGGTCGACTCTATTGCTTAAAATGTTATTGTTTATTAACAACATATTTAAAAAAGAAAATATTACAATAAATACCCTATATTCATCTGGATAATATAAACTGTACATTGGTGAAAGTGGCTTATCATCAGATAACCATTTTGTGTTAAACCTAAAAATCAACTAACACGCAATCTTCGTAAAATTAGTATGTCTCAAAAATGTGTTAGTTATAATATATATTCTTTATACTTTCAATTCGTATTTTACGAAAACGTCTTTTGGATACCTCAACTGTTTTCTCTTTAATTTGATGCATTTGAAATGGTTTGAAATAGAATTGGTGGTTTAACCAAATACTTCCACTGTGGTGACGGAGAGTACTTACGGACTTTAGCAAATGAATAGACAATATAAAAATAATACATTCCTTGATATTTGGCAGTACTAGATTACAGCCGTTAAGGAGTCTCTCAACTTCTTCCGATTTCTTCCTTTTGCTGCAACAGAACGTCAGTTATAGAAGTTTCCAAGTATTGTTTTTTTATGACTTATTGGACTAGTTTCTTTAGACTTTGTGTCTAGTTTTTTGATATTTTTTCTAGCCTTTTACATTACCCTTTCTTGTTCATCTTTATCATGGACATCTTCATAATAATTCCACATTATCTAGGCATGTGATAATTTCTAAAATAAGTATGAATTAACCATTCGATTATATTATACATACGAAGTATGAGATTATTTTTGGATAAATGTGTGAAATATGCTCTTTAACCCATAACGTTTTCAAATTGAAATTTAGCCTCCATTTTGCTCATATACTATTTTTGAAGTTTTACCTGCTTGACTCTTCTTTATTTATGTACGTGAGTTGGTTTAACAAGAAAGTATAAATTGATGTGAAAAAACGTATGATCCTTAAAGTACAGCTTAAAACTTACAGTACCATTTTTATCAACATTAGCACTCTTGCAGGAAGACCAAATGCACGGGCTTACCAAAGTTCTGAAACGATTCCGAACAGATCCAAGTTTCTGAAACGAATTTTTGGTACATCTTTTCCATCGCATATCCCCACGAATCGTCAATCACGAATCAAATCTGACTCCGGAATCAACGATCACATCCAGACGATGCAGCGGATCCCGCTGACCGTACCTATATATTCATATTTAATAGGAGCATGTGCTTGGCTGTAATTCACTATTAACCTCATTCAAGCTTGCATAAATATTAATTTTTTCGATAAAGGGTACTTTTTAGATAAAACGGTAACGTGACGTTACCAGAGACAAATTCCACAGCCAAAATAATAAAATTTATGTGAGTGCAGCCGCAAGCGAAATCAAATATGGGACAAAGTAAGAAATAGGATATTCTGTCATCAACCACCTTCATATCTTGTTGTCTTAATGTTTTCGCAGTTGTCAAAAATTCATTAACTTAACATTTCATTCAGTTTCTAATTTTGTCCTGGGACTTTGCCAATCACATGAACTTAAAGAATATAATAAAGAATATAATTTTATCTATTTCAAAGCTTTAATATTAGCGAACGGTAAAGCTTCAGAATTTTAGAAAATATATACATGTTGCATTTCAAATTATACGGTAAACCTGTCTTATAATAATATAAAGAATTAGGGTATTCCCCATTTTTCTTATTTTTATTTGTCTTTTATTATCTTAAAGGACATTTTTAATTAATTCACTTTTTCCAGATCATATTTTCTTAATTTTGAATATATTTGACGTTAAGTTTATAGAAATTCATTAACACTTCATTTTTATTCACAAGTAAATGAAACTACGTGATGTACTGTTATATCTACTTAACCACGGCCAAGGTTTCGTTGTATAACAACATATTCAGGTGAGCAATTTGAACAGATATGATTTGATGTTATTTGTTTTACAGAAATCTAAAAAATAATAAATCTGTAATAACATGAAATCCAAATCGACATGTCTCTGCATCTTGTTAGGCATAATATCTCAATTATTATGTTACGTAAATAAGAAAAAAACAAAATTTCAAACACTTGTTAATTTATTTCATCTTTCAAGAGCGAATCCCTTAGGGAAGCGGAGAATTTGCAAGAGCGATTGAGCAATGCTCTCCATAAGCCGGCAGGCGTATCATTATGTGCATCAGAACACCGGCCGCGCATTAAGCAATTTGCGTCTGTAAACAAGGGCCTTCCTACCTGCTTCGTTATCGGTCCTGTCCGTCATGCCTTACCACTTCATAAAAGCCATTTTTCCCCGTCGTTCGCCGCTTATGGTCATCAAATAACGATGCATAATTGAGGAGCCGTGATGACGTACTGGCAGCCGCTGTGCCATAAATAATATAGAAGCTGTGCAGAAAATCGATTATATTTTTTATAAAGTGAAGGCGTGGAGCGTTGTCCTGTAACGGGTTATGAAAATGACCCGGTAACTTGGTGTGGAACATAAAAATGTTGTCATGCTCTTATTACCGTCGATTGTCGACGATCGAAATGATGTTAATATTAATGTTTATTAACATGTTTATAAAAAAGTAACTTACGATTCTATAGTGAGTATAATTTCTGCAAATTTGTCTGTCCGTCTGTTATGGCCTCACAATTTTAAAGTATTTAGAGAAATTTCAAGTATATGTTTCAAATGAGAATCTCAATTGATATATAGCAAAATATTAGGTTCACAACTAGTAAATTCAAAGTCTCAGTTCATCAGTGTTAGCTCGAGTGGTGACTGAAACAATAGAGTATTAGAGCCTGATAGCAGATAACTTTGCCAGATAACATTCAACTAATTTGGGATCTGTTTCACTAAAGTCCATAATTTTTCTAAATTTGGTGTGGAAAATCGCCATGGATGAGCATTTTTGGAAAAATTTCATTGTTTAAATCTTTGGTATCGATGCTTGGGTATATTATTGAAGCGTGCACCTTCACACATCGGCACCCAAATACTACGGGTTACTTCGCTCGCTTTTCGCTAAAAACATTATTCGTGGAACAAGTGTACCTGCTCTTTGTGAAATATCTATATATTGTTTGTTCTTTACTGCACCAAATATACTTGATAACTGAAAAAAATAGTATTCAACACTCTTTACATATCCTGCTAGAGGGGTGAAGTAAGTTCCTATGACGTTCCAATAATCACTGCAAAAAGGGATGGATTTATCAGTTATTTATCTGATATTGAATTTTTTTTCATTTTCGTGACACAAAGTTTTTGTGACACATTACAGCGAATGAATGTCTTTGGAAACGTTTTTTAAAATAAAGTTGACGTTACATTTGACGTTTGTTATTATTAAATCACGTTAATGAAATGTCAAAGTCTTAGTGAAAGACAATGTCTCATTTTTCCAAATTTTCAAACACTAATTTAAAAAGTTATGAAAATAACCCGGATATTTCAATTCATTTGTACCAATAACCTTAAGTAATGTAGACAATTAGGAAATCCTACATTATGCAAATTGCAACACGCAATTGCTCGGTTTTTATTTCTTTATTGGGCAACTAAAATACTAATAAAGGGCTTTATTTCTATCTACTAATATTTTCATCGATATTATGCAATATTGTCAAAGAGAACCTGATCATATCTAGATATATACTTGTAAGATTATTACATAATCGTATTAAATTTATTTTATTTACTTACCAGCATTGTCTTTTTTAATCTTTCAATTTTAGGGTATGTAATACGTTTAAATTTACATATTTAGTACGTCAGCACATTGAGACGGAAGTAAACGAGAGGGTTGCAGCACCAATGTGAAGGAAAGCAGACAACGGTGCGCGTTTAGCTCACATATATCATCGTTTATTCCCACTATGATAATTAAAAATTATAAATAATACAAAGTATTAGAAATTTTGTCTCTTGTATAAGCATGTAAAATAATTTGAAGTAATATGCACCTATCTTAAATCCTTATATCCAATAAAGCTGTAAACTTTACGTGCCTACATTGAAAATATTTGGAAAACTGTAAAGGATAAGTAATAGAATCATTTTCTGTTTGTATGTTTGCTTGTACACGCACCACGAATAAAACTATTAATTCCGATAAAGAAAAAGAAGGGTCACCTTGAAGTCACATGTAGTTTTCTATTTCATCTAGATCGGTTTACTCAATCAGAAGATACATAGATTTAATGTGCTAAAAAAGTACAACAAACCTAATATTTATACAAATGTATAGTGTAGGTAGGCTACAACAAAAGATGGTACTACGCGTATTTTAAATCGCACAGTGAAATTTTCACTCGGGCATAAATTACAGAAATGGGTGTGGCCAATGATGAAGCACACTTATAAAAATCGACGAAGTACTAGTCGAAATCAAAATACAAAATTATTGCTGCGGTCGGTGCCGAAAATATCCCATATCTCAAAAACTACGCAATATATCTTATTCAAACCAATTTTTTTTGAAAGTTTATTTTAAGTTCTACTACCTTTATTTTTTTCAGAATTTTATACACGTTAGTTGAAAAGTTAGAGTGGGGACACTTTTTAAGTTTTTAGAAACGCATATCTCACCAACTTTTGACTTAAATAAAAAAGGTATTTTGGACCCTCTGTATCATTTTTAAGATCTATCTAATGATACCCCAGAAGCCTATGTGGACTGGATTTTTTTTGTCCCTCACCTATATTTATCGCACCCCTAATATTATTTTTTCATAATTCCAATAATTATATAGGGATGCATAGAATAAAGATTCATAAAAGACACCAACCATCCAAATTTTATCCGTATAATGCCAATAGTCTCCGAGTAAAACGACTGTGACATACGAGCAGACAGAGTCATAGACAGGCAGACAGAAGACGAAATTATAAGGGCTCCGTTTTTTTGCCATTTGGCTACAGAACCGTAAAATAGCATCCGTTTGTTTTTTCATGGTCTACACATACCTTAACGCGGGCAAGGATAGTAGATAATAACATAATTATTTCTTTTTAAAAAATGAAGAAAATTTGACCTCGGAAAATTAGTAAACACCTTTCTTATGCACTCACCTTTATACTTTGGAACCTTCCTTCTTTATAAATCTCGGCTTGACTGGAGGGGCGGTGGTTCTGTGTTGGAAATAATCACTACAAAAATATCTCTTCGTTTATATTGTAGGCATTTCACTTTTATTATTTCGACACTTTCCGCGGAATATGCAAAGCTAAATCGTTAATACCACAATAAACGTTCAATAACCGTAGCACATTTCAATAAACGAAGCACATTTCATTTTTCGCAATTGATTATCTTTGTTGCTTTTACCCCTGATCGATGGGAATTCAATATTAATTAAGTCTAATCAATTTTAACTATTACTGACTAGAATTAATCTAAATATTAAACTTTTATCTCTACTTTCAATAAGTGAAATTAATTTTTATTAAATACTTGCTTCTGCCCGCGGTTTCACTTGTATATTTTTAATTTTTGCGCTTATCTTTTTATCCATTAATTATGTTTTCATCTGAAAAATACTCTTCATATAATACAACTTATATATCAACTTGAATAACATCTGTATCCCAAAAGAACCTCTGACCGGGATAATAATATTTCATATCTTAGGTTAACCTTCAAACCGAATGGGTATAATAGTCTTAACTATTTCTATTTATCAGTTCCAGTTAAGCTCGCAATTTCGGTCTTATAGCTGGGTCCTAATAATTGAATTTCAAGTTGCTTGGGAAACATTTGATAAAAATTCTCAGTGAAAAATTTTAATTAAAATGAGTCTAGTAGTTTTTAGAGACGTTCAAAGAGATAAATAAAAAAAACAAAGAGGCAAAAGTTCGATAAAAATATTTTAGAAGAACAAAAGGTAGCCTATATGGTAGGAATATTTCAGTGAAAGTTTTATTCAAATAAAATCAGTAGTTTTTGTGATACCCGAACTAACAGACACAGACTAACAAAGTTTTTAATTTTTTTTTTAAATTTAAAGCATTTTAAATATTTACCTAAATTTTCCAAAATATTTGAATATACGTAAAGCACTCTGTTACACTTTTATAACAATATAGATATGTTAACTGTGATTAATATTAGTTAAAAATCTGTCTCGTAGTCTCTGAAACCACACAAAAATCAAAACAAGCCCACAGTTCATCTGATAAACGAATTTGATAAATTATAGTCAAAATCTTTGCAAATACAATATAATTATATATTTGCAAATACTTTGTACAATAGCGAAATAATTGCAAATACTTTTATAATTGCAAATACTTTGTGCTTTATAATTGCAAATACTTTGTACAATAGCGAAAACCCGAGCGAAATTGATATTTTCTGAGTTTATGCCAATAACTATTTGGCAGAAATATAACTAAACAAGCACTGAGCCCCAGGATACAGAAATTACATTCAGCATAATTTTTTTCATTTAATATTCTACACTCATACAGAATGAGCCAATTATACGAGAGAAAAGCAGCCTCGTGTCGAGTGTGCTACATAATCTTATCGGTGATATGGATTTCAACTACTCGTATGTTTTATAATTTTATTTTGAAAAAAATGATCGTAAATTTTACTTAATATGTTCCATTTTTGTGCTAATTATTTCTTTTTAATATTACTTGAAACTTTTTTAATAACCGTAATGTACCTATTAACATAATTTAAAGATTTATTTTCTGAAATTAACATTGTATGTAATAACAACGTCTTAGGACCTAATAAGGTCCGGTGAATGTGAGGTTGAGCTTATTAGACTTTTATTTTTTTTTAAGAATTTCAATTTCGATACTGAAAAACGCGCGAATTTTCTCACGAAATGTGGATCACTTTTCTGAGTCCACAAGTTTATAAATCGACAAAAATAAAAGGATTAAAAAGAAAAGTATTTGCAATATAACGATCTTATTGACCTGATTTTATTTCATTTTTCAGATTTGCCTTATTTTACTTCATTTTTCAGATGACTAAATTTAAATCATTTTAAACAGTCACCTGGTTTTTGTACAAGATATAAAAGTTTTACTATTTCTTTTTATTATTCAATTTAGTTGACAGGTCTTATATAACGCATAAAAAAGCTTAACCACCAAAAACCCAAGACATTTCTTCTAAATTCCTTCATTATCAAATATTTGACTATATCCTGTCCTTATCACATATTTGACCGTATCCAATATTTTAGTTCACCAGACATTTGAACATCCCAGTATAATAAAAATGTCATTCCCGAATTAGCCGCATAATTTATAATGTGTAAACTAAAAGTATTAAATGTAAGGCATTCCAAATATTCGTGAAGTTGAATCTACGATGTAAGAGCAACGTTGAAAATTTTTTTATTGCTGGTGTCACAAAGTTTTTTCGAGGGAAGTGACGTAGTTTTGCTATTGCGATATTACCGAACTAAGCGCCCGCGTTTCCTCCTTTCACAATTTTAATTTCACTTAAACTACAGTACCAAATTATACATTATGGCTTATGACTTTTATTTTAAACCGGACTAAAAAATCGATCTAAACTACACCACTTTTATTGTACAAGTCACCGTTTTTAACTCAAAACACTTATTGTAGCTTATCTATGATAACAACTTTTATACATATACTGTCCAGACTTTTCCATAAACCTTTTTAATACAAATAATTCTCCTATACTTAGGGTTTAGTGTATATAATATTATGAAGTTTTCCCAGCATTCGTCACGAAAGCACCTGTATAACTGTCTTTTCCTCCGACTACACCTATACGTCTCAATAATTATACTATACATATGTGCACATACTATGAAAATCTGAAAACTATAAGTTATCATATTTTTAAAGATGTATGTCGATTGAATGAGTAATACTTATTTGTGTGCATCTCTAAAAACAAACATACAAACAAAGAAACAAAGTTTTCCTCTCAATATTGCCCGTGAGACTATAGAATGAAGGCTGTGAATAGTGATATTTTATTGGATACGTTTTTAAAGACAAACGTTATGTTTTTTATTCGTAATTATTGGCAACTATAAGTATGTCCGAAAATGATTGAGCTCGGGTTATACGAAAAAAATTAAAATATGTTCAAGTTAAAATAAGCTTAATAATATTATAGAATACAATTGTGAATTTTTAGCGAATAATATTGGTTATGGGGTGGAAAGGTTAAAAGAGATTATTCACTTTATTTATTTTAAAATGTTTTTGAAGCCAGCTAATTTTTAAACCGATTAATTTCGAATGTAAACAACATTTTAACGCTTTGAAGTTGTTTTTATTTCATAAAGGGTTTGAATTTTTTTTAATTGGCCTACCAATTAAATTTACTGCTGTTTGACGAAGAGTTAGTCTAGTCACTTAGACTAAGAATTATAAAAATGTCTGTCTGCTAACTTACTGTCTTTCGATCTTCAGCCTTGTCGGTTGTTTATAATATTTAAATTATATGAACAAATTATTTTAGTGAAATGTTAGATTAGGGTTAAGGGTATTACAGACTCTCATACAACAGATGCGGAAATAAAATAATTACTACGGAGTGTAACTCAAACAAGTGTAATGTCTAGCCCAAACACTGATCCACGAACGTTCCTAATTCTATCGAACAGCTATCGCTAGGCCCTCAACAAGCATAAACATTCCAACGAAGTTTACAGTTCGCGACGTGTAGATTGTTGTCGATAGTGGAACTCTCGTCGAAAACAAGAAGTGAACTGTTTGCGGTTAAGTCACGTTCTTCGTTCGATTCCAAAGAAAGGAAACGACGTATATCAGAGATTAAAACGTATACATCAAAACCAAAGTGCCGTCTAAACACGTGCTATCGCTGAAATGTAAATTTACTTTCTACAAAACGATAATTACATTGTTTCAAATGTTGCTCGTGGGAGTTTTTCTCAAAATACACTCTCTCTCAAACGGCTTTAAATTTGTCTTCTAAAGTTCGACAAATGTGTAGTTTGGTTTCAAACCAACTGCACTTTTGTCGAACTTTATTTCTACTCTATAAGTATTATATTATACAACTATCCCCCTATCCCAATGTCACCCGACCCCCAACATGTTTTTTTCCTTAAATCTGGGGTGCATCCTCGTTGTGTGTATAAATGTCGGCTAAATTATATTACCTATTATAATCGAAAAAATCTCCTAAATCCCTTTCCACGTCTTTATTCCTTTCTTACTCTTAACGTGGCGTTGTTTTTCATATTTGTATTTATTTATCCTAGTGGTAATGTTTTATTATGTCAGTGTCATTAATTAGTATTTAACGATAATTTTAAGTCTATCTATTAATTTTAAGAAGTACTTACTTTTCTCACTTTATTCATTGTTATTAGAAATTACAAAGAATGAAAATTACATGAAATACAATGAAAATTACAAAGATAGCTCTTTTGGAAATAATTCCATCAGTGTATACTTAATTTTCCAACTTTACGGTAAAGTTTCCTAAATAAAATAAATAAATGAATATTGTTACCCATCAAAACAAACTAATCGGTCAAGCGCCGCTTCCTTGTCTTACAATAATTATTATAGCTAAGGTAAAATAAACTAGCCGATTGCGAGTAGGACTCGCGCACGAAGGGTCCCATAGCACCACACAATATTAAAATTGTATATAAGTTTGTATTTGTCAGACACTGTGAAAAACAAAGTTGTTGCTGCGGTCGGTACAGAAAACATCCCATATCTCAAAAACTACACAACATATCTTATTCAAATCATTCGTTGAAGGTTTATTTTAGGTTCTTCTACTTTAATTTTTTTCAGAATTTTACACACGTTATTTGAAAAGTTAGATGGAAACACACATGTACTTTTTAAGATTTTAGAAGCGCATGTCTCACCAACTATTTACTTAAATGAAAAAGTTATTTTGGAATCTCTATACCACTTTTTAAGACTTATCTAACGATACTCTACACGCCTATGTGATGATTGAATTTTTTTTCATTTTTCAGTTACATGTATGTCATTTTTCAGTTACATATAATTCCATTATATCATTGTATAGCGGTTCATAGAAGATACCTACCATCCAAATTTCTCCCACACAGCGTTAATAATCTTCATACATTCTTTGTTCTTTACGGAAAAGGGTATTGGATGCATGCATATCGTCTATACATAAAACAATGCTTACCCCCTCGCTCATAATAGAAGGATAAGGGGGTGCCAATTCTAATAATGGTTTTGGCACTCGTAAACATACAGGAGTGAAAAGGTTTTACGACAAGTATCTTTAAAATTATTACATTTAAAACTAAATAAATTTCTATTATCTCCCTCTCTCTCTCACACACACACACACACACACACACACACACATATATATATATATATATATATATATATATATATATATATGTGATATATATATAGTTAATAAACATTATAAAGTGACTTTTAAACAATTTGCGGATAATCTTTAATCGAATGCAAAGAATTGTATCCAATTATGTCGTAATCGGCACTTGCCTATTTGACTAAAAACCGATTATATCAATGAACTTTAATTTCAAGTAAAGAAAATTAAGCAAAGAGTATTTTGACACTTTTAGGTTAATTTATTTACATTTACTCAAAAACAAGGAAATGTTAATTTTTTTATTAAAAGGCAGAGTTCGCCTTATGCAGTTAATGTGTCTTTAACAGGATTAATGGAGCATTTAACAGCGTTTTAAGCATAATAAATATAAGTAGATCGACAGTGAGACTGTATGGCTTGAAAAGCTATTAGTGCCTGGTGTATATAAATTTAAGCAGCATCCGGTTTTGTTTTAAAATTTTTCACCTACGTAAATTCTAATATCTATTAAAATTTATAAATTAATGAAATAAAACGGGACATAAGGAGGAAGATTTTCTTGAAAAACCGAGCATAATTCTAAGAGAACTTTATTTAAATGAAATATTTTTTATAAATATAATTAATATTTTTTTTATAAGGGATTCAAAGTAAATAATATTATATCTTAAAATGTAGAATAACTTTAGTAGTATTTATAATTACTCGGAACACAAGCATGTTTAAATTGATTTTATCGTGTAAATTAATTTTTGTATCTATCGAGTTTTTTTTTATAAAATTTAGAACCAAAAAAGAAAGTGGAAAAATATACCAAAATTATAAACAAAGTAACAATATTTGAAGGGAAAGAAAGCTTCAAAGCGATTAAATTATACAATTAACAAGTGTTTAAATTGATTTTATCGTGTAATTTAATTTTTGTATCTATCGAGCTTTCTGTACAAAGTTCAGAACAAAAAAATATTAAGTTAATAACTACCGATAAAACAGATTTCTCATAAACATTAGAATATTAATTTTTGACTCTCGAACAAGTTAGAGCTTGTTATGAACATTCTGACGCTAGATCTAATTGATAATAAAACTATTCGTTTAACTACAACAAGTGAAAAAGGTTCGGTGATAAACGAACGCCGCGCCGGACAGATAATATTTCATTTTATTAAAAAATAAGTAAATTAAAATGAAAAGTCCATTTAAATAAATAATTCAATATTTACGATTTTGCTTATTTTTTTGTAAATCAATATAATACTTATTCTACGACCTTAATCGCAGCGTCGTAAAAATTTACTTTTTTAGCTTATTGTTGAAATGAAGTAACCATAACTTTTGCCTTACCTTGTCCTAGCCATAATTTCGCCTAGTAGCTCTTCTAGCTTATTGTTGGTGAGAAGTAACCATAAATTTTACCTTACCTTATCCTAGCCATAATATCGTCTAGTAACTCGATCATACTGCGGCACCGACTGGCACGATCCAATAATGCTTATAAGGAATGCTATTTGGTATTCTACGCGGTATTCTCAGGTCAATCACGCAAAGTTTTCTCAGTAACGGACAACTGTCCTTGGAGAAGTCGTAATATGTTACTCATTAATTTTAAGAACTTATAAATATGCAACGTAAGCATTTTCCTTCAAAGGAATCGCTATATGATAGCTTTCGGATATAAAGAATGAAAAAGGAAAAGGAGGAATCGCTATAAAATATGAAAATATAACGTATAGTAACTCCGTAATTTGAAGCGTATACCTCAGCAAATTTCGGTATTACTAGCGTTGCCAGACGTCCCCTATTTCCCGGAACGTCACATATTTTTAAACATATTTTAAATATCCTGTCAGTATAACAACTGTCCCGTAATTCGTAAAGGTTAAGACCATGCACGTACAAAGCAAGTCTACACCACCTTTCAATGAGTAGCGAACAAAGCCAGAAAATACATGCCATTGTAGCTCCCCGCCAACGAAACTCTATGAAACAAACACTATCTGAATTATAAGTTACATTATTGTAATATAAATAAATTACTGTTTTGCTTTTACAATAATCATGATTTATCCTTGCTTTCTCATTTTGTATTATGTTATGAAATAGCATATTCATTGCACTTTTTAAAAAAATATGATGACATTTATTACGCTTTTTTCCAAGGTTTTACTATTGGGCTGTACCAATTGAGTGGATTTTCGATTAAGAAGGCGAGATTTTACAGTAGACAAAGTCTAGTTAATTCATTAGTATCCACACGCTGGCCCCTATATTGACATGTTATAGTTAGGGATTCTATATGTAAAATTTTTTAAATGCTTTTTGCGGGATATTTATATTACAGGGTGTAGAAATGTAATTTAAGGTGAAGTTAAAAATAAAACTTTATTGAAATAACACTATTTTTATTTACACAATACTGTAAAAATCAACATACTAAAATTACTATTAGTTTGAAAAAAATATTTAGTCTGACCCAACAAATGGTTTGTTTGTACGAAACATTCAGATCAGTAATGATAAATAAAAATTATCTTGTACTACCAAATATGAAGTAAAATGTTTAATGATATTGACTGCCACATTTAATAATGATAATTTAACATAAACAAACAGTCGTTATGTTAATCAAAACTATCCAAATTATTAAAAGTTAATACTAATATTTGGCAAAAGACTTTTGTAAACATTTACTCCTCTTTTGATAATTAATATTATTTAATTGCTTTTAGGAGCTCAACTTTTGAAGTTTGATAATGACAATATTTATTTCATTATTTCCTTGTTTTTTGTATATTTATTTGATCAACTTATTACAACGGAATACTTTAATATCGACTGTTTAATTCTAGACCAATGCTCTACGCAATTTATTCAAATGTGAAATTACGTCTTGATTACATCCATGTCCTCCGATTCCGGTATTTCCGTTGATCAAGCTATTAAAAAGACAATGCAGCCATGATATATATTGTCACGTAACATCATCACAAATTCCGGGAATCTCGGACACCTGGCAACCCTAGTTGTAGTAGACTTTTATTATTGAGTAATAAACACTAAGTTAAATGTCACAGGAATTACGCTAGTTTGCAGTTCATATATTAATTTATGAACTGTACCGAGTCCAATGCAAATTCGTCCAGCCGTTTAGGTATAACTGAGAAATAAACGCCCAAACACATTTTTAGGATTCGGTACCTCAAAAGGAAAAACGGAACTCTTATAAGATCATTTGCGTTTCTCGTCTGCCACGAACGTTTTTCCAATAAACCGCTTTACTCTTGAAATTTGGGGTAATAATAAAGCATATTAATTTGAATATATTTCAAAATATTCATATCGAAGTTTTAGGAGGGGTGGGGGCGATTAAGTATTCGCAAAAAAATTTAAATTCCTTATATAATTTGGGATATCGTTTGAAAGGGATAATTATAACAGTATCGAAAAAATTTCATAACTATATGTATTATATGTTCAGAGATGCATTGGACATAAAAATTATATAAAAAAATATGTCGCCTGCCCCAATTTCTGAGACTGCTGATCCTAAATTTATGAAGAAAACAAAGTTTTTAGAAGCCTACACAAAGGTTGCACTAGTTTTCATATAGTTTTTATATATACAAAACACGCATACTACTTGCCCACTATTTTCTTGATTGTAGAATTAGTAAGTAACAAACAAACATTTTCACATTTGTATAACTAATTTCTCTCTTTCGTTATGACGTGTGATTTTATAATCTATGACGTGTGATTTTATACACTATCTTATGAGTATTCGTGGCGCGTTGTCGTAATGAAAGCTTCGTCATCGCCCTTCGTACTACGGCCACACTACCATACGAACATTTGTGAACAATTATCAGTATAAGTTGTTATCCGAAACGAACGAATTTCTGAGACATGAGGCGGATCATTTGGATATATCTATCGTCATAACACGAATCTACGCCGAAACTCGTTAGTGTGACGTCAGGGTAACACAATCAAAATTTATTAGTTGTCAAATTGAGCAGATAATTTAGATTCAGATTAAAACGTATATTCTATTGATACCAATGGCGTATGTAATTTACGTATAAATTAATCTCATTAAAATTTTTATTATTAGCTAAAATCTGAAATGTAATTAGATAAAGAAGTCACTTATTAGAAAAAAACTCACGCATATTCTAAATATGTACACAAAACTATAAATACACAACTAGAAATTATTAAAATACCCCAGCTGTGTTCTGTTTTTAAACGATTTTATTTTAAATTGTTCAAGAGTTCGTGAAACCAAACTAACAGTTGCAACTTCATTAGTACAAGTTCAAGAAAAGACAGTAATTAATTCTTTGGTCTAGTTTCGTTGAACTTAATTATGTACGCTTTAAACTTAAATTGGATATAATTAATAAGTGATACCCTAATGCTATTTATACTAAATGACATCAATTAAATTAAATACAGACTATCTAAATAAAATATATTCCTAATAATTAGTATATATTCCCTATCAAGATCACTATGTTTTATGCCTAGCATACGGAGATTAAAATAGGTTGCAGAGATATCCATAGTTTTATTAATGAAAAATACGCTCTCCAAGAAACTATGAACACAAATTTTCTTCACTTGATACATAGAAATTGTTTCCCCTTTTATTCACTTCTTTTGTTATTTCTTATAATTAGTTATTCCAGGCATTTGTATTCCGTTATATTATTTTGAGGATTATATAACAGAGGGTAAGAAATAATAAAAAAGGATGGAGGTTAGGATAAAAACCCTGCAAGCTAATTTACCTATAGGGTAATTTCTCAAAGATTTTGATTGCTTTTAATATTAAAAAATATGTCCTTACCCAAAAATAAATAATGTTTTATTAGAGCTATTAAAAGCCGATAGTAAAATGGAACAACAATAGGTTTCATTATTATTTTTTAAGATTAATACTAAAAGTTTTAATTATAAATTATCGTAGTAAGTTATTATTTAACTTTTATTTTCTTAATTCAAATATTATTTTTGTGTTACGTAATGTAATTTATATTATAATTATTTTTATAGGTTACTGAAGATTTAAAATACGGGATGTCCGGGAAATATGGGAGATTAGCAACGCCAATAATAAATTTCTATCGGATACAATTTTATAACCAATAAACTTGATATACATTTCTAGCAATCTTAATAAAAATTTAATAAAAACTTCTATTAAGATAAAAATAGTATTTTATAGAATGAACATTTGTTTTTATAATACACTAGTTGACCCATGCGAATAATTCGCAAAGCACCAAATGGCGAAAAAAATTTAGTTTCAAAATTAATTTTAAATTGTTTGTTCATTTTTGGTCATTAGCGGTGAATGTGATCATAGCTCAATCTTTGGTTTTAAAGTAGTAGTTCAAGTAAATGAATTTCTGAAGTAAATTTTCGACGGTTTTGCGATTTATTAATTTAGAAGAATATATATGTTATTCCAGACATATTAGCCATAGTAATCTAAACTCAAGGTTTGCATCGCGTTTACAATATTTCTACAAAGGGGTTTCAACAGGTCGATGTATGTAGTGTAGATTTTTTTCAAAATGGCTACCAGGCAATAATATATATATATATATATATATATATATATATATATATATATATATAAATAAATAGCTGGCATCAATAAACGCAAGAAGTGTTATGTGACAAAATCTCGTAAAGCGTTCCGTTTTCTAAATATATACCATTAAATTTGTTACGCGTGACGTTTGAAGTGAAAGGTAAAAAGCAAAATAATAACGAACAAGTCGCACAATGTCATCTTATTTAAATGTTAGAACGTGGGGAAACACTGGACTTTCATTTCAATTATATTCAAATAATCTGTTTACCTTAACATATGAAATGAAGGCATTTCTCTTAGAAAAAAGGCATTTCTCAAATTCCAATAATTTAAAAAGCTTAAAAAAACCAGAGAGAGCTTAATTACTAACTTAGTTTGTTTTCATAATATTTTTTCTAATAATAAAACTAGTTTCATTTAACAAATTAACTCGTATTCTACTCGATACTGAGCCACAAGTAAAAATTTGATAGCTTATATCTAAGAGACGTCACAGATTAGGAAATTTAGTCCTATAACACTTTTTGTTTCTATTGACGCCAGATACCGACTTATATAGGTTTAATGTGGTTATTAGGTCTATAGGTTTAATGCATGGCCGCCATTTCGGATACAACTCTAGACTAGGCTCATAGTAAAATCTTCAAACTCCCTTAACGAGGCATTATTCTTATAATATTAACGAAAGAACGGAGCTATAAAAAGTATGGACAAGTTCTACTTAATTGAACATCAATACTAATTTCATTTAATTATTCACTCCTGACCACAATGTCTTTTGTAAATATTAGTTCGATTATTCCACTGTTCATAAGTACAGTCTGCATTCTAAGAAATATATCAGATAATGCTACTAAAATAGATTGGCTTTGGATTTTCCTCATTTTTATTCTTTAAAAAAAAGTTCCGCTGTGACAGTGGCGTAACTAAGTTTTTTATGTCTTGTAATTTCAACAAGCAATATTAATAATGCATGGGATTTTTGGGCCTCCCTATTGTGTTCACAATATATTCAACTCGAAGATGTATTGTTGCTGGAATTGTAAAAAAGGCATTATTTATTTCTTTATTTGTAAACTTTAATATAAATTGTATGTGGTGAACTTATTGCTATAGGAGTAATCTCTTCTCTTCCACTAGACCATAACATTAAATTTAGAAAACTGTTAAATATATTACAATATAAATAAACGATTTCGTGTGCAAGTTAATACACGTGATAGAAGTGAAACTTCTTTAGCGATCTAAATACCGATTTATGAATATATTTATTAAGGGGCAAAACGGCGGAGAAAGAGAGAGAGAGAGAGAGAGAAATAAATATTAACTAATAATAAATATTACTCACTGTTAAAATACATACACCACATGTGCATACATACACTTCAAAGTTGCAAACGTGCTTAACAGCAAGATAATTATATACGTATACATGTGCGGGTTCATTGATGAAGTATAAATATTTAAGTACATATGGTATTAGTCTTGTAATTGTTTGATTACACGCAAAATTAGTAAAAAATCAATCATGAATAAATAAGTAAATCTACAAAATTTTGGCAATTTACTTTTAACACTGAATACGCAAACAAAAACACAAATTTATATGAAAAAAAACAAACTCAAAACATCCAAAAATTTAACTAAGCAAAAATGATAACGTAAAGAGAGATAATAGATTTGATGTTTGACAGCCAGTTGACTGCCTTTTCCTCATAAAAAGAGTAATTTTAAAATCTATTTTTTTTTAAATAATCACGACCGGAAATTTGTTTATCAAAATTTTTTATGTAAATACAATTTAAATAAAAAAAGTAAAGTTATCATTATTGCTAAACTGAAATATATCCAAGTCAGTAATAATCAGTCAGATGAATTATATTGCACTGGAAAACCATAAGAAAAATAAAATATGAAATTACGCATCTGTCGACCCAACTCAATACTCGAAAAATTTAATATTCAAATTGCACGAGTCGCATCTGTCTTAGAGTATGACAGAGCGGATATCGAAAATATATAAAGGTTAGAGAAAATACAAAGAAAATCTAATTCCTCGATTTCACGGCGAGCCGCGCCGCTGTCATAAGAGTAAAGTCACGTTCACAACAGCACACTGTATTCCAAACTATCAGGTCCGGGTCCTGCGCCCCAAGTTCTCGAAAACCGAATCAACAAAACAAGGTTTATATTACATTGCTGTTTATGTTAATATTGTCTCCGATAATCTTTTAGAGTACGACCGACATGTTTACGCTGTCAATAAATATTGTTTGAGAATCAATACACTACGCTTTTAACGAAGCGGGTCCGTCGAAATGTATTGTCCCGTGGAGCGAGGGTTGCCAAATATAATGTCAATCAATCTTGTATTTTTACATAAGACATTTTAATAAAATCTGTGCAAGATTTATCGAAGAGAAAATTGACAACAACTTAATTCGAATATGGAGCCAGTAGACGATTTGTTTTAACGAGATTCAATTGTCATGGCAGACAGCTTGGATGGCATTAATTGATTAAAAATTATTACATCAGGAGATGGAAATATACGTTTATATACGTCAGGAGATGGAGATATACGTCAGACGATAGTAATTGTATTAAAATATTATAACTGAATATATGAATGATACGATTCTTAAATACACAATCCCAACGCCAATTATAAAATTTTATAAATACTCTATTTGAGTAGTTATAAAATTTTATAATTTTTATAATTACTTCATTATATAATCAAGTAAAAACTACTGTATCATAATTTATTTAATTTTTTTCAGAGAAGAAAGAAAACTTAATAACTTTTAATTTCATCTGTTTTGTAATAATGCTCATGAACATATTTACTACAATTTGTTCAGCTGTTAATTACTTTGGAATTTGCACTGCTTCAATAAAATCATACGAACAAGACCAGACTTCAGCCAGACAAGAATTATCGCTGTGAATATAAATTATGAACGTAATCAAAATAATTCCTAATCCCAATAGAGAAGGTATGGGCATAATCTCTTCAAGATAGCTCAAAAGAATAAGAAAAAGAAATTTATAGTCTGAAATATTTCTTTTGAATTGCTTCAGAATATCTTCGGAGGAGATACAATTTCTGACAACCCTGTATTGAGTATGCACGCCGACTTATCGAAGGCATATAAAAAAAAGGTTCTTTTTATTGAACTTGTACAAGAAGTTTGTCTTTTATTACTTTTAAATAGTGCCTGGAATATGTAAGACGTTATTTACATAAGAGTAGAGATGTTCGATTTTGAGTTTGGACCTACATTGAAATGTTTTACTTATGCAAACATGTCATATACTTATAAATATATTTAAAGATACAACGGGCGCATTACAAGGTTTGTACTCAATATTTAATTGCCGTAAAGGCTTGATCGGAAAAATATTGCACATGCAACAACATGAAGAAAATAACTTCTGAGATTTTAAGAACAGTAATAAAAGAAAGTGTCAGTAGATAAATCATCTAAGTCAATCGAGATGTGACAAATTCTACTGCTTTAAGTATTTACTTATCATTAATTAAATCAACAGAACAATAATCTCCTAATACCAATTCCGAGAGTTTCGACAGATTAAAAGACAATATCGAAACCAGAAGTATGTTCAAACGAATTTGATCAATTTATGATATTGGGTCAAATTTATGATATTGGGTCGTGCTAGAGGGTTATGAAACGATATTTTCTACCTGATCCAAATTTAACCCGCGAGGCTAACAACGAACCAAAACTCTAAACCGAAGAGCTTACAATCAAAATACTCTAATATTAACTTTATCGACAAGCAACACATAATCAGGAATGAGTTTTTCGTTATACGCTGATATCAGAAAAATTAACAACACAAAACGGTAACTGCATCCTCTGTTTTATACCTTCTATCCCTTCCTTATATCAAAATTTCCCTTAAAACTTTTTCTTAACGAATCTCAAAATGCATATCCAAGACAAGTACGTTAAGATTTTGATAGCCCCACGTCAACATATCTTTAATCTTTGTAAATTTTAAACTACTGAACACCGAAGTTTTAAAAATAAAAGACTAACAGGCGAAAATCAAAGGACGAAATTGGTACAATAGTTGTAAAAAACACCTTATTCATTTTTTATAAGGCTTAAAGAAATTACATAAAAGGAAAAGTTCCGACTTCTTTTATTATAAATTGGACTGTACAGTATATCTATTGTCATAATAGTATTTGAAAATCCTGAGACTGTAAAGTTGCAATTAGAAAGTTTTCCATAAACTCTTTAAGTATTCTTTTTAGTACTCCCTAAAAACTAATTGGATGGTGATGAAAAGCAATTCAAGAATGATAAACGATGTCGATGGGAAGTTTATTGATATAGCTATAACCATAACAATTTGAAGAGGGTCTGGTTTCACTTAAGTTGAACGAGAACTTTTTAACCATTGCCTTGGCAAATGTCTCTACATACGAGTCACCACTATTTGGTTTGGAAAGAGACCCAGAAAATGTTTCTAACTGCAGCCATACAGTCTTAATTAAGACTTGCTCGTTTACAAATTTTAGGTCGTGTTTTTTAGGTCGGGTTATTTTTTAAATACTTTTTTTATATAAACTGAAATGAAATGTTCAACTATGGCAGCCAAAAAATCGCTCTTATTCTAATGAAATATAAGCTGGAATATATCAAAAAAACGTTTATAGCAGCTATAACCTATTTTATTGTAAAGTCAATTTAATGTTTGTAATCCTGTACAGAATTATTTCACGAGAGTAAGAATTCAAATTCTGTATAAACCATCTTCTTAAATCTTTAAACGTATGATAGAGAAACTAATTCATAATATTTCCATTAATTATTGTGATGTTTCATATCATTAACATTAGTTTCGTGTCATTGACGCTCAAGATTATTACTTTAAGATATATAAACACTTCAAGAGTTACATTTTTTCTTCTATCGTATTTTCAAAGTTAAGAAGTAGTGTTTTATTTAATCTGAAGATTATGATAGATAATAATATGATTTAAGATGAATTTCGAATGCAGACACTGAAAGCCTACTTTCTGTATTTAAGTTGAGGCTGCATAGAATCGTCTATGGAACGTCTTTTCTTCTGAGATATCAAAATATTTTAATGTTTCGATTATCATTTAATTGATTGATTAGAGATGTGATAAAGGTTAAGTATTATTAAGGACACTTGAAGAAAAAAATAGATTGTTTCGTTCTAGTAAATATGATAATTATGATAATTGTCTAGTGTAAATAGGTTATTTTTAAATTTTGGAACCTATTACAGTTTGTAAAGTAATTTTTTGGTTTGATTTGAAGAAAAGTAAATTTCATGTCTTTTCTATAATACAAAATAAGTAAAAATATTGTTTAGATAAATGTGGACTTTGGTTTAAAGTGAAATGATTTCAAGGACATTCCGCTGACAAAATTTTCAGAAAAGATTTTAATAGAAATGTCGTTTACTTGAGAGTATCGAATAAAATATTGTTTAATCTTTTAAGATCTAGATTTAAGATCTAGTAATCTTTCTGAATAGAAAAGACCAAAGTAGCGTCAGAGATCAGCTGCCAAAACCAATGGTTTTTACGTTGGGTAGAAGGTTTTCATTACTTACACAACTATAGTAGAATACACAATTTGTATAATCAGAATATATTTAGTTAGTTGACTTAGATTTATTATATATGTATATATATATATATATATATATATATATGTATATTTATATATATATATATATATATATATATATATATATTATATATATATATATATATATATATATATATATATATATATATATATATATGTGTGTGTAAATTATTCATTTACTTTCACGTATACATACATAATATTAAGCATAGGAAAAGATTTTATAAAGATTAAGACAATTACAACTTGGATAAATATGAAAATCAACATAAGGGAGTGTAACAATTTCAGGTGAGTCGTTTTACCAAATACAAAAGCACCGTTGGTACTTCATAGATAAAAGTTCCCTCTAAATTTTTATTGTCTTTTAGCAGCATGAAGCTGTTACTATATTTTGAATATGTTATTATATTTTTAGTTATTACAGAATTTTTACTTTTACAAACTTATTTATTGAAATGCGTGGTTAATATAAATGTTCATTTGTTTTAATTTTCATTAAATTTTCCTTCATTGCATCCATTACACGTTTATTTTTTCAACTTTCAAACAAACTACGACAAAATAAAAATGAGTCATGGAGAAAACCAAGCTGACTATTGCAATTCATCCCTGACACAGTGGGAAAACCCAAAGAAAAGTTAGTTCACTTGTCAATACCCTGTTAGCCATGCGGGCGCCGGGAGAACAGGAGGGAGGAATTTTTGTTTTCAGTAAGTATTAAAATATTCCGTGGGTTACGAGATAATTGTATATAGCAGTAAAAATAAATACGACCGTATCTTGATTATAACAAAAAGAAAATGATAAAAATATGGTGATTTTACAGCACTCCAAAAGGGCAAAAATGATTGGACATTTTTTGAATTAACATATATTTAATAGAAATGATCTTCAAAACGATCGAAATCGCTAATTAAATTTAGTGAAGTGATCATTCTAGTAACCTGTCCTAAAAGTGTATCCTTCTACGGTCAACTTCCAGCACCCGGTCTATCCCATCATGATCTCCTTCATATTTCCTACAAATTAAGTAGCCCTAAAGCCTCTTCAAAGAGCATCTTCCTCCGTGACTTTAGTCGTATTGACCTACCATCTTTTCTTGAGGATGCCAGATCCATTAACTGGGATACAATTGCGATGAATCACTCTGCTGATGAAAAACTCACTATTTTCAATAGTTGTATCACTAAACTGCTCGATAAACATGCTCCCCTAAAACTCTACTAAAAAGCGGTGAGCTGTGAGCTTGGCTAAACGATTCTATTAGAAAAATGATGGTCAAACGTAATCACGTTAAAACTAAGTATAAGACTGATCCCAGCCCAAATCACTGGGAGAATTTTAGAGTGCTTAGAAATAAATGTTCTCAAATGTGCCGAAATGCCAAAAAACACTATATTTCTGCGTCAATGCGTGATTGTACTCCTAATAATATTTGAAAGTTTTTGGGTACTCTAGGCATTGGAAAATCTTCTACCAATTCGGAGAGCTGGCGATTGGATATCGACCAATTAAATTCACATTTTTCTACGCCACCCACGGTACTTGAACCAGCTGTTAAGTCTGCAACTATGAACGGTATCTTGTCTTCATCCGTTTCTAATGAACATCAATTTACTCTAAGGGATACCTGTGAGTCCGAAGTTAAAGCTAATCTCCTTGCGATAAAATTGAAATCCATGGGATTTGATGGCTTAAATATTAGTGCTCTTCAACCAATAATAGATATCGTGGCTCCGGTCATCGCTGATATTTATAATACCTCTTTAAAAACTGTTGTCTTCCCTCTGGAATGGAAAAAAGCCTATATTGTGCCCGTACCTAAAATTGTATTACCTGCGCAACCCAAGGGTTTTCGGCCCATATCTATCCTACCGCTTCTATCTAAAATCTTTGAACGTATTGTTCATGGTCAACTTGTTACTTTCTTCAATGCTCATAAGTCTCTAAATCCACTTCAATATGGCTTTAAAGCTGGCCACAGTACCTCAACTGTCCTTGTTAAGATTACTGATGATATACGCTTGGCTATAGATAATACACAAGTCACTGTCCTTGTGCTTCTTGATTCCAGCAGTGCGTTCAACTCTGTTGACTTCGATATTCTTCTTGCCCGCTTGAAATATCTTAATATATCCCAACATTCACTTGAGTGGTTTAGTTCATATCTTCATGGACGCAGGCAATGTGTTAAGTTGTCAGATACGTATTCTGAGTGGACTGCTCTTACAGCTGGTGTACCTCAAGGTGGAGTTCTATCTCCTCTCCTCTTCTCAGTATTTATTGATGATATTGTTAAAACATTTCTAGCAATTATCATCTCTATGCTGATGACCTACAAATCTATGTGCACTCGGACCTCCATTCCTTATCAAAAACCATCGACATCCTTAATCGAGATCCCGCTTCAATTGGTCAGTGGGCTCATGAAATGGGTCTTTTGGTTAACCCAAGGAAGTCACAAGCTATAATCATCGGTAGTCAAAGACTGACTTCTAAAGTAAACCTACCTAGTTTACCGAAATTAGTGCTAAATAGTACAATAATACTATACACGTCAACTGTTAAAAACCTGGGCCTACTGATCGAACAAAATCTTAATTGGCGGCCTCAAGTAAATAATGTTAGTCGTCGTGTTTTCAACAGGATACACTCTTTGAAACGTCTTCAAAATTTTCTACCGACTGAAACGAAAATCTACCTTTGTCAAACAATTTTATTACCATTAATCGATTATGGAGACGTGTGCTATCCTGATCTTAATGAAGAATATTTGTGCAAGTTGGAAAGTCTTCAAAATTTATGCATTCGGTATATCTACGGCCTCAGAAAATATGATCACATTTCTGAATACAGGTAACTTTTCAAATGGCTGAAGATCCGTCATCGACGCCAACTTTACATACTTACACTTATTTTTAACATATTAAAAAATACTCATAGCCCAAATTATCTTAGTGGCAAATTTAAAGATTTGTCTGCTCACTTACGAAAAATCCTTCACTGTCCAAGCAGCAAAAACTTGGAATCACCTGGATCCTGACATCAGGAAAATCACGTCTCTAAATATTTTCAAAGATCGAATGAAAAAGTCCTGCACCTCCTGAAACCTTTTCCTTTGCGTCCTCGCCCTTTCCTGTCTCTCCCATCCCAAATCATGTCAATATTTTGTTTTCTTTTTTAATTTACTTTTGTATTTTTTTTGTCTAATGTGCTATGAAGAATTTTTCATGTAGCAATAAGTCCGCCATATGTACTGTACATAAAAGTTAATAATAATAATAATATACATTTAATGAAGATAAAGGTATTTTCATGAAACTAGCGCTTAATAACAATTTGTGACGCTTTTTATGTACGCACACACAAAATATGAAATGTACATCCAGTAATGATGGTGAGAAAAATAACAAAGTAAAAATTCAAAGCTTCAAAACCATATGGAACTTTCCGAGAAACATTATTATCGTTTTAAATTATATGCCGTTATATTAAAGCCAACGATGTGGTTTGAATGAATAAATACTTTATAAAAAGGATGCCGAAGATATTTAAAGGCACGAATTATTCTGAAAATTTGCGAATGGAAAATATTTTATTACTAAGTAAACGAAGAACACTCTAATCGAAAGAAACAATATACTGGGCCACTGACGAAACTGAGGAAAAATATTCTATGAAACTTCATTTAAGTCGAAAAAGGAAAAACTGGAAAAATTATGTACTACATAGATGTACGATTGTAATTTAATTGTCGACATAATCGTACTGTAATTTAATTTTCCACATAATCGTACTGTAATTTAATTTTCTACATAATCGTACTGTAATTTAATTTCCTACATAATCGTACTATAATTTAATTTTCTACATAATCGTACTGTAATTTAATTTCCTACATAATCGTACCATAATTTAATTTTCTACATAATCGTACTGTAATTTAATTTTCTACGTAATCGTACTGTAATTTAATTTTCTACATAATCGTACTGTAATTTAATTTTCTACATAATCGTATATACTTGATACTATTTAATCACTCGAAGAATTAATTAATAGTTTTGTAATGTTTCGAGTTCCGTACATAAAAAGGAAAAAAATGACCTTTATAAGATTACTCGCGTGTGCGTCCCTCTGTCAGTCTCCCAGAGCCATTTCACTTCTCAAAAACAGTTCAAAGTAGAAACTTTATATTTGGCATAGTAATAAAGTATGTTAGTCCGCATATATTCTAACAAAGTTAACACTCAAAAATATTTACATGGAAATCTTAGAGATCAAATGAAGAAATTGCATGTTTTTCCCTAAATTTCATCCATTGAACAAGGTATTAATTGAATGAGCAAGTCATAAAAAATTCTGAATTCTGTATTTTGAATAACATATTTCGAAATGTTGCGCCGTGCACAAGGAACTGTGTTACATTAAAATGGTATTTTTCCTCGTATAGTTATAAATTAAACAAATTTCTCTGCAATTTCGATCTCGTGAAGGTCATTTCTGTAAATTTAAATTAATTGAATTAATAAGTCAATAGAAATAATGTACAATGTATTTGGACCGTTTGGTGACGTCACAAAACATTTTTAACTTTGTCCTATAAACAATAAATTTTTATATTTATCAACTTCTCTTTATTTCTAACAGTGACATACTTTTGCTTATAGAGCATAAGTATGTCACTGTTATTAATAAAACTTTATTATTATAAAGTTTTTATTAATAACAGTGACATACTTAAGCTCTATAAATGGTTTAATTAATCTGTTCAAACGTATTTTCTATTAACTGGTTTTGCAAGTAGTGGAAAGTAATAATTTCTACATTCCGATCACTAGCTCATTATATTATATTTTGTTGCAAGCAGGAAATAAAATAATATAATTTTCTCGCGAGTAAAGTTAGTATAATACAATTAATTAGACAGAGTTTTATGATTTACATTTAATCTTAAAAGTGCCCTACTTTCGTAAAGCGCAACAAGGCACCCAATAACCTTCTTCGATACTGGGTAATTCATATTTTATGTGTCTAGTGTCATATTACATCAATAACTGTAGTCTATTGATAAAAATACGTGTACTCGTAATTTATACTACAAGACTACAAATATGTCTAGCCCTCATAAAAAATTAGAATCGATAATCACGCTTGTCGACTTGAAATTACAAGTCCATGGCTTCATGCCTTATATATCATCAAAGTAAATTAGAAAGCTGTTTTGAAGTGAAAACGTCTATTCGCTTGTTAAGATGTGATAGCTGGTCGAATTTTCCTGTGTTACAAATGCCATTATATTTCAATTGCTAATAACTACGAGACTAATAATGCGTTAACAATGGTTGAGCCTACAACGGATAGAGCATGTCTGTCCGTGTTTGTCGTAGAATATTTGTTTTGCCTGTGATTTCATCGGAATGGTCAAGGTGCATGCGCGTGATTGTTGTGCATCAGCTTTGTAATGTTGTGACTTTTGTAATGTTGTGAATTAGTGTAGTTGTGAATTAGTGTTTGTCCTTTTGTAATGTTGTGAATTAGTGTAGCGTGAAAATGCAGTGTTGATTTGTTTGTCGTTGTTTAAAACCTTAGGAGCGCTCCTACTAAGAGACAATAATAAAAATATTCGCTGTAATATAAAGAAAAATCGGTATTAAATGGAAAATTTTAAAAATAATTAAATATGTCGTCTCATGTGAATCTTAAATATTCTCGGAATAATAGAAAACGATAAATTAGAGGAAAGCTATCCAAAAAACCGAAAAATTCCTGTGTCGAGCAAATGCGAAAGCTATGACAGGGTCGGAAAGAAAATGCGAAAACAACGCAAATCTATTACGTAGCTGGCCTATCAGCCATACAACGTCCAGTGACAGTACAAATATCTACGAATGATGTGCAGACATTGTTAGAAGACGACACAGAAAATAATAATAGTATAGAGATCGCTGCAACGTGACAGCGCAAGACGAGTATGTATTGCGATAACCAAGTATCTTAGTGTTCTCAAGGTCGGTCATCAATGCGCGTAAGTCAATAGAGAGTGCTACGGTAGAGCATGATGTTATTGAGCAGGAAACCATACGTATAATCGAGGCTCAATATGCTACAGCTCTGCTGGACTCCTATTAAAAGACCCATTGCAAACATATATGTTGAGCGCGGCACACCCAAGTGTAAGCAAACGCAGTTTTCAGAGATATTGGTAATTAAATTGTATGTTAACACGAAACACTTGTAATGATTTTATTCCAACGTTTTCACGAAAAGTCTATGGCGCAGACCCGATTTGCGCCTTTCGGTGTTTTTTGTCTTATTATCAAATGGCTGTTTCCATAAAGCATATGTGACTAATCCAATACACTACAGCGACGACAGGGAAACATCAAAGT
Source organism: Druceiella hillmani (assembly GCA_039881145.1). Lineage (NCBI taxonomy): Eukaryota > Metazoa > Arthropoda > Insecta > Lepidoptera > Hepialidae > Druceiella > Druceiella hillmani. The sequence continues at coordinate 23,918,557 of JAYKKI010000004.1, read as the reverse complement.
TTTCAAATTGCTGTTTCCCCAAAGCGTGTGTGATCAATCCAACACACAACAGCAACGACAGGGAAACAGCAAAGTTATCAAATTGCTGTTTCTCCAAAGCATATATGATTTATCCAATACACCAAACGACGACATGGAAACAGCAAAGTTATCAAATTGCTATTTCCCCAAAGCATGTGTGATCAATCTAACACGAACAGCGACAACAGAGAAACAGCAAAATTATCAAATTTCTGTTTCCCTATCGACGTCGTGGTATGTTGAATTAATCACAGGCTTACGGCCTTTGACTTCGCGGCCCACCGTGGGATCTCGGGTTCAATTAATGGTCACTTGTCGAGCGAAATTGGACTGATGTTCTAGATGGCTGTAAAAGATTCCTCTCATGGTAATAAGTTCACCATGCGTATCAATGGCGTATAGTTGAGCCTGCGAATAAATATATAAAAATATTTACATATACACCAACAGAGTCATAGACCCGATTTCCCCTTTTTAAAAATAAGATAAAAGTTTAACTTGTACTAAATACGACATTGAATGTTTTTGCAATATCAAAAATGGAATAATAATATATCAAATAAGTGGCTTTCTCGAAAACATATCAGTTACGTGACAGTCTCAAAAACATTTCGCCTACGTGATAGTTTCAAAAATCTATAAACTACGTGACATAGTTATAGTTACAAAAACGTCTCAAGCACGCGACAGTCGCAAAAAAACAGAGTAACAACTTCAAAAACGTCTCAACTACATGAACATCTCAAACACGAATCAACAAGGTGACAGTCTCACAAACCTGTCAACTATGCGACAATCTCAAAAACATCTCAACTACGTGACACATCTCTATGAATTTCTGAATGTTTTCGATCGCTACTGAGTTAATAAAGTCTTGTTATTTCTACTTTTTTCACGATTATATATACTAACGTATAATTAACTACTGCAAATAATACTTGCAATATGAAAAAGCGTCATTTAAATTCCATTTATGTCTGCTTGGTGAGATGCTTCATTGAAGTAATATGCAATTATTTAGAAACATATGTACGATGTTGCTATGCTTTTGTGTTGCCACTTTATTAGTATCATGTTTCTCTGCTAGTCACCGAGGTTAATTATAATTGCTTCACGTCAATTTAAGCACAAGAAAATCTTTTTCTTAATTACTATATTTATTCACTATTTCATGAAGAAGGATACGGTATTTTCATCACTATTTTATAACATGGCATCACTTACATGGCACATTACAAGAAAATAAACTGTATCTATAAATATACGTTATAATTATCAAACTATCTCACGAAAGTATTTATTTGTTACAAACTAAATTTTAATTGTAACTAAGACGAAAATTTCTTCACAGCAAATAAAAATTAAATTGATCGACACGTCTGCACAGAGAGCCCACTTCCCCATGTGTGCTCCTAGCAAACTTTCGAGTTATGCCACTATGAGTAGGTGCCTTGGTCCAATAGAGGGGCACCCGCATTCACTTTGCAATTATTTGCTATGCTGAGTCTCAGGTATGGGATTCATTTTACAAATATTATTTATCATCATAAAAAAGTGTTCATGTTGATTTCATATCGTAACATTGTACCTCAACGTCAAAGTTGTCTGTCACGATTATTTTTAAAACCCAATCCAATCTGTGTCACAGTTGTTTTTAAAATCCAATCCACTCTGCGTCACATAATAGAACTAAATCATATGAATAAAAACGTTCTTCTTTTTAATCTAAACTGTGTGTTATTCTGATACCGCATATAAAATGAATTTGGCCAATAGAGATAATTGGTATAGATTAAAATTAGTAGGCATATTTTGAAAATAATTCATGAGTTCAACACAATTCGCATTCATTATTCTAAATTAAATGAATGGCTTTAAAATCATGTATTTAATTACAGACTAGGTTTAAGGTGTGCTATATTTCTCAAATTTACAAAATCTGTCGACTTATTATCTTTTATCAAATAGTACAAGTGTATTTCGTAACTAAATGTGTTTCATGTATATAATATACTTAAAATCAAGATAAATTTGTTTGTATACAAATTGTGGAAGCGTTTATTATAAGATCAAATATGGCGGACATTATAAAGGTTACTGTGGAATTTGTACCACTCACCTGAGTTTACGACGTAATCAATATTAAATTATTTCCTGTAAAATGTTTTCTTAGTAAAAAAAAAAAAAAAAAATATATATATATATATATATATATATATATATATATATATATATATATATATATGAGTATATTATGGCATATTGCTTCTCTATGCTTAATCCTATTCTTAATAACAATGAACAAAGAAATAATTATTCGATAAATATCTGTTTACTCTTGATTACTTAGCCTAATAAACAAAATTCGGATTATATATAATTCATTTTCCATATACAATTTGCATTTGTACAGCTTTCGTTATTCTCAAAAATATTATAGATACAATTATTTTGTACATTTTACATAGGTTTCTACAGATAACTAACCTTTATTTAAATAATTAACAGCTTACATAGTGATTACGTAGTTACGAGGCAACTGTAATCATTGCAGTGATTATCTTTGTTAACAGATTTTATATTATTCAATGCCAGAAAGAAACTTTTCTCGTTTAATGCGAATACTTCAGTATAGTTACTTATAATATAAACATTGGACGAGGATATATTTTTTCCTTACGTAGAAACAAATGTTGGGTGTAGAAATAAATTCCAAAACATTTCAAAACAATCATAAACTTCAAAGCAAACTTCAAAACAAACAATCATATCGCAAACAGAAAAGGCTCCAGCCAAAAACTTATTGCAGAGACAAGCGACAGTTCGTCTTTTGCAATTTTGAAAAATAATGCGGTTTTATCGATTTTTATGAAGCTTTACTTGTAATTTATATTCCTGCTCACAAACTTAGCAATTCTGAATTTTCTGCAAAAGTATGTAAAATAGAATATTGTGGACGAATCCGTTTAGATAAAAAAACTCTTTTAATGTATATTTCCACGCGTAAATTGGTAAATGATTGACAGGGATTTTTGCAAATGAAACCACTTATGGTAGTGGTTGTTAAAAGTAAATCACGAACGTTGGCTTTTTACCTAGTTGCTTGCAAAATGAAATAAAAAATAGCACAATCGTATAATTTGTGGATAACGAAATTAACATATTAGGTACAATTAAATAAAACTACGTGATGTAGTATTATTTCCACTTTCTTTAATTTCTTTACCACGACCTAGGTTTCGTTGTATTACAACATCTTCAGGTATACTATTAGCAGAAGAAGGAATAATTAATGCAAATTATCTAGAAGGAATGATCTTTGCTAATAGCCCACCTGAAGATGTTGTAATACAATGAAACCTAGGTCGTGGTAAAGAACTTAAAGAAAGTAGAAATAATACTACATCACGTAGTTTCATTTAATTCTGAATAATGCATTTCTACAAAATTAATGCCAAATATATTCAATAAGATATTAAGTATTATCTGATGATTCTGTAAATGAACGATTGTTTTTTTTTTTATTCCATTCCACTCCATATGCGCAAGGCTAGAAAAAACTGTTTAGGTATTTGGCTCTAATTCTATTAACATATTTCGCTAATGAAATCCATTGTGCGGCTGAAGAAGTTCTTGGTCTATTTGAAAATATAAACATGCTAATTTTAATCCTAAAAAAGCGTTTCTTGAAATGTTTACCATTGACTCCGAATACTACCAAAAATTTTCATTTACACTATATTATTAAATATTTAAAACTGCAGTTGCCTTACTTCAATAGAGTTTAAATTCGTTGTCATGTTAGTTGTAAAATGCGACTGTATCGTTTTTTTTTCATAATTGCATACATAGAAAAAAATACAATATGAATCATTAAAACGATAATTTGACATACTAAAAAAGGTAGTCAATTATACATTTGAATGGAAAATGTGACCATTTTGTCGACGTTTTCATACATCGTCGATGTTTTCATACGTCGACGCTAAAACGATTTGAGCGGCTATCGCGCAATAATCGCTGCTAAACGTGATTTTCGTTCAGCAGACGTAATTAGTATGTTACGCTTGCCTTACTCGCTGGCGATTACTAATGAGTATGAGGATATCTGTCGTGACCACAGTGAACTACGGCTCGCTCACATTAAAGTACCGTTACCATTGTGTAGACAGATATTTAAATGGTTCTGTCCACAGCTTCGTTTAAAAAAAGGGTTACCAGTCCATTAGCTAAGTGCAGGTAAATAAAAAACAACACAATGCAATCATATATGCGCATTTTGGATTATATTTTATACTTGCAGTATATAAAGGATTATATTTTAAGGTTGAGTTAAACACAAATGTAAATGTACTGAAATTTAGACAGCAGTAAACAAGGACACTGGGACCTTAAAAGCTCAAGAAGGATGAACAAGTTGTGCAGAATAATAATAGGTTTCATAATGTAAGTATAAGATATTGAAGACGTTTTACAACAACTCAAGTGATCCAGACACATGGCGTTACGTTCCATAATAAAAAATAAAGAAACGCTCTTTTGAAGAAAAGAATAAATTTTTGGAGATATAAAACAACTAGCTTTGACTTGAAGCTTCGCTCAACATTCACCTACGCGGAAAGGAAAATAAAAAGGTGAGGAAATTACATAAAAATATTCTTGTGAAAAAATTAAATCTCAGTATTGGAAACGTCTAAGCAGTTCGAAATGCAGAGAATTGGGGAAATGACGTGAAAAGAAAAGAAAACCTATGCCCGTACAATAGGTAGCCGTAGGTTGGTATACTAGTTACTGTTATCAATTCATTTTGGGATAAATATCTAAGGATATTTATCCCATAGTATTCATTTCAAGACATAGGCTATTTGTATGTGAAATTTCATGGAGTTTGATTGAGTAGTTGGGGCGCGAAAGCGGGACAAATAAACAAACAAATTCACGTTTGTACTTATAAAATTAGTTAACATAAAAAGCAGTGTTTTGAGTTTAATTAGCTTTTTTTCGTGAAGTTCTTAATTGGTAATAAAAGGAAGTGTCGGACAGTATTGTAAAATAAGTTTCAAATTAAGGTGTGATATATAGATGTCGGTATTGCAAACTGGGTCTTCTGTGGAATTAAAAGAATTATATTCAATAATTTTTTCCATCTCTTTCTGTTTGCGCAAAGGACCGCTATTCTAGTTCTCAAATAATATATATATATATATATATACATATATTTGAGAATTTATATCCACGAAAAGGGCCAAAACTTTAAAAAAACAGCGCTGCAAAACAAAGAATGTCCCCATTTTCAAGGCCATTCAAGACATTTTTTAAAGACCATAACCGTCCCAGTACGGTATGGGTCTATTACAATAATAAAGAAAATGAGAAACTAATCTGACAGAATTTTATTTAATTATGTCATCGATATAGAATTCCAAATAGCTAAAACAAACTTGTTGTATGGACAAACATTAAAATTTTTAACCGTGTCTATTAATGAATTGTTTAGGCAGTTTATATTGTACACTCATTTTTTTGTTCCATTTTTAGTATCCTTTAATCAAATATCTTATCCTTCTTATTTTACCATGTCGGTTCACCTGTCACAGCCACGAACCTAATAAGTACCTCACAGCCTCACAGTTTCTACAATTTTATACCTAAGTACATGAAATTGCAAACAAATGCGCTAGGTCCCAACCTCAATTATTATATACCAACCTAATATTAAAAAAACAAACTTTTTAACGAACCTTCCTTCACAAGCAAAGTGGAGCGAATTTTTTTTCTCACATCGAAAAGAAAATAATCATATATTCCATCAAAAAGGATAGCACTAACAAACCTATTAAAGTGAAATTGGGTTTTAATCTACTTTTTTTCATTTTTGAAAACCGTTTGTGAAATATTAAACTCCAATGTGTCCCGCTCTCTAATTTTTCAAACACTGATTTGAAAAATCTAAAAAATTCTAGATTCTACACAATTAAAATTATTTCGATTAAACTGCGTCATCAATATGGGGAAGTAAACAATTAGGGAATTTTCCATTATATCCTTTCCGACACGTACACGGCTTCCTTTTTTATTACCTCATACTCGCCACTAAAGCCAGTCGTAAACGTCATTGAAGCAAATATTGAATTCCTTTAACCTAATAACGTAATTGCTTATACCTACATGTAAATTTAAAATTAAATATTTTATAAATATTGGCAGGAAAGACATTCAAATTAGCATATAAAAAAAGTTTTTTTTATTCTCCATTGACCAATTTCGATTACCATAGATACAATCTTGGTACACGCCTTATAATTAAATTCGCAACCTATTTAAGCCGCTTACGAAGTTCACTGAGGTCGTACCATACGATAACTCAAAGATATTATGTCTATGACTTGTATTCTGAGAGATAAGCCAAAAGTCTCCATAAATAATATAATAGCTGTATATAAATTTGTGTACTTATGTACCTATAATTATATACCTATAATTTGAACTCGGATTATTAATAGAAAACTAGTCGGTCAATGTCCTATTACAGTCGAATATGAGTAAATATTATTTTACTTTTCTTTATTAACATAAAACTTGCTGTACGATTTCGTTTATCATTATAAAACTCAATGTGTGTGTAATAATACATATTGTGTTTATAGTATATTGTATATATTATTTATAACCACTTACAATTTTCAGCTGACATCCCTCAAATTTTCTTACACACCCGCTAAACAGAGCGGCGCTGGATGCTCAAATAGTTTATCATATTTTGCAGATTATAAGCTTCCGTACCTCAAAAAAAAGACTATCTTATAAGATCAATCATGCGTTCATCTCTCTGTCTATAACAACTATTTTTCACAGAAACCGCTTTTTTTAAAGTTTCTACGTCAACTTGAAATTTGGCATGGCAGTGAAAAATATTAACCCACATATGCATCAATAGCTAAAAATAAAAATATAAATATTGATATTTTAGGGGCTAGGCTAATTAAGCTCTCGAATTTTTTAAAATTCTATTTAAGGGGGGGGGGTGTATCATTTGAAAGGGCTAGCTATAAAGGTCTCAAAAATATTATTCATAATTTTAAATTGTATATCTTCAGAAATTTAATGGAAAATATGCCAAATAAACGTTCTTTCCTTATAACAAAATAAGTGATAATTGATGGAACCTAAAATAAAGAAAAAATAGGCTACATAGAAACCTACGCAAAGTTTATAGGAAAATTATAGTAAAGATCCTAGATGTCATATGTTTTGAAACATGCGTTATATTTTACGCAGTAAAAGCATATGAAAATAAATATCTATTGAAATAATTTCAATTTAGAAACCTAGGCGAAGGTTATAAGAAAATATAGTGAAGATTCTAGATGTCATAGTATTTTACGCAAGAAAAGCATGTGAAAATAAATATGTATTAAAATGTTAAATAATATGTATGTGAAAATAAATATGTATTAAAACTTAAATATATAAAAAAACATTTATGTTCGTAAATAGTTTATAATATATGCACTTAAATATGTATAAGTGCCTAAATGTGTATGGAACCCTCGTAGTGTGAGGTTCTACTCTTACTTGACACGTTTTTATGTGTAATACTTAGTATGAAAGTTGGTGTACCTTTCATGGGACAAACATATATACATCGTGTTTGCCGATAGTCAATGAAATTCGAATGTTATAAAATTTCTACTTATTGCTTTTCAGGTTCTGCCTGTGGCTTCGTTCGCGCAGATTTGTTATTAAGAAGATATTTTTTCGCTAGTAACGTTTGCATCTCGAAAGTAGCCTTGATTGGGTTAAAAGTGTGAAAGTGAATTATATGTTTGTAACTTTAACCTTAAGCTTGCCGGATCGATGTATTAGTCTCGATCATTTCTATTCAATTTTAAGCCCGCGCGGACTGCCTTCGTATCTGTTTACTGTTAAGCCTATTTTCTGAGTGTTTGCTACACTAGCTATGTTATTTTCGGTAGAATTTAGAAACGTTCTACCTGAAACCTACCTACGTAGGAGAGATGATGGAAAACCCCTTTCTCTCGCCCGGATACTTTGTTTTTGAGAAAAGAGTTTTTAAAATTTCCTTATTGTATTCACTAATAACGCAATTAATGAACTAATAACGCAATTGATAAGACGAGTTTTTGTCATGATTTTAGTCAATTAAATTTTTTTTATTTGTTCAAATCTTCTTTTCATAGAAAAAATATTTCGTTTTATTTCCTACGAAAATATAACGAAATTAATCTATCGAATAAAACAAAAATATATATCAAATTGTTCTATTACCGGTCAACTGTAATAGAACAATTTGCATATTACCGGTTATTGCGAGAGTTGCAGTTAGTCATGGATATGTCGCAGGAAACGCTTAATTTTTGCTCAATTAAATTTAATTTGATATGGAATGCAAAATATTTACGCGATCACTGACTTCGCTTGCGCACCAAATGCATTTTGTGCAGTTTATTATGCAGCGCGGTACTTAAAATATAAATAATTCTAGAGAGTCGTCAACGTCAATGCTTGCCATACTCGAGCTCCGTCAACGGACAGTTGACGCTCTCTTCCCTTCCGGCGGAATGCATAATTCATGTTCACTTGATTAATTCATACGTACTTAATGACGGACGATTCAGACACTACTTGAGAACTTCTCAGTCTTGCGGTTAATTCGTTTTTAACTTTGCACCTTTTCAACACTGTATTGAATGTAATTTAAAATTCACAATAGTTTATCGAAAAGTGATGCAGAGAATGAAGTTAATTTGTAAATATAATAGAAGTTGATAACCGTTAACTAATAGTTCTCGAAAACTATTCGAACTCGACTGTCTTTAAACTTCTCAATTTAAATTATTTTGGTTAATTTTCATCAATATTACAAGAAATATAAACAACCTAACCCAAGTGCACGATGTACGTGATTTCTCTAAATTTTGTATCACAGATCAGCAAAACAAAACAAAACAAAAAAGGAACAAACATAAGACAATACGAACAAAAAAGACATGAAAATAAATAATTATTTTATAAGTTGTTCTTATCAATTACAACATTTTTGTAACACACTTTTAATTTTTTTTAAGAAAGCAACAATAATAAACCATTACAATGAAATAAACCATTTTTACTTTTTATGCCTCTGTATTTGTTTGTACTTATATCACGTGTAAACTATTGAACTATATTAATAAAGTTTTCTATGTGTATAATTTAGTATCTCAGAAATAAAACAAAATATCAACTAGATACTGCATATAAAAAAATATCTATTCTTTTTAAGTAACCGCATCGACTACTTAGTATTTTTTGTGAGATTTTTATTTTTATATTACTTATAATTTAAGAAAAACTTTAATGAAACGAAAACTTCATTAATAATCCATGATATAATGCTAGAAACGCAGCAAAGAATTACGGCTGGTGACAGCTCTTTTCAATAACTACCTAAAATGATCATTAATTATAAGCAGAACCAAATGTCCACTTTGTTAATGTCTAAACTAATCTATTCTTGGATATGTTACTGACACATGAAATATAGATCTAAAGCAACGAAAAGACGCTTGCTACTTTCAAGGAAAAAATTCTTTGGAGTATATTTCCTGGTGTCAGTGTAAATGGTTTATAGCAATAAAACAAAAACTCGAAATTTTATAGGGCATATAAAAAACCGGACATCGTTAATTTTGTCAAAAAGCAGAAAATGATTAAACTTTGGCATTTAATAATAATAGGAAAGAGACTGAAACAGACTGTTCTTGGTAAAGTCTGTTGAAGTAAAGACGAAAGGAAAACTTAAGTTCAGGTTCACTGGCCGCCTGCAAGTAGAACTCGAGTTTCTTAAAATTAAGGGATGAAAAATAATAGCATAGGAGAGATCAATTTGGAATCAACTGTTTCAGAAAATCTAGAGCTCTCTTCCTCCCTTTTCCTTAATTGTTATATATTACTTTTGAGTGGCAGGACAATTTAATTAGCCAGGACAAATATTAAATGTCGTATCAGTAAAAAAGTATTTGAAATAATTTAGAAAAAATTTAAAAGAGGAAATAATTATTAAGCAATAAACGTGTATAATTAGATGTCACCATTTGAATATTGAATTTTAACTTTTGTTAATCGATAAATATAAAAAATTATGAAACAATAGCAACATCTAAAATTCAGTAAATGTTTTTAATCAAGAAGCCCAGTGCAACACCTAATTTCAGTCGTTGGAAATAATTGTGAAATTATTTGTATAAAATTGACAACATTTTCCAAATATTATATCGTAGCGCGCATACTTATATAACGTGGTTCATAAGTGTACGAAAATACATACAAACACAAAGCGAGGCAAATTGTACTGGCTGAGCACTGGCAGCCTTGTATTGCAGCAGTTAGCGCGCGCATGCGGCCCGCGTTTGACGTGTGTGGTGATCTTTTGCGTTAGTGACATTTTTTATTTTTGACAAGTTGCCGGGTTTAGAGAAACTGTGAATGAGCTGTGTTGTCTAGTAAACAAATTGTATTTCTTCAAGTGATATTTGCATATTTGTTGTGCTTGTTAATTCCCAAAAATGGATCGTGACAGTCAATTTATTATTAGAAAAGTGGTGATTGATTTTATAATACTTGTTATTGGTAAGTAATTCAAATTAACGATGCTTTACAATAGCCAAATGTTCATTGTTTTTTATTTATTCTTTACACTTGAATTTCAGGTACAAAATGATCAATATTTTCGCAATGTATAAAGTTGACAATATTATTCTACCAACCTTGTCTTTTATGTTGCAGATTTATGTTATCGGTATTTGTAATAAGTACGTAAAACGGACGTAATTTTTAACTGATTATATTTTAAATTCCGTATTTACTTTATTGATTAGTTCAATTAAGAAAAATGTTATTTTATATTCTGGAATAAATAAGCACAACATACATTCAATCTTCAAATAAAACATAAAATTATTTGCCGAAAAAATAACAAGTTCGGGTTTAAGTTACTATTCCTAAAAGTAGGTACTACGTATTTTTAGAAAATGCAAAAATTGTAACATTTCGCGTAGCAAAACAAATGCAGTTATTGTTTTAATTTAAAATTGTTTTGTTATTTTTGTTAATGTATACATAAATTATATCCAATAAGATTCTTGTAAGATATTTTCAGTTTTCATTATGGTGGGATATTTATAGTTAATGAAGAAATTCTTGTAACCATTTAATATTTAAAGCCCAAATTTAAGCTAAGAACAATAATAGTTCTAAAAAGTTTCTAACATCATATTGACTCTCACTAATTTTCATAATTCTTTCTGAACACTGAAAAAGGAGCAATGATTTACTTAGGATATTGAAATATTGAAAATTTTAATTTACAAATAAACAAGTTTATTTATTGAAACATTTGTAATAGATGATTGGTAGTCATTCAATTCAATTCGAGACTATTTCCTGGTCATAATTGGGAGGATACGGTTGTGTACTTATAAATTTCCTGTATCCTTTTCCTTGGATGTAGTAATTTCAAGGTGTATTAAGAGTATCAAAATAAAAGTCATTTCCATATTGCTGACTGAAGCTATTTACTACATTAAAAAATATTTGTAATGAGATAGTGATGTTACACAAGATAATGTTTGATATTTTCTTAGTAAAGTTACATAATGTTTTTAACTGAAAGTTTAATACTTTATTTTTTCACCTCAGATCTATTTTATCTGCATGAATGATTAATGTAATACTAAGAATTGGTCAACTAAGATGGTTTTAGTTAAGTGGAAATACAGATATCATTGTATCCAATTTAACAGAGAATGACACATATTCCCAATTAAAGAACTCCACAGAATATATGGCTCTTCAATTCAGAAGAATAATTAAATTCTAAAAATAAGATTCGTAGTGGATCAAGCCTCTTTACTGTGACATATACAAGTGTATTGGTCAATGAATTGAATATTTCCAAAAGAAGTAAAAAGTCGCAATAATTTGTCATTCAAATTGCTAAAAGAAAGTGATATTTAAATTTTGTCTATTAAAAGAGGTAGGTACCTAGGTCTACAGGATTGTATAAATGTGAGAAAATAATCTTTAAAATCCTAGAACAATGGTTAGATCAGAAATTTAAATAATAAAATCTGATTAAAGGGAAAATAAATTCTATAGTCGTTATGAAATGTTCTCATATTACTGAAATGCACAAAAGTATGTGGTTACAATGTTTTTCGCGGGTCCATTGTTTCTGTACAATAAATAGGAATAAAAGTTATTAAGAACCTAATTTATAGAATTTTTTTATCTTATCTCAATCAATTGTATCTTTCTATTTTAATATATCAGGTTCTGATTTATTTCCAAATAATTTTGCCAAACAAATATACAGGCAAATGTATTCTACTTCAGTGATCATGCTAATCGTACACAAGAAACAGAAATTAGTCATCATTTGTATTTATTACGTGATCAATACCAATAGACCACTTTTATCAGTTTTTTTATTGATAAGATATAAAGTTCTTATCTTGCAGATAATTTTTGCTGTGATAAAGAATTATTTGGTTAATTGTATAATATACTTTTAACTCTGACTAAGATAGGGAAACAGGAACTCATCCCTGTCTCGTTATCTTAAGCTGTATGAAAAGTTGATTTAGTTAGTTAAATATAAGGGGTAATAATTCAAAGGCCGATTTCTACTAATAAGATTCACATTGAACAGTTATATTGCAATTTATTAAATTAGGAAATGAACAACACAATAAACAATATTTAGATATATTAATATTTATGTACCTAGATTTACTTAGATTTTGAAGACAATCTGTTCATTACGTAGCTCCACACACTAGTTGTTCACCTGTTGTTAAGTTACCCTATTATTATTTCTAACAGCATCAAGCATCTTCCTATTATCTACTTTATGCTTCTATTTGTAATCAGTTTTTTATCGCTCACTTGCTATTTATTCAGGACACCTAAAAGAAGTTTCTAATTTTTTGAAACACTTCCTTTCATTGCTTATTTTTTAATATTTATGGGGTATTTACGAATATATTCTTTGTTCGTTATTTTTTTTATATTTTTCTGGCATACTATCTATACTCAGCACATGTCAATGAGACCCAATATATTGTAGATGGGCTTTTTTCATAATTTATTAATTATCAATCTCATTAATTATTGTTATTTTATTCGAAATCCATCTAATATAAGTTTATTTTTGAATAAGTTGAATGATGTATGTGGAACCTAAATTGTTATTATAATGTTAACTACTGAGTAGTTGCCTTGTGAAATGATAAGTCTAAAACATGAATGAAAGGGTTGATGTATTTCCAGAAAATGGCTATCCCTTATGAAAATATATTTAAGAAATATTTTACCCAATATAATATTGAAAATTTATTAACTTTAACTTGCTCAATATATATTTCTCAATAGATATAATGCCCAGTACATTGGACTACATAAGATTCAGTGAAATTTGAAACATTTATATTCAAAGATCGTATTACAAACACATGTGCATTGCTCAATAAACTGAATGTATTTGGCATTGCATTTTGCAGTTCATGTTACAAAACCTCAGTGCCTAATTGGTATGCTTTAACACTTAATGCTATGTAGTGTTTCTTTCTAATTATACTTTAAAGACTGATAGTACTAATCTTTAGAGATCAGTGTGGGCATTAACTATGTAGTGGCAGTATCTTGATAAATATTGGATACTCGTTAAGTATTTAATGATTATGAGATAGGTAATTGATTTCCATATGATTCATAAATTTCCCTTATTGTCTTAAGAATTGACTCACTTCCTTTCAAGAATTAATATTTATTGCAATTTTACTACGATTTACTAATGTTACTAATACTTAAGAAGATTAAAAAGAATCATCAGAATTATATTATTAAGTGGGGCTTCCCTAGTTATTGAATATGTTTTGTTTGTTGTCTCATATAATCTTTATAATTGCTTCTCATTATGTTATTACATTCTGTGTTCCTGTTAAATAATCAAATGCCTTTGCTTTTTATTTAATCAGTTCCAGAAGAGTATGAGAAGTGTGGGTTGTTTATAGAAGTTTAGTACATCTGTAGTGTTAAGAAAATTAATGAAAATATTATTTGGGACTATTAGGTATATATTCCCTTTTTCTGTAAGAGATATACACCCTAAACAAATTTAAAAAACATTTTAAAAAAGTAGCTCTGATATTAGAGTCAATATTTTAAAGTATCCAATATTAGAATAAATTATGGTATCAAATATGATTAGAATCTAAATATATTTCATAATTAATAACACGTCAGAATGCATATAAATTAGGGTTCTCTGGTTGTCTATATTTCTTTAATAGTATGTATGTTAACTTAGATAATTTTAATTGAATTATAATCACATCCTAAATTTGAAATATTAAATTATTAGATATTTAAAATTTAGGAATCATACATCACTCTGAAGCTTAATATTTCGGAAAAGGGACTTGGAAATGGAAAATAATAAAAGAACCCTGGACTTTATTTAAAAAAAACTGTCTAAAAATAATCTACATCTCAAAGTTTATGAAGTGCATAAGAAACATTTTTCTTTCCCATATATATTTTAAAATTTTGCCTTTAAAATTTAACATTATTATAATTATGGGCCCCATCTGAACCATTTACCACTTACAAAGTTTAGTAACACATAGGTCTTAAACTCGAGATACTGTGAGACTGTGACAGATGGGCAGACTTGATGAAGTTATAAGGGTTCTTTGTTTCATTATGGAAAACATATGAACAAATAATATGTGATAAAAATTTATATAAATGAATAATTTAAATGAACATTAACTCACTATTCAAATAATAATATGTATCTTAAATTACTCAACAGAATAATATTATTTTTTTCTGGAGAATATTAGTACTTATTTCTAGGGAGAAACTTTTGAAACAATTTATTGTTCAATTGAGCGGGAATAAAACAATTCCAACTGAGTAAGAGCATTTAATTGATAAAATCAAAATATTATACCGATATGATTCGTCAGCTTCAATTATGTGTTGCCCACATAAATAATGGTAATATAATTATATTGACGGGCTTGTGCTTAGTTTTGATATAATACCAAGCATAGACCATAAACTAAGGAGTCTTTTGAAGACACTTGAAACGATTTTGATTATAAGATTTTCTCTTGTATATTGGCCACATGTGGGGTTCAACTAACACTGGTGGTGATTTACTGGTTGGAACCAGGTTAAAACCAGTATGGCAATTTCATCAGTGACAACGAGTAGATAGGAATGAGTGTATTATTTTAGGTGCTTCTCAGTGGCACCCTGAACATCAGTGTTTTGATAATGTCTGCTAATCTGTTAATAGGAATTTTAAGAAACTACTAAATATTCATTAAAATTGAATGTGGAAACTTCTCAAAAAGTATTTTAAACTTTTTCAAAAGTAAAAAATTTTAATTGTAGCTGAAAAAGTAATGTGCCCTATTTATGTTAATATCACTGTAAATGGTTGAAATAAATGTAATATTTTAAGAAAAAATGTAGATTTATAAAAAATTTTAGTTTCACAAACTGATAGAACAGTTTGAATGTTTTTTCAAAATAATTCTGTGTTTATGCTTCTAGAGTAGTATTTAATATATTTGTATAATTTAAGATTACAATTGAAAGAGATAATTAATTTTCTATTTAAATAATATAATTTTAATATAAATATAATTTTTAATAAGTGTGTGATAAAAAATAATTCCTCTTTAATATATGCTTATATTGATAATAATACAATAAGTATTCACATGATAATGATATACACGTTTCTTCACATCATCTCCATATACAAACACAATTTATTTTTCTTGGTTATTTAATTTTTTTTTATTTATTTATTAATAAACTAAGAACTGGGGAAGGTTTCGCCAATAATTCATAAATCACTAAATAGTTAAATGCAATTACTCTGTCTGCATTTGTATATCTCCATCTTTCTAATAATGATGTATTGATAGTATATTTTTTTATTTATTTGTTAATAAACTAAGAACTGGGGAAGGTTTCGCCAATAATTCATAAATCACTAAATAGTTAAATGCAATTACTCTGATAATGATGTATTGATAGTATATTTTTTTATTTATTTATTAATAAACTAAGAACTGGGGAAGGTTTCGCCAATAATTCATAAATCACTAAATAGTTAAATGCAATTGCTCTGTCTGCATTTGTATATCTCTATCTTTCTAATAATGATGTATTGTTAGTATATTTTTTTATTTATTTATTAATAAACTAAGAACTGGGAAAGGTTTCGCTAATAATTCATAAATCACTAAATAGTTAAATGCAATTGCTCTGTCTGCATTTGTATATCTCTGTCTTTCTAATAATGATGTATTGATAGTCGGCATTTTTTAAAAGAAAATTTAGGTATTCAAAAATTTACCCTGCACATTCAAATAACATTAGTATACACAAGAAAAACTCTATCGGTGCACAATAAAACTTAATATATGACCAAAAATATACAAGTTTACAATTGTCACTAGCACGTACATTTAATATATATTATAATTGTAAAGTATATCAAACCTATATACAAATGAGATGTTCTTAATTATATTATATAATTTTGGTTATCCATATATTTATTTATCATAGTATTTTGATCCATTCCTTCTTCATGCCTGTGTTATGTTATATACATGGTCTTCACACTTGCAAATAGTGTAATATAAACACAATTATATTAACAAATTATGACTATTTACAAAATTTCAGGTACCACATAATTAAATTATGTATTTTAGGACATTAAGTTCATATTCACAGACAAGCAGGAAATAATATTCATTGGCAGCATCCACATACAGCGTGAGGTCACCAAACTCTAATTTAATAATTTGACTTGTTAACAAGACTTTAATTCAATATAGACGATGGTGTAGGTCACTGCGCCTCGTGTGCTCGCTTCTGCATTAGTGCATGGTCTGTGTTATGTGGAACAACTTCATATAGGTGACCTACTATCTGATAATATAAAGGATGCTATTTAAATTAAAGCTATATTTTAGCTAAATATATTTAAACATGTTTTGGTAATGCTTTAGCTAAATATATTTAAACATGTTTTGGTAATGCTTTAGCTAAATATATTTAAACATGGTTTGGTAATGCTTTAGCTAAATATATTTAAACTTGATTGGAAATTATCTAATACTTTTTCCCCTATTTATCTTTAAAATCACATTATCTCCATACAAAGTGTTGTAGATTACAATAAATCATATCATATCTAAAGTTCCAAGTCATATCATTGTTAGTATTATATCTTAACATTCTAAACCTGTTTCTCTTATTTACATTTAAGTTTTTGTATAATTAAGAAGTGGCTCATGGAGTTGCTCATGTATCTTCGTCGGATACTTGACTTTTATATATTTATTTTTTGCTCGTACTATAATTTTTATTTGTCTCTGATTGAATTTTTCTAGCAATTTTCCAAATTTTTTTTCATTGTGTTTCCTCTCTGTATTCTCTTATTTATGTGTATATATATATATATATATATATATATATATATATATATGTATATATATATATATACATATTTATATATATTAAAAAAGAATAGTTTAGTTGACTACTAAACTATTACTTTGGAATTTTTGTAAAAATTCATGGTGTTAACTGAAATAAAAATATAAACTAATAAAACTTACTGAATTATATAACAAAACACATGTATAAAGTAGAGCTTCTTGGGCATCTTTATATCTTTCCAAATTATTAGTAGAAGTTAACTGAGATAATTTCAAATGAAACTTTTAATGAGCCTAGAATTTTTCTTGGTAATTGAAATATTGGAGGGTGTAACGGTAATTGAAATATTAGGACACATTGCAAAGTGGTTGGAAGCTTAACATTTCAGAAATGGGGTTAAAAATTAAAAGCGGATGAAAAAACTTAATTTCATTTAACAATACCCACTCAATGATACCTACTACGATGGTGCATAAAAAAATGATCTTCATTTTGAATGTATGAGGGGATATTTAAGATACTTAAAAAAAATTGATCAAATGCAAAATATACTTGCACAATTAATATTTTATGCCGTCAGCCTCCAACTTAAATATTAATAGTAATGCACTCTGACTATGTGCGTAAAAGGGCCTCACCTGCTACACTACCCACCGCCAATGCCATCAATATACTCAAATACTGTGTCAGATCATGTATATGTGGAGCTGAGTGGAGAACATTTCGAGTGAAATTTTGAAAAATGTATAAAAATGAAAGTTTTCATTCCATCGTGAGACATATTTTTTGTTGAAAAGTTTTTCTCTAAAACTGGTTCAGTAGTAATAAGTAAATAAATAGTGAAAATTTTATAAAAATTATTCAGGTTGGAATTTTCCAAGCCTGATAATTTTTGTTCACTCTATACTTAATTCTTAATGTACATGGGGAGGAGGGGGGAGTGCAGCAACAAATTCATAAAAAAATTATATCATATACATATTTTTGAATTCTTGCTTCAATAAGTTTTCATTTGAATTTCTAAACCTGGTAACCTTGAAAAAAGATTTTTTTTAATTCCTAATTTACCCTCTGCAATTAACCCCTAATCAAAATTTATATTTTACGTCTGTAATTGACCACTATACTTTATCTCTGTGCTAAATTTCAAATTTTTACGTCAAATAGTTTCCAAGAAAATCGCCTGTGCCAGACGTAAGGAAATGTTTTATCAGTGTTCCGTTTTACCAATTTTGTTACGGACCATTAAAAAATGTTAATATTTTACTACATATATTGAGGTCCCCATCTAAAGCATCTATGTGCAAAGTTTCATATGCATAGTTATAAAACTGACAAATGGATGGATGTACAGATGTGATGATTTTACAAGGGTTCCTTATTTGATTATGGAACAATACAAATGGAGATTTTGAAAATCTTTTTTATTTAAATATTTGTTGCTTCTATTATTTGAGTTGAGAAAAATTATAACATCGATATATTTACATAAGTTTCACATTGTTGGAATTTCTTGCTACACACACAGATTTTATTTACTTCAATACAAAAGCACGCTTAGAAAGCAACTATTTTCTTATCGTTCAAATACAGTAATTTAACATAATGATGACATATGTTCACACATTGCAGTTATATGGACGGACTTGCGAGGATTTATTTCCTGATAAGGGGACGAAGGTTTCTGTAAATAAGAGTTGAATGAATGCACAGTTCGACTTGCTTTCAATTACTACAACAATATTGAGGTTCAATGATACGTGGCTTTAATCGATGGTTTTTTATATTGCTTGTTTTAAATTAATTTATGTGTAAAAAGTGTTTAAGTATAACTAATATATTTGGAATGACTATAGCTAAATATTGACAGATGTAAATGATAATTTTGGGAAAATCTTATGATTGGGGTAAACCCAGTCCGCTATAATTTCTACGCTAATAATATACTCGAGGAATACTGCACAAAGCATATGAAAAAATATTGAGAACATGTGTATATATTCACTATAAATGGCACACATGGATATAATTTACGTTTTCAGTTAGAGATGCCGAATTAGCTACTTCCTTTATTACCGTACTCAGGATGAGTATGTGGACATGTGTTTGAAACAGGATCATAATCTAGTTAGAATCTCAATGGATTCATTAATTCCACGCGTGACTTACGCGAGTCTTATGCATGTAGACACACATCGAAGTTGATTACTCCAGTCGGAACCGTCATATACTGGGCTCAATCACGAGCATATGCGTGTGTGTCATTTATTAAACACGTTGTAGGGGATAGGCGCACTCCCTAATTTGTCGTAAATTATTACTTGTTGACCTACTTTGTGCATTGCTGCCACTAAAGGAAACGGCTGATTGGTATCACGATTGCACGTTACAACATTTCCTATTTTTCCTCGTATATTTGTTTAGGAAAATTCTGCTATTCGTATTGTGAGTGAAAGAAGCCTATATTCCTATTTTCTATGAAGAAAATAACCTTTTAACTACGTTCTAAACAGTCTTGTATGAAATATTAGATTGTCTATATCCAGTAGATTATTAAAATTAAGTATTGCAATTTTCCCTTTATTCTATCCTAACAGCAGCGAGATAAAAAATTTACGTATTGATTAGAATACATACTTCTAACTATTTGGAAGAAGTAAAAATAGGAAGAAGTACCTTGAATGGTACGTAACGTGTGTATGGATAAATTTGTATGGCAAGACAAATTTATTGCATCACCTAGTGTTAGATGATTAAGTTGGAAACCCTAAGTTGTAACCTTTTGTGTGCTCCAATACTAATTATCATGGTTGATTGAACCTTATTTTGAAGATGGCAAAATAAAAAAGTATTTAAATTTTTCAAGTGCTCAACATAATTAAATTATACGAAATATGATTATAGACTAGAAGAAGCATTGTTCTTAATGAAAATAAAAATATAGTAAGTAGAATTTATAAGTTAGAAAGTAATAATTAACTAAATTAAATACACTAATGGCCTTATCATGTAGATTTTATAGTTATATAATGGCTTAAAAAGATTTAATTGAACTAAAGTATAATATTTATTTGTGGATATTTTACATAATTGTATTTTACAATATAAAATAACACAAATTCTATTTAAAATTAAAACTAAATTTTTTTTAAAAGGGATATAGATGACAAAAAATTTAGTAAAAATTAATGACTAACCATTTGATATATATAAAAATAATTAATTTAATTCAACAAATATATTCTCTCTGTTTATAAAGGAATTTTTTTACAAGTAGAGTAATTCACCAAAAATATTTAACATAATTTTACATTTTTCAGAGAAGTGGTATAAGTAACTGGATTGGACATTTGGATCTGTTAGTAATTTGTTGAATTGGGTATTTGACTAAATTTTTTTTATTTCATTAATCATAATTTCAAGGTACAAGCTGACAAAGAGTGAAAATTTTTTTTAATAATATTAAAATTGACCGAGTTATAAAAGTTTAAATTTAACCTTTAGAGAAGGACGGCAATACTGTGTTGTGAGGTCACTTTTAATATTGCACATTATATTCTACGAGAGGAAAAGAGACAGAGATATACCCAACTCTAACCATATCTTCAAATTTAGAAGCCTACAACTAGCTTATTTTTCTATCAATTTTTGAATTTTTTTCAAGACCGGTTTTTAATTAACTTATATTTCACAATATTGTACGAAAAATATCAAAATTTAGAATGAGTCAACTACCGTATTGTATGCTAAAATATTTTTGGGAATGTGTGACAGTTTATCAGTTTATATTTGACCTGGTATAACTTTTATAGTGATTTTACACATATTTTATTTATCATAAATTCTCTTAATTTCGTCACTTTATAAGAGAGTGTGGAGGAATGCAAGTAATCATAGACAAGAAACATTTGTTTTAAATAGCTTGGTATATTCAAACTTTTCTGGTGATTGCGAAATTTCAGTACGGTTTTGAAATATGTATAAATATATATGACATTAAACCTACAAACAACTCAAACTGTTATAGATTGTTTTTCTTATAACAGGCGAATAAGATATCTATAAATAGTAGGGCATAGCATGGCCTTAGTTATATTGTCATTTAGTATTGCTTGGTTATTAATCATATTTATGATATAAACATTCATTGGCTCCTGTCTCATTTTCACACTTGAATTGTCTATATGTCATCACTTGGGAGGCCACCTTTGAGCAGACTCAAGAAAGTATTACGATTAATTGCTTGAGCCAACAATTATATTGTCACTTTATAATAATGTAAATTATTTCTAAGAATATATTTTTACTGATTAGGGGTATGTTTAGAACATCAAATAAGTTTAATTTCACCCATTTACCAAAGAGCAAAACCAAACAAAGCTTATTAGTTCAGTATTCTATGTATTTAAGTTTATCCGTTCCCTCTTAGAGCCTAAATTATTTGACGCATTTTAACAAATGAGGTGTCAATTGATTCATCTTGATGGTTTGAGTGTCAGGTGAAATTGCTTAGGTGTAAATTAATATGATAGATAAAATGAAAGGAACTGAATTTGGTAATACAAATTTTGTGGTGTATTAGCAGTAAATCATGTGGTGTATTAGGTGAAATCAAATAGATTTTTTTTTATATTTTATGTATATTAGAAATTTAGATTTAGCACTTTACTAAATAACTAATAATCAATGTAACAAAGAAAGTAGATGGAAGGCACCAAGTCACCGTATATTTTTATATCCATGAAAGTGAAAAAGTCATCGTTACGCCACCTATATATTATAAACTTTTATCTGGTAATCCACATGATTTATAATCTATTACGGAACTACATTTATCTTATTTTACATTTCTCATACTTGTTTGATTCTTTACAGGTTTATCTATTGTTTACATACTAACTTCTAACTTTTTTAGTAAACTCCATCCAAGTCAATAAAATAGAAGATAGAAGATACAAAAAAATAGAAGATTTATTACTAACGGGCTAAAAGCAACTTCAAAAAAATTAAAAACAAAAGTTCAATATTAATTTTTATTTATTTTTATATGACTATAAAATATTATCTTTTGCCATAACTTTGAATTTAAATATTTAAATCTACTTATCACATTATGAAGGTTCAATCCATCCTAATTAAGAATATAGACCAACTAAATTGACCAGACATCGCTTTCTATCAATTACTCTCAGTATGTGCCATTGCTTTTAGCGCACATTCGCAGACACTCCTTTTTGTAAGCGTGGGTTTACATTCATGCAGTATCCTCTGCACAACATTTCTAGCACTATAGCTTATTGAATTAGATTTACCTACTAGTTAACTTGTTCATTGAACATACTTCCCTACTACAGATATTATAATGTAAGGATTTATTTTTCTATTACTCCTTTATTTAAAGACATTTTTACCTTTAGCCTTTTTGGTATCTAGAGTCTTAAAACGTATATAACTTTATTTATTTTACTGTTTTTTTTTATAGAGACACATTGACAATTTAAATTCTTTAATAACAGACATTTTTGAGTTATTGCATCTTGTTAGTATAAGAAAACAAAAAGTTTTATTCATCTTAATAAGACAGTTTAATATGAGAAGTCCAAATATAAAAAGTTAATATAATGTCTGTGGCGAAAACTGACATTGATGTACAATTAAACATTCTCTTGCTTATTTTGTTTTATTACGTACATTTATGTTAAATATAACCCAATATCATATTATGCAATCTGACAATCATAAAATACAAATTATAAGCGGTGCGTTGAACTCATAACTCGTTTAGCGTCTTTTAACGTGGACATTAATCTGCACATAGGCCGTAACAAGTATCCTATAGAATGAAATGCTGCACAAACATTGATGTTAATCCTGAAGCGAACGAGCTCGCAACACGGTTAGGACCGACCGGCGGCCTGTCGGATGTTTTGACAGACACATTCAATTACTTAATGCCGTAGCGGCAACGGACCCTCTTACCTTTGTCATTTATTATGGGGCAAGCTGTACAAGGACTCGTTGGGTTGAGAATGAAATATGAATTGTTGAGGATGCTGTTAGTATTATTTTATTTGCCCTTGACGTGAGTGAACTTGAATGCAATAAATGTTTATTAAACTTAAGTGGGTTTGAACTTTGTTTTATATTAATTTAATAGGCAATGTGTACTTTTACAGTTTTTGTAATGTTAATATTTTCATAGTTTACTGAATGTATTTTTTTCTAAACCCAGTTATGATATCAATAGATGCTCAAAGCTACTGTTCTATAAACTTGTCTTGGAGAGTACGGAATCAAAATCTGAATCGCACATGGTAATATTTGTTGAATATTTCAATTTGAGAAATGTGTAAATAAAAATATCTAACCTGTAATTATCAGTTGTTTACATATAACTGTTTGTAATATATTATTTTTTTGTAAATTCGTGAACAATATTTTCATTTATGGAATGCTGTCTTTATTTCTGAGATTTCTCATTCACTTTTTTTATTTACCTATCAATACTTGTATACCGTTTCCCACTCCAAAACCGTGTAGGAGTGACACACTATCTTTTGTGTGCACATTTATTTGCGTTGATTTTTGACTATGATAATGAGAATTTGGACTAAGGTAAAAATGAAAATAAAATTAAAGACAATTTTATCTTTACCAAGTTTCATCCATATCAATAGTTATGGCGTCATAGAGTAACTAACATCCAAACTAATAGATATCCTAACAAGTCACTTCTCAAAGATTATTTACCTGTATAGATACCACAGATATCTATACAGGTAGAGTCTTTGAAAAGGGCTCATCTTTCCACTATTGCTGAAAACACATTGTTGACCTGAAATGTGTCCCATTTGTGTATTAACTGTAGTTATGTATTAGAAAGTATTATTATTGTTGTTATATTTTTTGGAAAAGGTTTCAAGTGATATTTTGACAGTATTAAGGATACTGTCGAGACAGTGTATTGTGTTATAAAGTTTAAGGTTTGTTATGTTATTATTACACTAAATTTTGTTGTATCACTGAAACAATTTTTTCTATTTTGTTGCAATTTGTATATAATAATGCGATGCCGATTTTAATTGAAATATGGGAAGCTTGAGAAGTAATAACTAAAATCTATGCTGTAACTGCAAATTTAAAGCCATTACAGTAATATCGTCTGTAATTAAGTTTGATATTACAAAACTATAAATTAATTTGAAATTACTGCGTTCGTTCTGACGTATATAATAAATATAATGTGCATGTAATAGCTTGTTTGTTTTTTTGCAGCATTGCATTTTTTTTATTCTTGGAATTAGGATGCTTTTTAGATGCCGTTTATTTTATTTCTAACCTTCCTTTATTATCACAATTTGGCTGGCATTGTGGTGATTGTGCTAGATACAATCAATAATTTCGAAAAAGTGAAATACAAATTTTTCACTTGCATTTTATTGAGTGTTTTTGAAGTGAAAACTTCTTTAGGCGCCACTGCACACTTCACTTTAATTAAAAACTTATTCTGAGCCGTGAACGAAGCTAAGGCGTTCGCTCGGGTCGGTAACGCTCAGCCTGTCACGTTTGGGTCGGTGACACTGAATCTGGTAAACTCTACTACCTTTGGCGAGTTCATTGTGTAACACGGAGTGCATTCTCTCAAGAATTATGTCCTATTTTTGAATAATATATATATTTCGACTAATTCCCCATTCAGTCAGCTTCGCGTTTTGTTGGCTCTTTCTGACTTAATTCGACCAGCTACGTTTATATCGATGTATTGCATTAAACTGTCTTGAAACATGAAAATCTTCCGGGATTTGAACTCGAGACCTCTCGGACCAAAAGCGAAAATCATACCCTTGGACCAACGAACAGTTGTGTGGTTTTAGAAATTTTGATATACATGGGTAAGCCTAGTTTTAAAAATAAAATTATTTTTAAGGATAAAATATTTTTGGCACTAGTTTTCGATAGATGGCGCTATACTGATCCATGGTTCAAATCTATGTTTTGCGCTACTGTTTTGATTAATATTTTAATATAAGACGCGAATGTCATTGTATATAACCAGTGTAAAAATTCTAGTGTATACGATTAGTGTTTAATATTTTATTTGAGAGTAGTTTAATATAATATGTGCCTTTTATTGTATTCTAAAATAATAATCACGCATTGTTCCTGATTCACCAAAATAATGTCCATCATTATAACATCAATGTAATTAGGTATATGTTTTAAAATTAGAAATTTACACTTCATACATGTGGTCAAAATACACCCCAGATTTTTTTTTTAATATCAATGTGTCATCTTAACTGTCAATTCATACATAACAATGATATTTCACTTTTGATTTTTAATTTTTTTAAGTGTTATTTCTTTCGCCATATTGCGCATAAAAAAAAATTAAACGGAAAAATGTTTGGGAGTAATTCTGTTCCTTAAGTGTTACCGGTACAGTAAGGAGCATGAGGCAGTAAGTGGGACAGGAGTAGGGAAAGTAGGGAGGGCACTTCTTTCACTTTTCCGCCAATAATTCTGTGGGTGAAGCATATATTTACCATAGACTGATTTTAAGATTTTTGGAAATGAATTTTTTAGCGATGTTAGTCAACGCTGCAGTTAATAACATGTAAAAATAAATTTATTACTGAATTATTAACATTTGTTGTTGTAAAATTAAATTGAATAGTCATCAAATATTTTTTTTTTATTATTTTGATGTCTACGTCATATATAATCCGGTCAAGTCCGTGTTGGAACACGCATAAATATTTCTGATCTTCCCAATTCACGAAGGAAAAATTAGAGAAGGCGACTTTACACATCGTTTTGGAATCTGAAATCTTACAAATGGGGCTTAGAAATAAAAAAAATAAATTTAAAATAATACGTAAAAGTGGGTATTTTTTACGCTCCCCTCGAGTGGGATATAGGGCGAAATCCTTTTCAAAACGAAAAAGGGTGGTACCAATTTCATTTTGAAAAGGATTTCGGCCTATATCCCACTCGAGGGGAGCGTAAAAAATACCCACTTTTACGTATTATTTTAAATATTTTGCTACATAGTAATTAATTGAGATCTATATCTCGAGTATTATTGGTAAAATTGTACGCGTATATGACGAAATAAAAGGGATATTAATAAAAAAAACAGTTTTTTGAAGTCCACGCAAAGGTCGTAGGAAAATTACAGGGATGTTTCTAGATGTTTTTAAAGTATACATCATATTTTAAGCCTATGAAAATATATTAGGCAATATATTTATGTTGTGAAAAATTAAGATTTGTAAATAGTTTAATAGAAATAACATGTACGCTTAAAAATATGCAAGTACCTAAATATGTATGAAACCCTTCTAGTATGAGTTTTACTCTTGTAGGGTTTGTTTTATATTTGCCTAGTTCTGCCTACGTCTTCGTTCGCTTGGACCTTTAGAAAATGTTATGTTAACTGTAAGATTAATACACATAATGTCATTTATTATAATATTTATATAAGTAAACTTTTTTTATAGTTGTAAGTGCGCTTTATATTGAAACGTTTGATCGAATACTGCCAATATATTAACCCAGATCCATCAGCGAAAACTTCATCGAAATGTTCAATATATCGACTGTTCAATATATACTCTACAATTTTATTATGTTTACAAACAGATAGAAAATAAAGTATGTATTGGCCAAATTTATATATACTACTACTAAATCTACCACAGTACTAAAATTACATATTAATACATTAAACAAATACAGGAAACAGAGTAAGCTCATATCGAACATCATAAAATGTTATGCATACAACATCATAAAATTTTATGTGCGGGAGACGACCCACAACGATGTTCGCCGTCATGCGTTTACCCGGATCTGGGTTGCTTACTCGAGGACCTTTCTCTCTCGTACGATTCGACATTTCACCTCTGGTCATGCTAATTTTGCCAATGTATTGTGCGATATATAAAAATCCTCTGCGATTGTTGGTACATACGTGCACTATATACCTCATCGCTATTGCACTAATGTAATATAAAATAACTTTAGAAAACATTAAATTCGCTTGTCCTCTGATCGAGTTAAATGAATTTGATTAAGTAAAAACTAAATGTTACTTCAGGTTGACTCCTATACTCTAAAAACTCCATCTGAATTGGGTTAGAGTTTTTATTTGATGCTTGTACAAGTAAACATAATTTTTTACGTGATGCTTGTAAAAGTAAACAGACAACAATTTCAAAACCATTATTTTTGTTCTATTACTTTTATTAGGTGCTCCTAAATTATTTTTTGTGAATATCTTCAATGTACAGATAGGCCAATTCTACAGTTTAATTGCATGTATAGATTTAGTTTTTCGTTTATGCCTACATCTTCTCTTACCTTGAGCTGAGAACTCATTACAGGCAGACTATGATGAATTTCAACAGAATTGTGTTCTAATAATAAAGAGCATAACAATGAATATGGTAATTCACTCAATTATTTATAACTTGTAGGTTATTCAGCTCACATCCATGTACAAACGTTTCAATAGGCACGACGTCGTTGTGGGATTCGACCTTAACATTATTTCATCAAAATGAAATCATCTTTTTATGAAAACATTTATGTGGAATGTATATTTGCAAACAATAAAAGTAAGAAACCAGGAAAGCTACCGCAAGACGGGCACGCTTTGTTTCGCTTCGTGACTGAGACGAGTTATCCAATTCAGAATTAAACATATTATCCTAATATGTTTTTATTAAATCGGATATCAAAATTATGCTGGTATTTCCTTTTTAAATCTTATCTTCAAAGTTTCATTTTAATTATTACATTCTGTATTTTATTCTAATATATATGACTTTAACATTACTAATTCAGTATTTTGGCCTTTTCTACGATACTTTGAAACATTGCGACTGCGAAAATGAGACTAAGCGCGGTTGCGGCTTCACCTGTACGGCAAAATTTACTCAAAACAACAAGAGGAATTTTGAGAATTTTGTGCGGTAATATATGTAATCGGGTGTAAATATATGTAAATTTTAAGGGGCACTAGTCGACTAATTTTCAGAAAAGGCGTTCCAAAATATCACCGCATAAAATTGTATCGGAAATAAAAATTCCAAGACCGTACCCTTCCTTTGTGAGTGACCTTCGTGACCTTTGACACGCCAAATCATAAAAATTGCAAATTGCAATAGTATTTGTAGTCAGAGTGTCGGTTATGTTATAAAAGTCAATTTCAGTTCTGTGCAATTTTTTTTATATTGGAAGTATGTACTTAAGTTAGAGTTTAGTGTAGTATCTATTTAATTAGGTTTTTTTCATAATTAACTATTACAATACTAAGATCATCGTTAGTTGAGTATCATAAAGATTCTTATTAATGGAACCATAAACGTTTTTGGCAGATAAGCACAGTGCATTTTTTTCATAGTTAGCCTGTTTCTTGTTGTTAAATTTATGTATCTCGTTTTCATAATGTATTTATGATAGAATAAAACGTCGAGAATGTTGGGAAGAGATATAAAGATGATTTGCTTAAATAGATGGCATGGTGTGAAGACCATTCTAAAAACATGTGCAATAAGCGAGTAAAATAAATAGCATGGAAAAATTTAAGATGTCTATGTCTAGATAAACAAATACTTAAAAGGACTATAAGAAATAATTGCAAATTTTCAATATATTTATTTTATTTTATACAGTATTTATTATGTAAAAAGTGCCCATGTAATCACGCTAAAAACAAAGGTTGTTACAAAAAAAAATTACAAACATTAAATACAGTAGATACTACACTTAACTGGCACCTCGTCTACTTTAGTTTACAGGCATAAACAAATACTTAAAAGGAATATAAGAAATAATTGCAAATTATCAATATATTTATTTTATTTTATACAGTACTTATTATGTCAAAAGTGCCTATATAATCACGCTAAAAACAAAGGTTGTGTTACGAAATAAAAAAAATTACAAGCATTAAATACAGCAGATACTACACTTAACTGGCTCCTCGTCTACTTTAGTTTACAGGCATAAACAAATACTTAAAAGGAATATAAGAAATAATTGCAAATTATCAATATATTTATTTTATTTTATACAGTACTTATTATGTAAACAGTGCCTATGTAATAACGCTAAAAACAAAGGTTTTGTTACGAAATAAAAAAAATACAAGCATTAAATACAGTAGATACGAAATGGTTCCCCGTCTAGTTTGCAAGTATATTTTATGTCTGTTATATTTACTGCCGATCGCACTCGTACACTATACTTTCATAAATAAATATATCGCAGATAAGGCAGCCGAATGACTTGTAGGTGGTGATGTCGGCGGTTGACAACTGCAGACTTTTGAGGATCAAGGTCGGTGATTGACTTTCCACCGACTTACTGTATAAGTCAAGACGTCTGCCCTCTCCGTTTGCATGTGTTCGGTCGTATATTCTATCCTTTTCATCGTTTGCGCGTTTTACTCGTAATCGGCGAGAGTCGGCTATAGTTGCTCCGATTTTTTATAAAATTAATTTTTGTCGAGTTAAAATATTAAATATTATATGGTCTATTTTATCCCATTATTTTCGACTGTTTTCGCTCTGCGTAAAGAGTATATTGTTTCTTAACAATTATTGTAGTATGCAAGCACAGGGTCGAATCGCTTCCATTATACGAAACTGGTTTCAGTGGTCCATAATTTATGTCTTATGAAAAGAAATGTATATTGAAGTACTGAGACAACCAAGCAGTGGTGATGAAATTGTCGATCATTTTCTGCGCCGTTTGCCATAAAATGGGATCGGATTAGGGTTGCCAAGTGTCCAGGATCCTGGTTTGTCCCGAAATTTGTGATGGTGCCCAGTGTCCAGGAATGTAATAATTTTCTCCCAGAAATGTAAAAAAATGCGGTAATTCCTAAAAATTGTTACCTATATTTCCCCGTTTTTGAACCTACATATGCAATATTCGCATTGCAGTTTTACTAACTCGATCAATGGAAAGACTGGAAAAACACGGATCCAATGAAGGCAAAATTTCTAATAAATTGCGAAGAGTCTTGCCCCAGAATTTTACAGTCGCTATTAAATAATTCCGATGGCAATAACTTGATTAAGATAACTAAATGAAAACATGCATATAATAATTTTTACAAATGCTCGTTGCCAAATATTAGTATTAGCTTTCATTAATTTGGATAAATGTGATTAACATAACGACTGTTTTTGTGTTAAATTTATTGTCATTTAATGGGTCATTAAACTTTATTAAAAAGTTTACATTTTTTGGCAATAGAAGACAACTTTTTATTTATTTTTATTGATCTGAAATTGTTTGATGGGTGAAATTATTTTTTTTTTCTTAAACCATTAGTAATTATAGTATGTTGATTTTTACATTATAGTATAAGAAAAGAGGAATAAATATCGTTACATGAATGATGTTTTATTTTTAACTTTGCCTCAAATTCCACGTCTGCACCCTGTAGTAGTAGACCCGTAAAAAGCGATTTTACAGATAGCAACCCTAGATAGAATTTTTTCTTCTTTAAAATCGCAGGATGGGACATGAACAGTAAAAATTGTAGTTTGTAGTAACTGTTTAGAAATTATTAAAGAAAAATAATAATATTGTTCGCTTTCTAAATGTACAGCCAGTTCCTAAATAAATTTAAAATTAACTGTTGACTGACGATAACATTCGTTTCGTTTTTTTTATGTACATGAAGTGTTATGCCTTCTTTTCGTGTCTTATTGACTTTTTTCGACGGTTCTGTTGCGAATTTCATAGATCAGTATATTACTTCTGCGTATAGAGAATACAATGGGATGCATTGTGCTCTTTTTTTATGTCGATGGCTCAAATAGGTCCATAGAAACAGCATTTATAAGTTATTACGAAAAATAACCTCGCTTTTCGTAAAAACATAATATTTCTCATTTATCTGATTGATGAATTAAATAAAAGGTTTTTGGCCGTTTGTTTTTTTCATATTTCTATATAAGAGTGAGATTTTTATTTTCGTAACACCTGAAGTCAGTACTATAGACTTTTGTCGGTTACTTTTGTACAGTATTTTGATACAATTAATATAATACAATTCAGAATGTACAGGACATTCTGTTCAGTGGCAGATTTCAAAGTTTGAACAAACATAGTTTCTGAACGCAACACATAAGAGGGGCGCGGGGGGCGTCCTTAGAAGCGCAAGCGGTGCAGATGTTTTAGTAGCCATGGAACAGTGGAGTGGAGAGCACCGCGCTTTTGCCGTCGAGGCGTACATTTCGAGTGGATTTTCGCTGTCTGTAGCACGCCGTCGATTTAATAATCGTTACAGTATTCATCGATTACGCGATGGACCATCGATCAACCTCATTCAGTCATGGGTAGCAAGGTTCAGAGCTACAGAATCAACATTAAATAGGCCCAGGCTAGGACCTACGTCATTGGTAGCCACGGATGAAAATGTCGAGCGTGTTATGGTTTCTGTCGTTGAAAATCCCCGTTTATCACTGCGTACACGTTCATCAATATTGGGAATTCCGAAATCAACTTTACAGGTAATAATGCGAAAAAAGCTTAAGTTCCATTGATATAAAATTCAAATTGTTCAAGATTTACACGATTCTGACTATGAATCAAGAAAAACTTACGCGGTGGTGATGTTGTTGAGATTTCGTACTGCTACCCGGATGGGCAACATATTCTTTAGTGACGAAGCTCACTTTCACATTGGAGGATATGTGAATAAGCAGAACTTTCGTTACTGGGATGTCCACAACCCAAGACAAATGCATCAAGAGCCTTTACATAAGCTTAAAGTAACAGTCTGGTGTGCCATGTCTGCATCTGCAATCATAGGGCCTTATTTCTTTGAAAATCAACGTGACCAAATTTAACTGTGAATTCGGAGAGATATGCCCAGATGTTAAATTACTTTTTCAGAGTAGAACTACAGAATAGTCCATCTTTCAACCAAAACACATGGTTCCAGCAGGACGGGGCACAGCTCACACTGCTAATGTGTCCATGAATGCAGTGCGGCAGTTATTTCCAGAAAAAAACATCCCAAAACGGTACCGTACCGTGGCCATCTAGGTCACCCGATTTAAGCCCATGTGACTTTTTCTTATGGGGATACTTAAAATCCATTGTTTACAAAACAAATCCGAGCACTGTGACACAACTTAAAGAAAATATTCGAGCCGAAGTCAGTAGAATACCACAGTCGCTCTGCAAACGCGTTTTTGAAAACATGCGGGCTCGGTCAGACTCGATGGCCGCCATTTGGAAAACGTGGTTTTTAAAAAATACAATCCGCATTTGTTGTTATAAAGTTAAAATAAAACTTTGTATTAGAGGTGTAGTTTTTTTTACAATTTTTCAAACATTGAAATCTGCCACTGGACATCTGTATAAAAATACATTTTTTTATATGCGTAACTACATTTAAAAGTCTATTATTTGGTAAGGTAAAAGTATATTGATTGTAAAAAAAACTGAATATTTGCACAGTCTTTTTTATAAAAAATGCTTGTAAAAAACTAGAAATACAATTTTTTTTTAAACAGATTGCACAATTTACATTTTCTCCGAAAAAAGAAGTAAATTTAGTACGAATTTTGTCTAATTTTTTTTTAATTACAAGAAAACCTAAATGCTTTAATGGATAACATCTTAAGTTTTTTAGTCAGATGCATAATGAGGGAAATAATGTTTTTTAAAAGGGATCAAGTAAGGCGTTTTCTTTTATAATCACCTCAGTTTAATTCTTAAAATTTACAAAAGAGGCAAAATTACTGGTAATATTAAGACTGTATTATTTTATTGTTATACTCTTTAGTTCTTTATGTATTTATTAATATGTTATCATAAAATCTTCTTATCAGTGTTGTAATCTGTCTCAATGAAAAGTGATTGACCCTTACTGCGTTCAAAAAAGAAGCTTGGATGCGTGTTTCGGTTCGCGCTAAATTTTGTACAACCATTTTAGGTGATTTGAGCATATTCCAATTGTAGGAACATGAAGCAGCTATAAAACATTCATAAATCGAATTTTATTTTCCTTTGAAGAGACGGTTGAGCTGGTCATGAAACCTAATGTGTCACATTATATTTATAATTCATAAGCAAGCTATAAGGGATAATTAGCTCACTAAACTTTTGACAATAAACAATTTATTCTAAAAATTAACGCTTTTGTCAGCATGCCGATGTTAGTTCGAGAGGCAATTTTTTATCGCGCAAGTGGAAGGTGTGTTTAGATAATCACCAATGCAAACACTATCATGAAAAAATCGTATTTGCCTCCAAATTTTTACTAAACGAATAAATCAAGAAACTTCGCGATGTTTTTGACTGATGTTTTTGCTTTTGTGATTGATCTGGCACATAAATATGAGACCATATAATTTCGTCATGCCTATTTGGCGTCCTTCTATCACAGATTGTTCAGGTCGGGATTTAAATCAGTATGCAGCAATATATTAAAAAAATAGTGTATCTCCCAAATATGTAAAGTAGGGGTAATATTTTTACGTGCACCCCATTAAATGGGGTGTCATTAGAAAGGTGTTTGAAAGTAGAATCCCTTACCTTTTTTTAAATTATTAAGCTCAGTTTACGAACTACACAATTTTAAAATAACAATCAATGTCGTCCCCGCTCCTCTGAGTTTTCAATCGTGAATTTAGATCTTCAGAAGAAAAAAAATCTAAATATTAGCATTAGATCAGATCTTTCAATAAAAGTTATCTCAGTTCATTTAAATCCAGCAATTTCAAGGAATACAGGTAACTACGGAAACTTACTATGTGCGTTCTTAAACGTACTTAGTCGATTTTTTTACTTCTTCCATCGTTCAATTATATAAAACTAACGTATACAGTATACTAAACTATCTTTTATTCATATAGGTGATTCTGTGTATATTTGAAGTGTATTTCTGTTGAACCGTAACATATCCTCGCATGTTTCCGTAACATATTCTCGCTCCGTTTGATACCCAGGGTCACCTCTATAAATAATAGACACGTCCTTTGTTACCACCTGGGCTGCCACTTTTCCTAACTTCCTCGCTCTACTAGAACAAAGACTCTCTGCAAACAAAGAATAACACTCGGCAACTTGTGTTCACGGTCAGAGAGTTTGCCACGATCATTTACTAAGTGGCAATTAATTAAAATTTGTCTTGCCAGTCAACTTTATCGATTAATGGCCCTCTAATTGAAGTACGAAAAAAATACCTATATCTGATGAAAGGCTGCCTTGTGCATTCATCATGAGGTCAGGGCAATTCAATCGTGAAAGGTTAAAGATCGTTTTATGTTACTATTTTCGTATATATTTTTATCTCCGATTTATTTTAGTCTAAAAATGTAATCGCATGGAACGAATAATCAACGAGCGGCTGACGAAATGAATTTATAAATAAAACTAGCTCGATAAGAGAATGCATGACGTATCGCTTAAAATTATATTGGATTAGGTAAGAGTAAATACTTATAGACAGGTCAGTTCGTATGAAGAAAGGTATTATTGCAGTAGTGCGTATAGTGTGAAGAAAATTAGCGTTCCTACAAAACCTCATCCAAAACAAATTTGGCCGGAAAATTTTGTTTCTAAGTGTAGCTGGTGACTTAAATGGGAATTCGTGATCATACTCACAATCACGTTTGTACATTCAACATATATATAATTCTAATACATCTAAATATCTTTCATTCAAGGGCTATGCGCATTATCCCACGAACTATAGTTTATCATTCCACGAACTGTAGTTACGTTCCCAACGTGATAATGCGGTTATAATACCCAAACATTTCTCAACTTTCTATCGTTAATCATTAACCAACACACTTGCAAGAGTGCGATGTGTGTATTTAACCGCAAGTTCTACAAATCACCATTCTTCATGAATAGGGAAATGTGGATACCCTGATCTCTTCTCTTAGCCCTCGAAAAACGTATGCAAGACAAATTTGAAAAAATAAAATGGCGTCAAAACCTTTTGAGGTCACTGAATATGAAACTGGTGTTAGATTTTTCAAAATTTTAAAATGGTAGATAAGTTTTCAGGATCATCATTCACGTCGTCAGTAAAAGTTATATCGTACAAGTTTCAGATTTTGAATCTTGTGATATAGTTTTCACCGTCGTTCATTTTGTAATCTCGTCGATTGAAAAAAGTATCCCCACTGAAGTGCAAGTTTTGGGACAAATAATGTCTTATTATTCCAAATACTGCTTACTTCTGATGGGGTGCTATGTGTTTGATTGATAAACATCCAAACAAAGAAACGACGGGGCTTTTGGATTTGCAGTATTAGTTTGAGCGTACTTACGACATTTCTTTTTGTTGTACAGAGTACACATGCCGAGAAAAATGCGAACGCAAGAGTTACTTTGTACAGGTATACAATTACGACATGTATGTAAAATCAGGGCAGTGTGCAAAAGAAGTGCGTACGTTTTGGGACAAATAATGTCCCATTATTCATAAACTCCTGATGGAAGTGCTGTGTGTTTGATTAATATACATCCAAACAAAGAAACGACGGGGCTTTTGAATTTTTAGTATTAGTTTGAGCGTACTTACGACATTTCTTTTTATTGTACACAGTACACATACAGAAAAAAATGCGAACGCAAGAGTTACTTTGTACAGGTATACAATTACGACATGCATGTAAAATCATGGCAGTGTGCAGAAGAAGTGCGTAAGTTTTGGGACAAATAATGTCCTATTATTCATCAAAACCGATTAGTGCAATCTAGGGCAAATACTATTCCTGATGTGCTGTGTGCTGTGGGAGTGCTGTGTGTTTGATTAATAAACACGCAAACAAAAAGACGACGGGGATTTGGATTTGTAGTATTAATTTGAGCGTACTTACGACATTTCTTTTTATTGTACACAGTACACATGCAGAGAAAAATGCGAACGCAAGAGTTACTTTGTACAGGTATACAATTACAAAATGTATGTAAAATCATGGCAGCGTGCAGAGAAAGTGTTCCCATTGCTAGTAACAATTGTAGTACGAACGTGACGTAAAAACGTAAGAGAAAGTTACAATTTTACAGAGAATTTTAATAATATATTTTCCGAATTCTAAAATTAGAAAAAAAAAACATCCGAATCGAAAAAGCCATGACCCATGTATGGATTATTGATTTTCCGAAAAGTCAACGAATAATTGTTTTAAATCGTAGTTAAAGACATTGTAAGAGCATTTATTAATTTGAGAAGCAAAATCATTTATTTTTGAGAAAAAACACCCCACGCTTTTACACTCAATTCATAACAAACATGACTTACGGGTCATTCCATGTCAAAACAATACACCGATTCAGAATATCACGAGTTTTCGTATGCAGTAACATACTATAAACTAGGTTCAAACTTTAAAATAAGTAATATTAGCTACTGAATGGCGAACAGGCAATATAATGTGTGGAAAATTGTACTACACAATATATAATTAGCCAAACATATTAATAATATATATGAAACATAGCAATAAAAGTAACTATTAGACGAATGTCACATACATTTTTATGTTATCAATTATACCGTAGAATTTGTTCATAAACGAATAATTGAAACAGTTCTTAATTTAGACCGTAGAATTTAATATGTTTCAAACATGTTTTTTCTATTAATTTTGTAACAGAAATATATGATAGATTCGAATTTCTTGCATCCTCTTTATACTAAAGACTCTTAACAAAGCTTCTGATAATTCCATCATTTTGCAATGCGGCCAAAACATTAGCAATCGTATTTATCGTACGCGATGTATTGGCCTTACTGCTGAATATCATCAGTTT
The DNA here is from genome assembly GCA_039881145.1 of Druceiella hillmani. Lineage (NCBI taxonomy): Eukaryota > Metazoa > Arthropoda > Insecta > Lepidoptera > Hepialidae > Druceiella > Druceiella hillmani. Next base: position 23,881,186 of record JAYKKI010000004.1, on the reverse strand, counting down.
CCTTTGGAAAGTGGCGACATTTCGTGAAAAGGCATGGCATTTTTTAAACTGGTCTATTGTGCTACCCAGCAGTGATAATGTACCTCGTGATATACAATGATGTTGAAAATTTGCATAATAAATGAAATATTAAACATACTGCTAACTTTACTTAAGTACATCTTTATTTATTAATTATAAACAATTGTTTTGCGAATACAACTACGAAATCGAAAAGCACTCATGTTAAACATAAAAGAAATTTAATTGTAAACTAAAAAATCCCCTTATTAGGTAAAAGTGTCGTAAAAATTTAAGTAAAAACTATGTTTTTTCTACATTTTTAGAATATTAATAATCTATTTACCAAATGTCTGAAAAATTCGGGCACTGGGTTCAAGTCACGAAGTTATATCCTCTGGTTTTTTTTTAATTATCTCATGTTTTGTGCCGAAGATTGTCCATCGGGCCCATATGTATTTTTTTCTTTATTCAAGCATGTACATTTGAAGGCGAATTTGGATTTGGTTACAACGTTTTGCAATTCGTTGAAAATAGTTTCGTTAGTTTCGTTACCGTATCATTAACATCCTTGTAATAATGCAAATCAGTTCTTAAAATGTATGGTAGATTAAGAAAAAGTCGAATGTTTAATAAATGTTATTTCAGTAATGTGGGTATTGTTATTATATTTATACATGTAAACAAACGTATATTTTTGTCATTTTGATTTTCACGCCATTTTTGTTTTTCCCTTATAGGGAAAACAAATTAAATAAAACATGAATCCGGTTATTCACTTTAAAGTCGGTTTCTTTTCTAATAAATACAATATTGAAAACATCATCTAACTTTACTTAGTTTTGCGTGTTTAATTGTTTTTGCCTTTATTAAATAATGCAAACACTTATAACAAAACAAACACTTATACTAACATACATATCAATAGAAACAAACATACTAAAAAGGTTCACATGGAATTACTGGAACAATAGGCTGATATAATATTGGAAACTCCATCAAAATCCACACAATAATTTTTGAGTGGTGTGTATTCAAACATAAAGATTGATTGTCAAATTTTACAAAAACAGTCTATTTATTTTAGTTTAGTGATGGTGCACCGAAATTGGGCACTATAAATATACCAATAGAGATTAAATTGACTGTTAGCATAAAGAGAATAATTTACTTTGTTACCTTGTATGTTTTATTATACAGATTTTAATATTTTGTAGTACCCAATATAAAAGAAAAATAAACCTCTTCTTAAACCTGTTTCATAACGTTGATTGTGAAAGAATGGAAGCGATAAGTCCGTCAAGTCAATGACCAACATATTTTCTTTTCCTTTCATATTTTTTGTTCTTATTTGAATGTAAATAGCACAATGTCTTTATACACTTGATTGCTAGTCTTTTATCAATCTCGTCTATGAACCTCGCCTGTCAGCTCGTTTATTGATCTGTCGTTAACTTCTTTTATCAACGTTTATCTGTTTCAAGATCTTATCTCTCGCATGAGTGTATTAAGCGACGGTCTTGAAACGCGTGTTCTTTTATTGTTTTGACTGAATCATTTTTATTACAATTTTATTTATCTCTCTCTTCCTCAAACTTCAGTATTTCTACTATTATGACAAATAACGACAAAATACGAACCCGCAGTGAAACAAAGAACCCTTTTACAAAATTTCTCGTGTCTGTCTGTAAGTCACAGCCTCACGGTTTCCACAATTTTAGACTTATGCGTATGAAATTTGTAAGTCTATTATATGGAGATCTCAACTAAAATATAGCAAAATATACAAAATAATATTTTTATTTACACCCCCTCCCATACTGTAACGTGGAGGGCTGATAATTTCTCCCCGCGTGACGCAATGAGTACGAAGTCATTGGATAAATCATTGGACAGGTATTTTTTTCATTTTAAAGCACCTTTGCGATTTATTAAGCTTTAAAGTGACTTTAAAGTACACTCTCCCTTTAATTTTACAACCGTGGGTTCGAAAAATCTGATAAGTCTGAATAAAATCTTTAAACAGAAGTTCTAATCAAATAATATTATTGTTAACTTGCGACAATAATTTCAGGCTACGTAAACAGCAGGAATAATTTCAGGTTTTCCAACTTTGTTATTCTAGCATCTTTATTATATCTTTGCATATTCTGGCCAGCACTCAGCCGATTTTTTAGGATATTGGCATAGCGTATATTGAAACATCCCTCTGAATGAATGAATCATCGCGCATCAAAGCCCACTTAATATAGTCGAATTGTTGAACAAATTAGTCGATTGTTGGCAAGCGTTTGTTCGTAATTTAAACAATCGTCCGTCGAACCATTGTCCGTAGCGTAAAATCGTGGATTAGACCTCCAGCGGAGATTTGTCGGTTTGCAGTGGTCAAATCGCAATTGGCTCTAAAATTAAACAGAGAAAAGTGTTGCTGACTGTACAACGATGATTTTTTTTTATCTTGGGCAGTTATTTAATCCTGTGCATAAACAGCTGTAGCGAATCCGTCATTAGGCGGTGACTGCAGGTTTAGTATTTATATAAAATTGAATTTTGTATTCAATTATTAATTATTATTTTGAGATGTGCGTGCAAAGCCATTTTTTTTAAAGTCGAATGAATATCGTCATTGCGGTTACAATAGATTATTTATAAAAGCATATTGTTCCAACATGTCAGTGTTAAGTTATACCCACCCATATAGTTGTTTTTTGTATATTGTTATAGCAAACTGGTTTATATGGGATCCTGATTACAAAATAGAGTACCATTCTCGAAAGATACGGAACTACACTATTTCAACATTCAATAAGGTTTAAGGTTTCAAATAAGGTTTAAGCGTCATCCGTCCACACACCGAACGTCGCGCAGCACCATCATAGGGTACGCGGCGGACCCTTTATTCGGCTATGAATATTGAGCGATACGAGTATTATTTCGCAGAAATAACAATTGTTATAGTGGTAATTCCATATTTTTCTTAAGTTTTTTTTTCATGGACGTTCGGTTTATGATAATGAAACGTTTAAATTTAATTATAATTTGGAATAAATTATTTCTCTGTAATAAAGGCCCAAATAGGGATTGTTGACTGCTGCTAAATTTGTTGTTTTTAACAAAATATTGTGAAAATATAGGCCAATTAAAACCTATAGTGAAAAAAATATGAATATTTATTAAACAATAAATGAGCTACGAGCTTCTAAATTTAATGGTATAGAGTGGGGATATCTGTCTGTCTCATTTTCTCTCATGTAATACGATGAGCCTTACTAAAAATGACGTCACAATTCAGTATTGCCGTTCTTGTCTAAAACTACGAACCTGTATATCTCGTTCAGTTTTTAAGTTTTGTAAACTTTATCAATCAATTTGTACTTAGAAAGTTAGTCAAATACCCTATTAAAAAAATGTTGTAGATTATTTTAGTCTTTTATTTTACAGAGTAATTGGAAAAATTTCTTGCTATGTCAATTAAGCAACGCTCTGATAGGGAAGTAATATAAGCTTAACTACATTTCCCTGCATGTGGAGTACTTTTTTCATATATACTCAAACATCCTCAAAAATAACATTTCAATTGGTGTTAACCTTGCTTTCACCCCGTTATGTAATGTGAAATCAACTTGAGTATAAAGGTTTAAATAAAATGTCTCATTACGCGCAAGCACAATCTTTCTCGCAATCCGGTTATTATTTATCGTACTCGTTAAAGATTTAAAACATTTATTTTTTGTAGAAGTTCATTTGATGTCAAGTATCGATAAACCATAATTATCCACATCGCAAATTGCTTTTTACGACTTAAGATATGTAGTTCTTATTTACATTCGAATAAAAACAACGAACAAAAACGGGAATAAAAAAAACATAGACAGTCATAGGGACGGTGGACAGAAGTGAAAACTTAAAACTATGAAATAACAGTGATTCTATAACATTTTATAGAATTTTTAATTTTAAAATCCGCGAAAAAATATTATCGAACAACTAGACATCTTTTTTTACTACCATGAAATACTCATTGTATGATATATTGCAAAAGTGAAATATTAACAAAAATTAAAATAAATAATTTCAAACTTTTCGAGACAAATATTGATACGAATATTGGAAATATTTGAAAAAAAATGCTTTATTTTTATTTATATAAAAATATTAACGTATTTAGTACGCACTGTTGTACCGCACAGTGATCCTACAACTAAACAATTAAAATAATAATCAAACTAAAACACAATTTAAACAGTGCACATTATACACACATAAGGTGTTACTCATCCAAAAAACAATTATATACTAGCTGTGCCTCACGGTTTCACCCGCGTGAAATTCGGAATGGGAAATTCTTTTTCTCTGTAAAAAAAGTCCGGCTTCAATTATCATTCTATACGCTAAATCAGTCTTTTTAGAATAATTTTCCATGTAAAAAATTTATTGTAACATAATAATTTTTTTACATAGAAATAGCCGAACAACCTGTCTGTATGTTATTTTATGCCTCAATCACCCAAAATCTACTGGACGGATCTTGATGAAAAGCAACATATGAGAGAAAAATAATTTGTTATTCCGAATGTCACGCGAGTGAAACCGTGCGGCACAGCTGGTATATGTTATAATTGTTTCGTTACTACAGCAACAGGGAAAAATCACAACTTGAAATATATAATGCGTATCGTTTTAGTAGTATTTGTGACTTAAAAAAGTAAATATGATAAGAAGTTAGGAGTAAAAAAGCATTTAATAAAAATTGCTTTGTAATCTTACCATATATTTGCTGTGTGGAGTGCATTTTGTTGCTATTGTTCTTACGGGATCAACAGAAGATTGACCTCTGTCACATGCAAAAATTTTCAATAAAGTCCAGTCCAAAATTACACATATAATCAAATGTAAACAAGGCCGTGTGTGTGCGAGCTTTTCTCAAAACCCCTGGGCGGATTTCAAGACTACGAGTCTAGTAGAGACTTGTAGCCCGAAAATCCTGAGGAATCTGAAATGAGCTCTAGCCGCCGTCTTGAAAAATAATATTGCTATTTCTTGAATTTCTCAAAAACAAGTAATCTGGACCAAAATTAGCTGATACTATTTTTTTTTAATATATATATATATATATATATATATATATATATATATATATAATAAATAATATATTGGTATTTATATTATTAAAAAGCAGTAGTAACACTACTAATCAGGTTCTAGGGCATCCCCTGCGTCCACAATATAAGATAAAAGTTTGAAGAAATATGTAACATAGCACAACGTTTCTCGAGCGAAGAGGTACGATTGCTGGTGATGGTAATAGAAATATTATTCATTGAAAGTTTGTTTTCTATACCGATCCACGTCTGTACTTGTATATGCAAATTTTGTTAAATAATTGCTTACAGCCGTCAAACTATATACTAGTCGTAGATGGTTTCAATAAGATAAGAAGAGAAAAGACTATGTATATAAAATCGAAATACCACTGACTCGTTCATCACGAAACCTCCGGATCAAAACCTTAAATAATTTAAAAATAAATAACCTTTAATTTTGAAAGGTTCATTTTTTAAATGCAATCTCTAAGTGTTAGAAATATGTGATGAAAGTTTGTACCGGAAGTCTGTTTGTTTTAACTTTACATGTGTTTAAATTCATTAATTTATACCTGTTTTACCGATTTTCTGAAGCCGTCTTTTCAAACCTAAAAGGTTTGAAAAAAGTGTAAAATTTATTTGCACCACCAAATAACAACAAATAACAATATCATGATGTTTTCTGTTGGCCTTTAAAGTTCATTATCGTATTTAAACAGACATTATGCACATAATCGAAAGGAGGATTGTCATGGGCATCAACCGATGAGAAACCGTCTTCATACCTTAATTTCTCTGATTTCTTCAGACTACCATTTTGAGTTCAAGCCTCTGCAATTTCCTGTGAAGGACTTTTACGTTATGTCTATAAATGGAGCACAGGGACAGAGTTTTTTTCTTTTTTTCAGAAATTGGCTGTTGTCGTTTTAAGGAATGACCATTTCTGGCATGACCATTTATATATAGCTGAAAGTTTGGCCATCCTCCAGCTAAAAAGAAAACTCTGAAATATTATTTATATACAGAAAGGTCCTTAAAGTTAATATCTTGAAGACCGACAAACAGTAGTAAGGTGAGTCGAGAAATACGACCTGTATTTCCTTACGTACGGGGCTTACGGAATACTCGTAGCGAAATTAAAGGTTTAGTTTGAGATTTAAGAGGTTATTATTTTTGTCTAAAAATGATTCTACTCTATAATGAAATAAACATTGACACATATTTTATTTAAATTCTGTTTATATATTTAAGCACAAAATATAATTTTCAAGAGGTGTATTGAGAGGCGTAATTTTAAAGAGGATATGAATGAAATTAATTTTAATTAAAGAGGATAAAGGCTTGAATAGGTAATACGGCATCAATTACGAATATCCAATCATTTGATGTTCGTTACCTATCAAAAATACCAAGTATATATATTTATACGCGTTATCTATAATCATATATAAACCATCGAACTATACCTCGTATATCTAAAGCAATCTACATAATAACCATTTCTATTGTCCACAGTTGCGGCGCCGATATTGATTCTATACCTATGGGGCCAGCCCTTCGAGCGAGGATTCTTCTGCGACGATGAGTCTATCCGTCACCCATACAACGATTCCACTGTCACCAACATTATGCTCTACATATTCGGTTTGGGCGTGCCGATTATAACCGTGAGTTGATTATTAGTAATTATTGCTACCTGTTGATTGTATTCTAATGTAATTATCAAACACTTATTACTGAGAATTGGTTATTACTGTTTTTCACAATGACAAGGTCATATTATAAGGGAGGGTTTACGATTGTCGCTGAGAGTTGATTCTTACTAATTATAGTTAATTAACATCATGGTTAATTTAACATCACTATTTGTCGGTTGTTAAATAACTTATTTTAATCACGATAAATGACATCTGTTTATAAAATCATAGTGTATTTTACCAAAATATGTACCCTACTAGTTAGAGAAAACTTTAATCACAGCAAGTTTATAATGTTGTACTGGCAACATATTGTTTACGATTTCATTAAATAAACAATGTAGTGTATAATTATTTAAAATTAGCAGGTCAAATTTTGATAAAGTTTCAATATATTAGGTTGTTCAGTAGACATTTCCGAAAATTCTTGTATCATTATCGTACAAATTCTGAGCAATACAAACTAGAATGCTGAAGAAACTATCATATAGACGATTATACATACAAGAAAAATCCTGTAAAATGCGTATTGGAATACACTCAAAGTAGCATAGTAGACTTTATCTCTTGAGATTGTTGATATGAGTTACCTGTAATAATTTTAATTGTAAGTTTTAATCAAAAGTTCTATGTAAAACATTGTTCATCACTTTAATGTTTAGAATCTCTAATGTTTCACCAACGGGGCTCAAAAATCAAAAACGGCAAATGGAACCTCAATTTTATTTTGATAGTATCAGCCCAGTCGATGGAGAGCGCAAAGTGAAAGCTCAGTGGATGGAGACATATTTTAAAATTTATTTTATATGTCCTATATATTAGTAAGAAGGCCCATCTCAAGTATCTATTTGCAAAATTTTATGCACATAGATCTACAATTGTAGACACTGGAAGTTGCCACAGACGGATGGATGGAACGGGCATGATGAAGTTGTAAGAACTCCGTGTTTCAATAAGGAACTCTAAAATTCGAAAACTGTAAAGACATTGTTTAGACACATGGATCAGATGAACATCAAAGAACTTGCATAAATTAAATGTGAAATGGATAGCAGGACGATATGTGATAAACATTCTTTAATGCAGTTGTGAAAGTTTCAAGAATTTACTAAAATAAAATAAAGTCATCATCCTTAATAACAATATAAGCAATAAGTGGACTGTGTGAAGATCTATAGAATCTGTGAGGAATCTATTGAGTTGGGAGTCAATGCCGAATTACATGGCACTCCCACTACTGTTGCCGTATTACGAAACCTCCCATTGTCCTCTGTGTTGGTGATAGATTGCGTAATCTACTGTACAGTATTTTGTAACTCATTCTTAATATTTCACTAAGGATACCGACAAAAATCTATGCAATGTTGTCCCGTTAGAGGATTAAAAATGACACTCTGATATATATTAAATCAAAAAGAATAAGCTCCTTAAAAGTTTTGTTTAAAACGCCAGTCAGAAAAATGAGGAAACTTGAATAAGTTTTGGAAAAAGACAAGTTATTTTTAATAATACTTTTTAAATGCTATTTCTAATTCTATAAAAGAGCAAAATAAAACAATTGAAGATTGTGTCCCTTTGTATCCTCCGTACACAGATGTAACATGAAACTCGCAGGCAGGACAGAGTCATTGAGAAAACCACGTAATACTAGAAAAGAGCGAAAAATACATTCAGTTTGACAATGTGAAGCAAATGTCAATGTGACAACAGTTTATTTTCAATGAATTTAGGTAATGACTACTCACTAAAAGGACGATTGATATCGAGTATTTTTTAAAAATATTCCTAAAAAGTTATTATGTACTATTATTATATACTATTTTTATTATTATTCTTATTAACAATTCTTGTTGTATTAAAAATAGTACGTACTTTATTTTTCGTTCCCTCCCGATTTCCAATCGCTGAATTGTTTGTTTTTGTATGTTACAAAAAATATCAGCTTTTAAATAAATAAATATTCTATTTTTGTAACGATAGGTCCATTTTCGCCAATTTCTATTACGTCTCGAATCTACTATTCCCTTAATACACCGAGCAGTCCGTCACAATAAATCAATAATAGAAAACAACGATATTAATCATACACAAGCACATATACTCACCGCGCATATGGTAATCGTGTACTCATACTTTCAATAGTAACGCTGTATCTATTCACATCTCTAATATTTGTTATTCCATTTGCCAGTTTGGTAATTCGCTGATTACACTTGTTCCAGTCATAAATTGTATACATTGTGCTATACTAATTTTAAAATACAGCTCATCACGGCGTACACGTCACCTTATCTTTGTTAACATTCTACGAGATTGCAAATCTGTTAGATAATAATTGTTGAAATAGTTTTGGTTCTACAGAAGACTGAAAAGTGCTGTATCGTGCTTTATTATGGGTATCAAACTTTGTTTTCGTAATAAAATAACATTCAAATGCGTGTCTGACTAAGTTAGTGGTGATAATGAGAAGCCATTTACCTTTATCCAAGTATACGTATATTGCCTCGTTTATGTTCAAACCACTTTAATCGTTTTTTGGCGACAGTTTCTATAACCACTGTAGCATAATGATGGGAATTATGAAGACTTAGAAGACTTAGTTCCAAATCCATTCCCTGGGTAAATGATAAAATATATTCCCTGTAATGTCTCTCATTGTTCGAAGTCGGTATAAGACCCTAGGTAGTAGAAGATGAGATAGGAGATAGTAGGATAGTATGAGAGGATTTTAAGGCTTACTTTCGAAATAATATTATATACGAACTGATGTTATCCATTTCAATCCTGTTGTTAGGATTGAAATAGGTCGGACCACTGGAAAAGGCGAAAAAATAATTCGTCTCCTCATTGTCAATACTAAGAACGTTATGTCGCAATTAGCTAAGATATTGAGAGATAGAAATATAGGTCGGAAAATCGGAATCAATCTAATACAAACTTTGGTCCACACAATATTTTTCTATGATTCTGATTTGGAATATAAAAGCCGCAGGTAAAAAACGGTGCTGGTGAAGCATACTGTTCGTGTCTTGAACTGTTCATTGAGCCTCTATAGTTACTTGTTGCGTACTCAGATACTTCGGCCATATTGTAAGAAAATACTAGACTAGTTGGAGCCAGGCATCTTGCTGGGATGCGTCGAAAAGAGTTTGTGGCCGAAGATCGGCTCTTTGGTCTCGCCAGATTACAAGCAATAATCTATAATAAAATATATGATCATCCATGAAGCAAATATAAATGATCATCCATGACGTCGTAAGATTAGAGTAAGATCTCCAGAACTAGCGCCAAGTAATTTACTCCAAGACGAAAGCTATCATTGTGGGTCCCGATCTTCAGGAATAGAGAAACGATTAAAAAAGAAGAATATACCACGGTCAATTGTTTGCTCGGCCAATCAATACTTACACTGAAAACTTATTGAACTTCAGGTAACATTCGTATATTTAAAAAGAAACTGTAGCAACTATACGGGTTAAATGGCTTAATAATAATTAATTTCTTGATATACAGAATCTGTTTTATTCGCTCTATAATAATTAACGTCTCTCTGGCACTCAACGTCTGCTATTGTACCAGTGCAGTATTACGTATGACAATCCTGTCTTTCATATTATGGTATTCGTTTTATTACTCACAGTTTATTATATCAGCAGCAAACACTTGTGTATTCATATTGACATCTGTCTTTTTTTTCCAATGTCTAAACTTCTTATACTATGGTAGTCATCCACTTGTTCAATGTCGCTGGCCGACTCTTTACAGGCTTTCTCTTTTCTCTCTTGGACGAGGCATTATTTAATTATTTTACAGGTAAATTCTGTAACTGCTTTCCTCAACGTTGGCTTGAAACTATGTATTGTTATAATTGAAAATCGACCAGTATGATTTGTCTTTCGCAATTCATGATAACGCAACATCTGTTTTGAGCCATGTATTCGCATGTAATGATAACACAAAAGAGTTGGCTAGGATCATTTCGTACGCATAAAGATACAAACGAAATAAAATACTATAATTAGAAATAACGATACAATCTTGAAAAAAAAATCGAAACGAAAGAAAACGTACATAGTTATAATAAAGTATAGCCAGTGTTTAAAGAACATTATATGAAAATAAGAAGTACTAAAAGGATACATGGATCTAAATAATATAATACTCTTCAAGCATCTTAATGATAGATGTTTAAAAATAAATAAAGGTGGGCTAAGACTGTGGTGCTACATACGAGTAGTTGCTACCTGTCTACTATCGATGGATACAAAGAGAAGCAGTTTTAAGGAAAATTCGACTCAGCTACGGCGTCATTTAAAAAGACTGCCGAATCGAATCCTATATAAACCATGCTTTGCGAGCTTATATAAGATTTTGCCACCTAACGTTTGCTTTGAAACGATGTAACTTGACATTTTACGACATTGAAATTAGCAGCCATAATGAATTTATAAATAGCGATGACGGTGCACGATACTGCTCATTCTCACTTGGAGTTTTCTTATATAATTACGTATTTTGCTCTCTACGTATAATATGTTACTTAGAACATACTGCTGCAACTTAGACGACTAGATTTTTTCCGATATTTAGCTATATATAAAACTAGCTATTCTTCGCTACCAGACAGGATTTTCTCTCATGTGTAATTTGGGACTATATTTAAAAAAAATTTGAATTTTTGAGAGCCTTTCTATACGCGTGTATGCACGTGCATTCGTTCTACATATAAGTTACTAAATGTACCGTAAATTCATAATGTTTAATTATACACGTCAGTTAAAGGGACAGGTGCTTCTACAACGTTAGGATGACAGACCAAGATCGAGACGCCTGTAAGCAGAGGTGGCAGGTAGCTCTCTCCCTCTCTGTATTATTCTTTCGTCAATTTTGGGAATCACGGTTGGAAAACGAGACTCTAAACTAAATATTTGATGAACTCTAAAGCTCCTTGCCGTTTAGTGCCTTATGAAAACTGCATGAAAAGGGCGTAAAAGGAAGTCACCAACGAGATATAAACGGACAATTAGTATGATCAGAGCACATTCTAATTATGATGTGAATAACATGTAATAGCTACGAAAGAAAATACTTTTCGTTGTGAAACGTGCAGAGTAGAAAATCTTCAAAACACACCATAATACAAATAGTAAATTTACCGTATATCCTTGCTGCTACAGTATTTCAATAATTGAGGACATTAACACTAATGAGCTTAAGGAATAAAAGGCGAATATCCCATTTCCAGTGACTAAGAGCAAGCAAAACCGTATATTTCGCTAATGGATACTCGCAGACAATGTGGCGTCATACAGTCGCCCAGACGCCAGAGGCGTAAGCTAGTCGGTAAGAGTACCACGCGACCTTGACCGGCTTATACGGCGGCGCGTGAGATCAATACTGATGTAGCTATAATTACGTTCATTTTTATAACAAAATGCGGATTGTGAGCGTACGCATGTGTTGACGGATATATCTCATCTATTTATGCGGAGTTGAGATACGGACGTTGGAATCTTTGCTTTTTGAACGGCGATTCTCTAATCAGAACTACCTTTGTCATATAAAGAGATGTAATATAACAAGCTGTTACATTTGACTTATTCGTTGAAACATAATATATAAATAAATTACTTGCGGGAGCGAATAAAATTGCACAAACTAATATATGCAGAAGACGTATATCAAGTGAGGCGTCAAAATTGATGATTATTTAAAGTGGACAACATATATATCGTATGTCCTAAGTAGAAGTTCGTTAGGTTGGAGATCCTGATATAAAGTATGGCTTATGGTCAGTTCATTTAAGCTAATAATAAATAAGAAAATATATGAAACGATAACGACGTAATTGCGATGGAAGTAGTGAACGGTACTGTTAATCAATGTAGTGCCCTAAATAGAACTGATAGTCCTATAAAGTGTGACTCGTTAACAATTATGCACGAAATGGAAGAACGTGTTGTATGCAAAAATAATGAAATTAAACGTTGAGTAATTAAATCGCTTGAAAATATAAATCCAAAGACTTTTTGAGTCAGAAAAGTAGAGTGAACGGTAATGTTGATGAATGTAGTTCACTAAATAGAACTGATAGTCCTATAAAGCGCGGGTTATCGTTAACAATTATGCATGAAATGGAAGAACGACCTGTATGCAAAATAAAGAAATCCAAATCCAAAGATTTTTTAAGTTAGAAAGGTAGAAGATAAAAACGTGTCGCCAAAAGAGGATAGCTTGATTAAAAGAGTTAAACTTTCACTGATACGATTCGGATAAGGAACGAATGGACAGCGAGCTATTTGTAATAATATACACAAATATGACGTATCTGATAAAGTGAAATGGAAGACGCCGTGATACATGGTTCGATTAGATTCAAGATGCGCTATAGAAATTGGCAAAATGCGTGCTGGAACACGCAGAGTCGAGTTACGCAATTGTCTATATCTCTTCAGATCGAAACATTTTACTTAAAAGTGTTAGTCAGAAGAATGATTGAACAATTAGGAGGAAATATAGGTAATCAAAGTCCTGTCCAACAAAACTTCAATTTGTCCCCAATTTATATCTATGGAGGACGAGTAATTTAAAAAATTAATAATTTTTTGTATAGTGATTGACATCTCTATATGAAGCACCTAGTTGCAAAGATTCATACACATAAGTCTAAAATTGTTACTTATTGTTACTAAATTAGTACTTAGTAAAAAAGAAGTAAGATTGCATTAGTGTAGATAATTAACGAAGAAAAAGAAATCATAATGTGAATCATATGGAGACGATTTCAAAATACTCATAGAGCAATATCGGAATCTGTATATGACATTAATGGAACTCAACTATGCTGCAGAAATACATTTGTCTAAAATGCAAACTAAAGAGCAAAATTAGCACTCGAAATTAGTAACGAACAATTTCAAGAGCGTATAACGTGTATCCGAACGATAATTCAGAACAAGGTTACAAAAAGTGAAAGGAGAAGTTTCGCTTGACATGTTTGTAGAACTCGTTATATTTCCTGCATAACTTACGGAAAGTGTTTAATTATATCCTTTAAAAAAGGAACATTTACCCAATTTAAACATAAACTCTCTCTATGTTTAAATCTATATTTATATAATAATATGCCCAAATAAATTCCTACATACAAATACATTCATTCGAATTTCATACGTATATTATTGTTTATTCTACGAGAAATAAAGGGCACGCAATAAATATTATTACTAAGATATTGGTATTTCAACTTTCAACTCTTCGACATGAAAAATATTGTAGCAAAAGGACTTCTACTAATCATTATTAGCTATTAGTTTGATTACATACGCTATCCTCTATAGTCTGCATGTAGCTTAGAACTCTGAAAAAGAAAAGAATTGAAAAAGATTATAAACACCCTGCTTATGTCGCAATACCTCTATCCTCAAAAGTAACAGGCGCGAATGTTGTATGATAATTTTACTAATACTGGTTAGAAAAGTACATACTCAACTTAAAACTTTTCTTTCATTTCATCGTAACAAAATTGCTTGCAGATTAATATAATATTTTTCCGTCAGACAAGCTTTGCAGTTAATATTTGTAGAAATCATGATACGTCATTAATCAAGGCAGTTCGCGTGACTGAACTGCCATTCTTATATCGCAATAAAACGTTTTACGTTCGCGAAGAGTAACAGTAAATTGAATATCGGTAGCGCTTTCCTATATGACTCTAGTTATTTTATAAGCCGTTGCTTAACTCCGCGACGGTATCTAAATGTAAACGTTATAGCCGTTTAAAATCCCTATAATATATGTCACAGAAAGATCGTAAATGCTGTCTTATTTGACTGCTAATATAACTGGTGTTACCACCAACCACGAGTAAAGTCTCCAATGCACTGTCGACACTCAGGATCTACGGTTTGTTTTTCAACTCGTTCTTACAATTATGGTAAATTTTATGCTATAGTCGTTACATATTTTAGTATATTACTCGGACTAGCGTATCATAGTGGATCTGTACCTAGATTGATTACTCTATATAATTGACGAGTCAAAGCTAATAAGCTAAAAGCTAATATCTGGATATTTGGAGGTAATCGTTGGAATCTTTAATTATAATGCCTAGTACTTATTTTAAGCCGATTTTTTATTCTTAACTCTGTTTCTTAAATTTAACATGAATTCATTCGTCCTTAGTAATTCATTCTCAGTAAATTCATGTTATGCAATAATATGGAAGAATAGTAACACAAGAACAATGTAAACCCAACCCGTTTGAGCATTAATTTACTCCATTTTTCTCTACGCCGCAGAAACTTGGAAGCCACGCGAAAGCGAGAGAAAAAAGATAGATGCCCCGGAAATATAGTGTTGGAGAAAAATGTTTAGAGTATCGTGAACTGAGTTCCGTACTAATGCATCTATACACCAAGAACTTGGTATCAGGCACAGTTTATCCATTATTGTACAAATCCGCATAATAAAATATTTCGGACATGTGTTGCGGCGTAACAACGATCATATTTAATACCTGGTGATACAGGGCAAAGTGGAAGGTACCCGACCTCGTACGAGAGTACCGAGGAGATAGATAGATCAGGTCTATACAGCCATGGACATTCCGCTACACGTGTACAACCGGAGAACAAGTGATAGAGAGGAATGGAGAGATATCCTACGACGCATCACTTATCTGCAACACTCGACATGATGTCCACGACCGCTCTGCCTAGAGTGTAACGACTGAGAAGAAGAAGTCTTTAGTAACTTTATAATCGGCAGTAGGATGGAATTGCACACGACTGTAGGTCAAAATAATATATTAATCAAGAGAGCAAAAGTAAATGTGAAATCGTAGAATATGACAAATAAAGCGTTGCAATAGATAAAGTGCTGGTATTAATAGTCTCCTACTTGTAGGTACTTTTATTTGAAAGTATAGTGAAAAAGGCTAACGTAAATAGTCAAATAAGATAACTGTATAAGTAAACTGGTTTGAAGTATTTTCTCTCGCTTCATTGTTAAAAGGCAAAATTTAAACAATGTTTTTTTTGTTTTTTCACACCAACGTTGCAGGCAACTTTATACTTTATTTGTTCACAAGATGTAAAACGACTCGTTCAAAAGATGTACAATGTGCGACCTGCTTGCAGTGCACGAACACACTATCATTTGTTGTTTGAATTCTTTGATATTTTCTTTTTGAAAGAGTAGTTTTGTAAGCAGAAAAATGACATGAATGATCGCTGATTAACTATTTTTATGTATTAAAAGATAACTAATTTATCATATATCAAGTATATTTTCATCATCTGGGCAAGATACCAGTTAATCATGGATAGGTTCAACCTCCAAAACTTGGGACCACTACACCTTCATTAAGCGTGTTAGAGATACCTATCATTTATAAGCTTATTGTAAAAATAACATGATAATCGTATAGTTACTTTGAAAACGACTCTAGCAGTTTGAACATATTCAGCCAATTTTTATATATTCTATCAGACATTGTCAAGAGTTATTTTCTTAACTGTATCCATCGCAATCTTAACACACGTTCATACTATCCGTTGAGGGATCTTTCTTGTTTTAAAATTAAAACAATCCTCAAGTGCGGAGTCTTTGTTGGTTATTTTTAGCCGAAGAGTGTCACAACCATGTTTACAGATGTAGCTTTACACATGTTGTCGTTCGTCATTTTGTAATTGGGTCCCAACGTGGAATGCGTCAGTGATAAGAGGTCAGTAGTATCTGGGGGAGATACGTGTTTTATCGTCACCGTGGTTGAAACATCGCGTTGTGTATAATGTGTCATATTTGGAACAAGTGACTGTAAGTACCTGGTTTGTTTACCTTCGCTGACGATTATTGTCTTAAATAGCGATGGTTCTTCTGTAGCATCTGAAAAATTCCTTAGAGCAATTAGAATATATCTATGTATTATACGGGAGCACATGTACGATATACTATTGATTAAAATCTCTTGTCTAATCGGCATTAAACAGCCCCGCTTCGAGGAAAGAAATGGTGCTCTATTTAATTGGTACTTGTGGAATTATTGTTGCGCTGCTTGTGGAATCGCTTGGGTCGATGAGATATTTCTTGATCAGGAATCCGGACAAATAACCATCGCTACTTATAACAAAAGGATTACACAACACTAATGCGCCCGAACAGAGAAAAAAGGAAGTGCCGTGATTGAATTGCAGTTTATATATCCTCCCCCATTGACTATATGGATTATACAGAAAGGGCGACATTATAATAGACTAAATAATTTTCAACAGTATTAAAATTCCTTAACGTGCCATGAATATTGGTACAGCGAGTAATTTTCAAATTATCAGCTAACCTTTCTCCAACATATTGTAGGGTTGTTTTAAACATAACTTTTGCTAATGAAACAAGGATTTGATCAATGTATTTCTTTATTAACTCGCTAGCAAAATTGAACTAGAAATATCTTATTCCACTTTTGTCGCGGCATCTTGCACGGAGGCGGAATGGGGAACGATGTTGAAGCACAGCCTTCCCCGATTCTGGCGCACGTATTTCACTGGAACATCTTGAATATTTCGACCTGCTTATAATTGAGGTCTTATTTATTTTGAAAGATTTAGTAAAAATCTGAGAATTCAAAATATCACTGACAAGTAAAACAAATAATGTTTTCAAGGAACATAAAGAAAACCGAAGACTGTCTAAAGTGTTTTAAGTCAG
Organism: Druceiella hillmani; assembly: GCA_039881145.1. Lineage (NCBI taxonomy): Eukaryota > Metazoa > Arthropoda > Insecta > Lepidoptera > Hepialidae > Druceiella > Druceiella hillmani. The sequence continues at coordinate 23,863,698 of JAYKKI010000004.1, read as the reverse complement.
GTTAATAGATGCCAAATGCAAACTGTTATTTACTGTCATAATTGAAGTTGTTATTTCCAATCAATTTTAATAACCTAGTGCTATTTTAATCTTAGCAATGTTCAATTTTAATGAGAACAGTAAAAAAAATAACGAGATTCATCACTACCATTAGAACAGAGGTTTGAGTTCAAACTGCCTTCATAAAATTGGCATTGCTATTTGTATTTTATATGGAATACATATAATATGTAGGTTCAATAACATCAATTTATAAGCATCTTATGAATTCTTATTAAGTCCCGAAATCGAGTTTGATTTTCGCCAGTGTGATGCTGTGTACTACTCAGGGTTTGCAACGTGACCGTACTCGTTAACTAGGTAATATGTTAAACTGAGTGAGTGAGAAACAAATTGTTTTAATGAACTTCATAATTTCAAATTAACTGGACACTTTAGTTACGTTAGCTTACAGGAGACCCGATCCGGACTAAAATACGTAGAACCAGGTAGACTGGTCGAAAACCGGACAGTTCTGCCTCCAACACTAATAAAGGTGTAAAGAGTATAAATATTACATAGAGGGTTTTATCTTTTTCTAATGAGGCAATAGAATTATAAACACTGCCAAATGTATAAAGTTGTGACTGTACTTATTTCGTTACACATCTCTACGTGCGCCAAAATAATTTTAACAATTTCAACGGTAACAGTGATATAAGCTTTTATTATGTATTTATTATTAATAATTAAAAAATTAGCACCAATTTAAAAAATTCTTTTTTCAAGATTTAAATTTTTCTTAAGTAGAGAAAAATAATTGTTTATTTATTTTTTCTTCGTTTATTAAATTCTTATTTCTTTTCAATAAAATCCAGCCAAAATCCGTTTAGATGTGATTGAGTAACAAAGACACAATGGGATTAGCGTATTAAATGTGAGTCTATATGTTACCCCATCACACGAACTATGTGTGAAAAATTTGGTAACGATTCTTTGTTTGGTTTCAGGACCAAAGGATTTATAACTAGCTTCCATCCCAACTTTTCTGGGCAAAAAGGTACTATTATCGCATTTCGTTGTAATCCTTTTTTTATATAATAAGAGTTTATGGTTAAATAATGGTATACTCAATAGTTCTGTGCTGTATTCGAGTAAAGAACTGATATTAAAGAAAAGAAAATTGTAAACTAAAAATCTCTATTAGCCGTATACATCCTGGGATTTTTTGTAGATTTAATTGTAATGTGTAATATTTTGAGAAATTATTTTGATTTAGATATTAAGTTTGTTTATCTCAAAATATTTCAATGATCCTATAATGTTACAGAAAATAGCCCATAACAGACAATTCGTAATATGTACTTACAAATATATAATTTTTTTTTGTAGATTTTCGTGTTTTCTACGATGTTCTTATACCATAATTTAATATGGCTGCAATGCTTTAAAAAATAAACTCGAAAATGCACCCAGCTCACTTCGACTTTATTCACTTAAATCGTTATTGCCCACACCCACGTTCTAAAAATATATTATATGTCCTATGTCCATCTGGACACTATAGTCAATAAGTTAGTGAAAGTTTCACGTCAAAAATAGAAACCGTTTTTGTGCCAAACCCTAAAACAAACAAAAGTTTTCTCTACAAAATTAATGCGATTATCTACAACTATTAATATAAGGAACAATTATCAACAGCCGTCGCGACAGACTTTGTTAGATCACAAGCTTACAATGCACAGTCCAATAAAAATACAACTTTGACGTATATGTTTTTCAGTGCGTTAAAATTTATTTTTGACGTTTACGAGAAAGTGATGTGACTTCAACGAGGAGAGTGTTGTTATCATCGGTGATACGTACGAGTGGCGTCAAGAAGCGATGAGTATTTCTAAGAATGAAGAGTTCGCGATAGCGACCGCACGAGTTGGAGAGCTTCCAAAATGAATTAAGTGCAATATTATTATTGTTTTTGTGCCGGTTGTGCTAGAGAACGTGTTATGGCAAGGTCAAGAATTTTACTCACGATTCCCTCACGTCATTGTATATTATGTACTGTCACATATATCTTTAATAAACCAGAAAGGGAAGGTAAAATAGAAAGGAAAAAGTCAATTTACAGATTCTGCTTACTAACAATTAAGGTACTGGGGAGTCACTTTTGTTTTCCTGAGAAAGCTTTTAGATTGAATGCCTGTACGTTTCTAACACACGAGATATTATTTTGTGCTCGCACGTATAGTCATGGCAATCTGCGCGGCAATTAGGACTTCATCTGTAAGGATACTGGTCCACGGGGCATTCACGCATGAGCGGGCATCTGGCAGAATGGTATCGTTTGCTATGCAGTTTTCCAATACTTCTGTAATAGTTAATTAAGTCTATTTGTAAATATCAACAGACAACAGTGAACATGTATTTATAAAGGTTGTAAAACTCATTTTAAACCATGAACATAAGTAACTTGTTCATGGTTTAAAATGAGTTTTACAGGGGAAACAATGGTCTTGACATAGCAGTAATTGACGGATCGTTAAATAATGGTTCGCAATATTTGTCAGTCTGGTATCCCAGATTTTTGGCTATTACGATATCAATTTATGATTAGTATTTTAAAATAAAAGAACATGTATTTCAAATAATGGTTGTTTTAAAGAACCAATATCTTTTTATCGATTAGAAATCTGTTATAGATAAATGTTATTAGTGACATATATGCAATATTTAGATCAAAAGGAAACTGCCACTTATTTCAGAAATAATTTTTGCAAATATTTTCAGTATTTTACAGAAATGCCATAATATTAATAAAGTTAGCATCTTTTGATGTAAAATCAACTCCGTCCCCTCTGGTGTATAAAGTGGGTAGTGTTAAACATATTTTGAAATTGTTTTTCATCCAAGTCGAATAAACCATGCGTACGAACTGCGGGTACCGCCAGGTCGCACGCACTTGCGCGAGAAAGTAAATGATTTTATAGTCGCTATGTTTTGATTATACCAAAATAATTGGATGTTAGGAAATGTTGAAGCGGATATGTGAATTTTTATAATGTGGCAATTTTTGTGAATGTCAATGTTTAATGACCTCGATAGTTTGTGAAAATAAATACAAATAGAAGTAAAAGATACTGGATGTATTTTAATGAACGTAATAAATATTTGAAACAGTGTCCAATTTCTACTGCGCCGAATTTTTTTTTCAGGTTATTTAATTTATATTTTAATAAATTGTAACAATGAATTATGTCGCTAATCACTGTGACAGCGAAATAAAAGAACTCGTAAAAATATTTTTTTTTGTATAGAATCTGGATGTATTTCATGCAAATGTCCTAGGAAGTGAGAACCCTTTTGAGATGTAAGATTACTGGTTGCCTATTGACACATAAATGCATTTTACTCCAAGATAAGATTATTTATTCTTTAATTCTGGTTCAATTATCCTTCCAAATCTTAAAGTCATTCCAGCGATCACTCAAATAATGCAACCTGTATCTACGATAATAAATGATAGTGCAAGATATTTATTGCAAATAATAATAAAGTTGTACACACTTGTGCAAGTAAAGAAAAATATGCAGAAAAAGAAACGAAAGGAATTAAATCATGAAATTATTATATTTGATAGTAACTACTTTATAAAATATGGTAGCTATTACTATCCTTTTTATTAAATCCTGTTATTTCGCGCTGGACTTTAGAACCTCCACAAAGCTTCCCTACAGCACACGATTTTGCGCCAGGTTTTTCATTTTCCCCTAGTACTGACTAGAGGAATGTGAAAAATCTGCCTCCTTCTCTTGCGTCCTGCAGCAAACTGCGTCTCTAGGTCGATCTGAGCCTCTGCTTCGGTGTCCTTTTGGGGTTCCAGTTAAGTGTTCCCTAGGCGTAGTTCCCCCACTCCTTCGGAGAGTATCCTACTTATTTCGCCACGTATTTCTTTTGCCGGCACATGTTCCATAGCTTGTTGAAGACCATATCTTGTTAACTGATGCGATATATCCTGCGGAGACAGCGGGTTATTAAGATCAGGAGTTCCTGGATGGTTAGTTGTTTTCAAAGTCTCACAGGCATAGAGCAATAGCAAGAGCATGTAGCTTCTGAAGATTCTCATCTCCACTTCCCCAAATTAACGCTCTGGATTCTAGACAAGAAGCAGTTGTACGAATATTTGATAGTGTTATCTACAGTATAGTGGCTTGGAAGTTTCCTCGAAGCGCCAATGACGTAGATGATTACACTGAACACCTGCTCAAACACATTAATATTTAAGTATTTCTATGTATAAAACGTTCATTGTATTTTACACATAGAAATACTTAAAGTTGCATACGTATATTTTTTGTGCAAAAATATTACATACATTATGATTATGGTATACAAAATAAAAATAATTAGTAGACTTTTTCTCTTTACTAAATGAAACTACGTGACGTAGTAATTTTTCTACTTTATTTAAATTATTGACTACGACCTAGGTTTCGTTGTATTGCAACATCCTCAGGTGGGCAATTAGTCTTGGCTAATACAACGAAACCTAGGTCGTGAAAAAACCTATGTCGTAAAGAATTTAAATAAAGTAGAAATAACGCTACATCGCATAGTTTCATTTAATTGTGAATAATGGATTTCCAAAAAATTACAAAATTAATTAGACTTTTTCGTCTGATAGTTTATAAAGTATAATGAAGAATTCATATTTGACAATTTTGCAACCAATTTATAAGTAAACATGTCGATTTTATCCAAGTCGCGTCGAAGATTTTAAACGATGATGAAGTAAATGAAACATTTTCACCACTGACTGGAAAAATGAGCGAAAAACGTTCCATCCATACATGTATTGACGATTACCTCTCGTTTCTGTTTTCAATTGATTTCCGCTGATGTGTACCACGTTTTCATTTGCCACAAGAGCTCTTATTTATTTTACAATAGATAAATATAAAAATTCTGTGATCGATGTTATAAAAAAACTCCCGTTCTCGCAGTTGGTAACTTCCTGTATTCACGACCTATGTTGACTTCCGTTCATTCGTTTTTGTATGCTCGGTATAATGTAATATTAACGTTTTACAGTATAATAGTAACGTTATTGAAGTACGTATGTTTTTGTCGTGATTTTATTCTCGTTTTTTGAAGGGAATTACTTAAAAAATACTGAAATTTATTCTTGTAGTAAATATGGTTTTATAGGGTTGTATACTCGTAACTGTATATTTCAGCGCGGGGTTTTCATAAGACTGTATTGTTTTGTAAGCTTGATTATACAATACGATATTCTCACAATGCTCTTTTTTCAATTTCCTTGAGAAATGGAGTAAAAATGCAATAAGATCGAGGAAAATTTAGGTACCTAACTAGAAAAAAATACTTATTAAATTTTGAACAAAATCTGTTGTGACAATAGGCGTTGTCGCTCGCATTTAATCGTGGTACCTTCCTGTAAAAAGATTAATCGATTATTAGAAATCATTAGCTGCATATATACATTGGGGAAGAAATATTCTTCAAAATTTAATTAGCCGAAACGTTACATTGAACCATTTTTATTGTAAGGGTAACATTAAATTTCCATTAGATAATTGTTCTTAAATTTGCGGACAAGTGAATTATTACTTTCTTCCTATAACTTTTTTCTTTCCACAGGGAACAATTATAATTGTGGTCTTAATATTGCTTTTCGATATTTCTTCTTTTATGCCACGATTTTTTATTATTATTACTTCTCCTTTAAAAGGAATAGATGTTTTTCCATGTTTACCTGTGCCCAGCTCAAAGGGTTTTGGTAAAACTAAGTCAAAACAAACAATGATTTGACATATAGACGGTTTCATAAAATTTAAATCAATAAAATTGGGTATTTCAGATGCCAGTACTTAGTAAATGTTTCTGAAAAGTTTTATCTTTTCTTCAATTTGTTATACCGGAAACGAACAACGATTTTTTTTATTTCTAGTAAGTACTTTTTCGATTCAACTTCGAATCTCTTTCGATTTGGAATATCTGAATGTATGAACGTAAATAGCACAGTTATTATTCGTAAATATATTAGTAGTACATCCGTAGTTGATAATAAACGTGATAAGTGTTGTTGCATTAGAAAAACCCAATTAGTAAAATTATACAAATAGACATTACCGCCTTTATTGAGTACATAAATTAACAGCAAGCAATGTAATTGTAGTTAACTTGAAAAAGACGAAAATATAAATGCGATTTACTACTTAGATGGATAAAATGTATGCCACCGGAAAACATACAATATATATCCTTTGAATTCTATCTCAATATATCCATACTCAACAAAATACCTTTTAAGATGATATAAAAAGATACTACAGTCTTTATCGAGTACATAAACTAATAGCAAACAATGTAATTGTAGTTAACTTGAAAAAGACGAAAATATAAATGCGATTTACTACTTAGACGGATAAAATGTATGCCACCGGAAAACATACAATATATATCCTTTGAATTCTATCTCAATATATCCATACTCAACAAAATACCTTTTAAGTTGATATAAAAAGATACTACAGTCTTTATCGAGTACATAAACTAATAGCAAACAATGTAATTGTAGTTAACTTGAAAAAGACGAAAATATAAATGCGATTTACTACTTAGATGGATAAAATGTATGCCACCGGAAAACATACAATATATGTCCTTTGAATTCTATCTCAATATATCCATACTCAACAAAATATCTTTTAAGATGATATAAAAAGATACTACAGTCTTTATCGAGTACATAAACTAATAGCAAACAATGTAATTGTAGTTAACTTGAAAAAGACGAAAATATAAATGCGATTTACTACTTAGATTGATAAAATGTATGCCACCGGAAAACATACAATATATGTCCTTTGAATTCTATCTCAATATATCCATACTCAACAAAATATCTTTTAAGATGATATAAAAAGATACTACAGTCTTTATCGAGTACATAAACTAATAGCAAACAATGTAATTGTAGTTAACTTGAAAAAGACGAAAATATAAATGCGATTTACTACTTAGACGGATAAAATGTATGCCACCGGAAAACATATAACGTCAGTCCTTTGAATTTCTATCTTAATATATCCAAACATCGCTTTAAAGATGATACAAAAAGGTACTATGTTTTTATCGAATACATAAAATAACGGCAAACGATGTACGAGTAGCTAACTTGAAAAAGAGAAAAATATAAACGTGACTTACTACTTACGTTGATAAAATGTATGCCACCGGAAAACATATATCAGTATTTTCAATTCTATCTTAATATATCCAAACATCGCTTTTAAGATGATACAAAAAAGGACTATCTATGTCTTTATCGAGTACATAAAATAACGACAAACAATGTACATAATTGTAGCTAACTTCATAAAGATGAGAATATAAATGTGACTTATTACTTACGTTGATAAAATATATGCCACCGGAATTATATAATATCTGTGCTTTGAATTCTATCTTAATATATCTAAACATCGCTTTTAAGATGATACAAAAAAGGACTATCTATGTCTTTATCGAGTACATAAAATAACGGCAAACAATGTACATATTTGTAGCTAACTTCATAAAGACGAGAATATAAATGTGACTTACTACTTACGTTGATAAAATATATGCCACCGGAAAACATATAATATCAATTCTTTGAATTCTATCTTAATATATCAAGAGATCGCTTTTAAGATAATAGAAAAATATAACTACAGTCTTTAACGAGTGGATAAAATAACGGTAAACAATGTAATTTTTAGTTAACTTGATAAAGAGAATATAAATGTGACTTACTGCTTACGTTGATAAAATGTATGAAACCGGAAAACATAATATCAATCCTTTGAATTCTATCTCAATATCATCGCTTTTATCAAATCGACGGCGTTGATATGGTGTGTAAATGATATTTCTGTCGTCAATACCTGAAGGTCTTTAGACCAAGGTCGCTAAATGTCACGTGTTATCTTTTCTACCGTTTTGGCGGTCGCTGAGCGTTGCGCTTAGTGCACACAGCCGCCGGTATAAAAATGTATATAAAAAATTGCATTATAATATTGTCAGGAAATGATAGAATAACAAACGTTGCAAATTTTCTAAACTTACATTTATTTCGTTCTTAATAAAGAAATTATATTTGTTACACACTAATAAGATTCTTATTATCATTAGTAGATAATTTGAATCTAAATAGAATAACATAACTAGAACTTTGGACACACTGGTTGTTAGAAAATTGTCGAAATAAGTAGCACAATTTTATCAGTGATATTCAATTAATTTATATGCAATGTGTATGTATATTATATGCAAGTATGTGTGTTTAAGAAAAAATCACTGTTATTTATAACTTATGGTTGGAGTTTGAATATAGCCCTAACCTATCTCAATTCATTTACGCTCCTAAGACTGAAACAGTAAACGAATTCTCTGCTTATAAAAAACGTTTAAGATTTTATCACTTATAAGTTATCTAAAAATATTCAAGATTAATAATACTTTTTTAATACTTTTAATTTCATTATTTTTTTCTATTTGTTTTAAAGACGCACTAACTTTCAAATAATCTAATCAGTTAACATAAAACGTATTAGTTCACAGAGATAGGACTTTAAAAATATACTCATTTTTGATAAGTATTTTTTGAAAAATTCTTTTTTTAGGAACTTATGCAGTTCATACACGAAAATAGAACTGGCTCTCTGTTATATTGCTAAAAAAAAAAACGATTTTAAGTCAGACCTTGCGCAGTTATTGTTTTGTAACGACGCTGTTAGTAGACAAACTGCAATTATTGCAATTTTCACTTTTTTAATACAATTGCAAATGCACTATGCGTCAGTGAAAACTTCGTAATACCAATAACAATGCTTTACTGTAATAAGACATAGGTATATACACTGCGATTTGTCTGACTGATAATTTCCGTGATGCTGAATTTGGCTTGTATTTTTTAAAAATATTTGTAAATAAACTTTCGTCTAATAATATTATTTATTTATATGTTTAAGTCTTTCTATAAATAGCTCAAGGTATTCAAATTATTACTATTTTGTCAACCATTCTCTACAAAATTTACTTAAAATGAAATTTTCTCGCATATTCTGGAAGAATTTTTTATGTGAAACATCTAATGGCGCGTTTGGATGGGAGTTAAACGTTCTGTTGGCAAGACGGGTATTGCTATTCGGTCAGCTTCGTGTATTGTCGGTTCTTTCCGACTTAATTCGGGCAGCTTCGCGTCTTGTCCGCCATTCGGCTATTTCGCGTGTCATAGGCTCTTTCCGAGTCAATTGGTATAAGCATTGTTTCTTATTTACTAACGCTTACAACTTTACTTGTTTATGTCGGTTTATTGCATTAAACTGTCTTAAAACGTTAAAAGCGTTTATTTAGAATAGATTGTTAAGAAATATCTCTGTGAACAATTATTTCATAAATTTAAAATAATACAATTAAATTAATATTTTATTATTAACAACTATCTGAATATTTGTCTTTTTTTCTTTTTCACTTCTTTCAACTAAAAATATTTCCGTAGAAAATTATAAAAAACATTTAGATGTTTCACATCTGCCAGGCGTCCCATGACGGCTCACATTTATGCAATTCACTGCATAATTATTCGTGTAAAATTTTATGTTTCTTGGTCTAACGTTAAAGGTCTGGTTTTAAAGGTCTACTATGTACATAGATGTGATGACATTAAGTTTGATACGTAAAGAATATGGTGGACTGTAGTTGCAGTTTGTTCAATTCAAAAATTTGAAATGTGTTAAATTTTTGAATATGTGATTTATTAAAAAAGGTTTGCAAAATGAATTTTATAACATTAATTTGAATTATTTGGCTGAAATTATATGGTGCGATCCTTTTTAGGATTCCGTAACCGAAGTATCCGAATGGAACTTATTGTAGTGGCAAATCTGTCTTTATGCCTGAGGATGCCTGAGGATTTTAATTTCTAAATAAAATAAGGACTTGAAATTTACGGACACCATATAACTCCTTGAACCGAAATAAAAATTATATTCCAAGGGGTTTCCGTAAATATAATGGATTTACGGACACCATATAACTCCTTGGACCGAAATAAAAATTATATTCCAAGGGATTTCCGTAAATATAATGGAGGAATTTTTTTCTGCATGAGCATGTGGAATATTATTGAAAAGAACTCTTTGCGTAAAACATAAATATTTTCTTTAATAATTTTTTACGGTAAAACTACCATTTGGTTGACGATAAAAATTGTCGTTTTTAAACCCACTTTGTTACCAGTTTATCTCAAAATCGCCATTACGCAGAAAGCTGTAATTTGCCTATAATATTTCTCATATCCTGTGTTTAAACAAATACCAAAAAGACTTAAATAAAACATTAGAAAACTTATGAACAATGAAAGTAAAGTATTTTTGGCAAATGAATCGTATTTACGCCTGTGAAAGAAATATATTTATATTGTGGAATAATATTAGTCAAATAATATTACTTATCGTAAATATTTTAAGACAAATTCTATATAACCTTAAATGTATATATGTTAGTGTGTACAAAACCCTTGTAGCGCGAGTTTCTTCGCACGGGACAGATTAATTTTTGTTTTATATACTTTTGAAATAAAATACTCATCATTTTTATAGCTTCAATCTGCACCAGACTTTACTCAGCCTCGTTTGTACGCGCAACATTGAAGTGTGGACGGTCGCGTATATGTTACAAGTTCACGTATGTCGATTGACACGTGTGCGATCGTGTTATGTATTGCGTGTCATACGAGTGAGTGTCTTTATGATCATAATAATGTTTGATAATGTATGGGATGATGAATAGTGTATTTTTGAGAGAATATGTATATATATAACATTCCCGATTCATTGAATATGTTTTCTTTGTTCTTTCGTTCTTTTGTTGCACTTCATGTTATCTGTTACATCTTATTGACTAACGTCAAATGTATACATGCTTATAAAAAGAGGCGGGATTTTACTCGTTAGTTTCCAGCTTTACGATAATTAATCCAGATTTACGATATTTAAACAGTTGTTTTGTACCATTTGTTGACAATTGTTTAGATCTCCTACCACAAAAGTCCAGAGGTTTAGTAATAAAGAAATAAAGACGATAATAGCCGGAAAATAGACCCAATTTTAAATTTGATAAAGTTTTATCTATAGGTGTGTTGACAGAATAACAAACTAAAATTGTAATCTTACAATCACAACCTTAGACTGTTTTTATATTGTCGTATCTGTGAACAATATTTAAAGGAAAATAATAAAGTAACAGAAAAAAAACACCTTGAGCTGACCCTAAGACCTTGCAGTCTACGCAATCTCAAGGAAATTTATCAGAATTCTTTGTTTTTCCTTAACGCAGTCGTAAGGAAAACAATGCTGGAAAAACTAACTTAACCCTTGATATAATAGTAGCTAAACTGCTAATGGCTTAACAAGAGGGAAATACATTTTGTAGCTTTTTGTCAGACGGTCACTTGACTTCATTTCCTACATTTTCCACTAGGTCAATCTACATAGATTTGATCATAACTGAGATTGATTATTCGTCAATTTTCCTCGTACCTATTGAGCCTACAAACTTTTTTTTATTGGCATTACGAACCGCTTTCATTACAGAATTATAACAGAGAGAGAGGGGAAATAAAAAAAAATTACTTAATGTAAAACAAAATAATTAAAAACGAAACACACAAGTACAAACGGGTCAGTGTGTACGTAAACTGAGCGACTAAGTGAGAACAGATCATTTTATACACAGGCTCAATCTAGGCACCTGGAGATGAACTATCTTTTGTATACGATATTGAAAGTTGGGTCTAGAATCCGTGATCTAAAGATATTTAAAATCTCCAATTAGTATTACATCCATTAATATTACACATTTTAATCTTTTTTCAATAAACATTTAAAGAAATTTCTTACGTTTTTCATCTTTCGGGGAAAGAGGGGCTATTGTTTATTTGTTGTGTCTTGCAATAAGGAAAGGACGGTAGAATAAATATGATATGAGAAATATGATAAGGCGAGGATAGTACGTGTAATATATTACGTACTGTAGAGGAGTCTAAAATCTTTAAAGTTATGCTTATGTATTACTTGAATGCGCTCTTAAATAATTTCTTTGAAAATAATTTCAGACAAACATTTTTGTTATATTTATCTACTTGTGTTTGTTTCTTTAAAGTTCCATAGTGAAAAAGGAAACTCTTATAATTTCGCCATGTCCGTCCATTCGTCTGTTACAGCTCCACAGTTTGCAAAGCTTTAAATCTATTTGCTTGAAGTTTTCTTCAATTAAATACGTAGCAAACTATTAAAGAACTTATTTACCCCACCCCCCCCATACATCCAAAATTGAACCGATTTTTTTCGCACGTTCCGTTGAATAATTTTGTAGTAAATTTTATTACTACTGTAATTAATATACAGACAGGAAATATCTTTTGATCGATTACCATTATTCGTATGAAGAGTTGCCATTACTGCTTTATTAACATTATTAATATGATAATTATGATTATTATTATTATCAGTACCTGTATATAGTAAAGTTATTACTACATTACTAACGGATCGAAATTTGAATACATCATTTTTTATTTTTTGGTCATCGGGAAGTTTATATTTTAATTTTACCTGTATTTGGAATAATTTCTCAAATTATTAATTAAGAAAGAAGAAAAAAGAAACGTTTGGTTCTTTACCAATAACTTCTGCAATATTAGTTATTGGTTTATTAGGATTTATTGTGTGAGTTCATCATATATTTACAACTGGAATACCTCAACTTATTTTATTTCAGCTGCTATAATTATTGCAGTACCTGCCAGTATTAGGGTATTTAGTTGATTAGCAAAACATTACATGGTACACAAATTAATTATAGTCATACTATTTTATGAAGATTAGGACTAAACGTGTAATTTTAGCAAATTATAAGGGATATTGACAATTGCGGGAATCGCTTGTTAGATTTTCTACTTTCTAAACGAGTATCATGTGTAAAGACGCTTCTATCGTGATTAAAAAAACACAGAAAACCATGAGGCATATAAAATTGAAGCGTGGATTGGCAAACACACCTCACGTAAAATACGTAATATTGAAATTTTAAGGGATATTGACAATTGCGGGAATCGCTTGTTTAGCAAATTTTAAGGGATATTGACAATTGCGGGGATCGCTTGTTAGATTTTCTACTTTCTAAACGAGTATCATGTGTAAAGACGCTTCTATCGTGATTAAAAAAACCACAGAAAACCATGAGGCATATAAAATTGAAGCGTGGATTGGCAAACACACCTCACGTATAATACGTAATATTGAAATTTTAAGGTATATAACATCGGGATAGAATGACCTCCTTACATTTATACTAACACATATATAACTGGCAAACCAATTACAAACTTAAAATATTTTGTACATAATACGTGACCACGAATTTTGATAAATTTACGTTACATAATATGAGGATAAAAGATTTGCCAGCAGGCAGCGATAACACTCTTTTTTCAGGTTGCCTACGATGAAACCGTTTGTCTTTAAGCTTAATTTGTATGATAAAGGGTCTACATTACACCTAGCGTAAATGTAAAATATAACAGTTAAGAACGACTATATTTTACGTATAGTGTCAAGGCGACGAGAATCCCACGTGCGACCTATAAAACTATCATCGCTGTGTCTAATGAAGAGATGAGTCACATCATCTAGCGTCGTATAGCCGGGCCGAGCCTTGTAAGGGTCGTCGGCCAAATCATCGTTCGTAGATCATAATTGATGATACGGGACGAATGAGATTACGTTGCGGAGCTTTCAGAGCATCTTAGGACCGATAAAAACTCGGTGAATCACTCGAGTAACGATTCACAAACACGATCACGTGTGTTCGTGTATGTGAAATCAAATGATCTTTGAGGGCGACTAACGATTTGCAAGAAATTAGTAGAAACGTATTTTTATCACTATTTTTTAAAATTATTTTGAGCTTATGGAAATTGACGTGACGTGAAATAGGATAATGACTTCTCATATTTTTTCAATTACATTTAACACTTCGCCTATTAGTCGCGGACGCCCAACGTAATTTGCATTGTAAAATTTATTTGTTCGTCTTCTCAAAAGACTTGAAGCAAGGACAAGATTCTTAAGGCTAAGTGCATCTATTGTTTATGTACGTTTAAGCGTATTACGCGTTAAATGATGCCTAGATTTAAATGCAAGATTTTCCAATTTATTGTGGAAGATTTAATATTATCATGGTGTGTGATGGTTACTGCATTAGCTATACTACAAAAAAATCTTCGTCGTATATCTTAGTCTTCAAATGCTGTTCTTAGAGTTATGTTATTTTACAGTAAAGATTAAAAAAATGTATTTATAAACGTTATTGACATATTTTAGATTCTGTAGATGTAAAATTTTTATTTTTTCAAATAGAGAAATAACCGACTTTCGAATTTATATCGCAATATCAGAAATGTGTTTAATTATTTTTTAGATTTTTAAAATTCTCCAACGTAAAGTTCATAGGACAAAGTGTTGAGTAATAAATTCATTAAAATATAAAATAGAGGATGTTGTCAAATCGGTATAGCAAACCGACTTTTATGGGTTCCCGTGCACAAAATAAAAGGTTGTAATAAAAAAAAATTGTATCTTCAAGATACACTATTTCAAGATGAATGTAAGGCTTAAGAGCCCTCCAGTGCACCTACACCGGGCAACGCGTGGTCATCACCAATACACGATAATGACGCGACGCAGCAAACACCTTATTCGTTTTTGAATATTGAGCGATACGAGTTTATTTTTTTTTTCATATATGTTCTATTTATAAAAATAAAACATTTAAATGTAATTATGGTTTATAAAAAGGTTGAAAATTAAAAATATTTTGTTTTTCAAAAATTAATTATTCTCAAATCAAGAAATGTTATACATTATTTTCGTTATACATTTTCGGGAGGAGTCTTGCATGCACAAATTAATTAATACCTGTATATACGAGATACGTTATATAAAGAAAGAATGAAATACTGAAAGGAAAGGCTTGATCGAATTAACTGAATTGTTATATGAATAACAGAGGAGATTACAGATGTTTAAAAAAAATTGAACACTACGGCGACGTATTAACCAGCGCATGGTAACACTAAGGTAAACAAAGGTGTGCATATTGAAGTATGAAACTAAAAGGAATCTATTAGATTGACAACTAATACATCCGCCATCTTTTCTAACGATTTTTGAATATTATAAACTCCTTGAACATGTTTAGTAGGGTATATAAAAGGTGCGGCGTTCAATCTTCTATTCAGTTAAGCAACCAAGCTTCGGCGAATAAACAAAAGACAAAATATGCAAATTTTGCGGAGAGAACTTGGAATGTCTCATGAATTTCGTTTAGGGGGTAAAAGAGAGCAAGGTAATACACAATATATGAGTCATAGCCATCTAGTGTAATGAGCCAATCAATTAATAGCCTAACCCATTAGCTAAATGACGTCATTCAATCATTGGCCTAAATTATGTTCAGACACGTTTAATATCACATCTAACGAATTGGCATTGGGCAGCCCGTTCATAGTCTTAACCACTACAATGCTATTGCACAAAGTTAGGGTAAACATGAAGTAAAAAACTAAATTAACTGTAGAAATTAGTGCATGTCTTTATTTTAACTTTTTAAAATAATTATTTTTTATAACTGTTATACAATTTAAATAAATTGTTTCTTCAGTAAGTTTTTCTTACGAAAATTAAAAATGATTTAACACGCTATTTCATTTGGCTAGTTTGTAATGTTCAACTTATTAAGTGCCACGAACGAAGATGAAATTTCCAATTCAACAGTTACAAACTTTTCTTCTGTATTTACTTTTGTTCTGTATATACTATTGGGATGTAGGTTTTTATGATTAGTATACACAAAGTAAACAAAACAAATATTATTTAATGTACTAAAAAAGGTCTGGAAACAAAGTGTCAGTATGTTTTACATTAGAGTCAAGAAAATTAAAGCTGAAACGACTTCACTTTCAAAGGCAACAATAAAGCTCGAATTCCGTACTTATATCGTTGATGAAGTCTATGTATATATATATATATATATATATATATATATATATATATATATATATATATATATATATATATATATAACGAATGACGCATATAATATTCAGTGTTACTGTACTTCACATGCATATAGTTGTTATCAATATCCTTAAGTTTTATAAAAGTTTGTAATATCTTTTAGTGTTTGTTTTAAAACACGCCCAGATTTAATTCTATAAGTTTTATCTTTTGAATCCTTCTTTCACCTGCCCATCATCTCCAATTATTTCCTGCGAGTGACTAGATCTCATGGAGCTGATATAGATAATTATGAAATCTATCAAACTGCAACGTATTCACGACGATAATTATGAAGGCGTACCTACTTTCTTATGACACTGCTTAGCACTGACTCCAAAGATTTAACAAGAGAAATATTGATCTCTCTGATAATTCTCATCCAGGGAAATTTCCTTTATTGAATTTAGAAAAATGAAAAAAGCTTTTATTAAAACACATACTTATGAGGTAAAGCTTTTCTTGTAAGCTTCCCTCGTTCTCTCATACTGCAATAGAAAAACAACTTCATGCTTTGGGGAAGACATGGAAATATATACTGTTTAACAACCACATCATCTAACGCCCCTTCAAATTGAGAAAAGGGCAGACGTGTGCATGGAGCTACTAAGCTTCCATTATAAATGATTTCACTTTAACTGCGCTTTCTCATCCACTATACTCCCACGCCTCTCGCCCTCCATCTGTTTCGCTCGCCGTTTAACCATTTACACGATAAGAAAATACCATAAAATGAATACTTTTATGTCGAATGAATTAGAACGAATAAGTTAAATATAGCCTTAATGCAGTTAGTATCAAGAAAATCACTCATACGTCACATGAAAATTGAGGAACCGTATCAGCATTTTTGCAAGAATTTGTAAATTGACGACATAGTATGAGACTGGTATTAATATATACCAGTCTCATATTATGTCGGTATAATATATATGGTTGTAATACCAGTCTCATATTATGTCGTCACTATATATAACATTTAGTGACGACATAATATGAGACGGGTATTATAACCACATTGTACATTTAAATGCACAATAGGCGTTATGCGCACGGAGACTATCTCATTATAGCTTACTTTCTAACGTTGAGATTAGCTCCTTGCTCAAATGTTATTTAAAATAGAATCAATATCTTACTAAAACCGTTCATTATCGCGATCATAAACTATACTCTTAATCAGTTTCAAGTTATCAGCGAATTTAAGGTACTTAGCCGTATTAAAAACAGAAAGGAGAGGATTTAATTTATCATTATCAGGTTTTAAGGTCCACGCTTACTAATAGCAGGTCAGATGGTATAGGAAATTGATAGGATATTTCTTTATTAGACAAATTGCTTACGATATCGACGAGAAGTAGTGACGCAGAACTACATTGAATTAAACGACTAACCTTTCTACAATGCTCGCGCACTATGCAACAAATTTCGACAGGATGAAGTAGCTCACTAAACGTACGTGTAGGGACCAGATACTATATTCATGTTACTTATTGATGTAATTGTTAATACACAACAGGTGTTTTATGTTTATACAAATAATAGTTATATCTGTGCTTTTAAATAATACTTTTAGTAATTGACAATTAATATTAATATTTGTAATTTAATTATATGGACCACTATAATAAAAAAACATTTATTTATTGTGAATATTCATGATAGAAATAGTGCTTATAAGCATTTTAAATTATATTTTCAGTGTATTTCTCCGAGTGAGGTTAAATTTCGGTATGTATTTATTTGCAATATAAATTATAAATTATTTAAAAGTTAATTATTTAATTGAATTTAGATTTTACTAACCCTATTTATATTCACGCTCCAGTCCTATTATTATTTCATTTCCATTAAATATCTGCGTGCTAAATAATGTTTATGCCAAAGGAGTATATATAACCTCTAACGTGTAGACAAGCACCCGCACAATAATTTTTTTTATTAATATTTCGTTTTTTTTTGGCGGATAAATATTTTTGAACGGTGTCGAAAATGTTACGAGTAGCATTGTTTATGAAACTTATTATTTTTGAGTAATAATTTTTCTTGATTACAGGCAGTAAATATATTTTATATTCAAATTGTAAAATAATTGCAGAATAGCGGTGGAATAACAACTTTGGAGCCAGAAATAAATAGAAAACAGTCCTGAGTATCACATGATATCTCAATCTACGGCATACATAAATTTTGTTTACCGATTTTTTATGTGGATCACAAAACGGATAACGTTTATTTATAGCGTCAATCTGTTACATTTCAGTCTGATAAATAAGTTGTAAATTGTAGGAGCTCTGACAGACATACGGACTTTCTCTAAAGTTTTAATAATAGTTATACTACTGGTACCATTCAATGCATTGTTATTCCATTTCAAATAGTTTTATTTGATTAGAGCAATTCGTAAAATATTTAGGGATTTTCTTGATCTGCTGTACATTTTCACTTATTTCTTCAGTTTCTTTCATCACGCCGTAAATAAAAACTCATGTTATTCCTGACAAGCGATATGTTAGTATAAAGATATTGCAAACCGAATCAGTGGTCCTTAAAGTCCTTAAAATCCTTAAAATTCCACGTACCGTATAAATTCTTTCAAAACTTTATTCACTAATTGCTCCTCTGGGCTTTGGACCAAAAGGAACAAAGACTATATTTTTTTACTGGCTTTTTAGGGTTCCGAAGCAAAAAGGATCACTTATAATTTTGTCCTGTCCGTCTGTCTGCCTGACCGAAAGTCACAGCCAATTTAATTGAAGACTATTGGCACTATATAGATGAAATTAGGATGTTAGATGTCTTCTATGAGCCACTATACAATGATATAGTGTCAATAATATTATTATGAAAAATAAATAATAATAGAATTATGAAAAATAAATAATAATAGTGGTGACACTCCATATATATAACGGGGGGATGAAAAAAAATCCAGTGCACATGGGCGTGTGGGGGTATCGTTAGATAGATTCTAAAGTGATTTTTTTATTTAAATCAATAGTTAGTGAGAAAAAAGTGCCCCCTCCCCTTCTAACTTTTCAACTAACATGTGTAACATTCTGAAAAACTTAAGGTAGTAGAATTTTAAATAAAATTTTAACTTATTTTTATTTTAAAATTGATTGAATTAAGATATACTGTGCAGTTTTTGAAATATGGGATTCTTTTAGTACCGACCCCAGCAATAACATACATTTGTGCAGAAAGCTGAACCTTTGCTGAAACCTTGTGTTACCACGCGAGGAGGAACACATTTTTATAACGTTTTTTGGAAATCTTGCTAGTAAAGCTGGATTATATTACTCTTTATTCAGCTGTCACAAACCTATATGGCACATATATAATTAAATAATACGATAGTATACATTATTAAACTCATTGATTTAAGAAGGCTTACTTCATGTATCTTTTATATGGAAAACTATGTTCAACTTAAAAAACTATAAATTATTATTAAATTTACTTAATTATTACATTTATTTAAATCAAAAGCTGATGATAAGATATGTCCTTCTAAAGTCGTCCTCCTCCAACCGCTCTAACTGTCAAACTATACCTACAAGTCAAAACACTTATTGCATACGAAGTAAGTTTTAGTAACTACGGAATCTTTCTTGCGCAAACCCGACCCACGCTTGGTCGGTTTTTAATATAATAATCTATCTGAAAATCTGCATAAATTTTTATTCTGTAAAAAGTAATTAAAGAATTACTTCGAAATTCTTGTACTTCATATCTTCGACCCCCATTTTTATACCTTCAGGGGTTAAATTTTGAGAAATACTTTTTAGCAAGCAACTAGGCGTCAAGAGAAACGTACGTGTCAAATTTCAAGTGTGTAAACTCTAGTTTCGGAGTCAGTCAGTGGGTCAGTGAGTGGTAAGTTACTTTGTATGGGTTATCAGTTTGACATTCGGTTCTTATAAATAATATTTATAACTTTAACGAATGTACACTTCAATCACAATACTAGTAGTGCTATAAATTATTGCTATCTAAAAAGAGTTGTTTAAACAAGTGGAGCAAATTTAAAGCACTTAACTTCAAAATAAATTGATAATTTTTATTTGACAGATGCACCTTTAGCCGGACAATGATTTTATGTATTTTTGAGCATTTATGGAAATATTTGAAATGGTGGCCATAGGAAAATATCTTAAATCGTCTATAAACACTTTGCACTTAATGACTCATGATGTTATTATCTGCTCCGGTTTTAGATCGGGTTTTGTAATATCAAATATTATCACTCTGCATATTAATATGTAAAAGTTATTTTATTATGTTTTAGCTCATTGAGCTTATCGAGCATAAATGGTCTTTATGTACCGTCAGCTGTCTTCAGGACGTCTAGCTTCCGAAGGTCTGTTTCCATGTCTACCTTCTGGATTGAAAGAGAAATTATCTCTATATCCATATTCTAGATATGTATGAATCAACCGTCGCATTTTGATATCCGATGCTGGTTGCTAAAGATTACCTTTAATGAAATAGTCAACAATAAAGAATTTCATGTTAAACGTAGATAACGGTACCCGTGTAAAAGAAAAATAAAAGCTGAATCAAAATATAGATAGTGGTAAATTGGATGAAACGATATCGCCGGTATCTATATATCAGTATGATATGGACTTGAAAGACTTTAGTAAAGTAATAAATGATGATAAGAAGAGATTGTGACGTGTACGAATAAAACAAATGAATTATATCGCTGAACCATTATGGTTAATGTGAAATGGTTGATACGAAGACACGTGAAAGACCCTGGTGACTGAATCAAATTAGGTTGCTATATAAACCAAACGTACTTTACAGAATTGTAAAAAAACTTAAAACTTGGCAATGACCGTGGCTCTTTTTTGAAGTGAAAACTTCTTTAGGCCCACCATGCGCACTCCTTCTGAGCAGTGAACGAAACTGACCAACTGTCACACTCGAGTCGGTGACGCTGAATCGAGTAAACTCGGCTCCCTTCTGATTAGGTCAAGTGAACTACTTTGTTAAGCGCACGATGCGCACTTTTTTAAATATTAAGTCAACTACTTTTTTAGACGCATCATGTGGTCTTTTTTAGATATTTAATTAAATTTGAATCTATAGTTTTTATAACATATTTCAGTTTTCATAAACTTATTATTTTATTCTTACGGGTAAATTTGGCTCCCTTCGGCATCGGTCAAGCGGACTATCTAATACACAGTGGATTGTTTCAACAATTACGTTTTATTTTTGATTAATACTTAATTTGAAAGTAGTTTAATATAGTACGTGTATTTTATTATTGTATTTTAAAATAATAATGCCGCATTGTTCCTAATTTGATATGATGTGATCATAAGCACACACCAGAATTTTTTTAATTTCTTGTCATATTTGTATAGCAAGTCTCATTTAATAAGGTTATGGACGTGTGGGGCTATCCTTTAGTAGTATTCCAGTGATTTTCTGCTGTTAGAACGTTCTTTAAGAGCAATGGACGATTCCATGAATATTTTTAAACCGTATCTTATAACTATAAATTCATGGAAGTGTGGCTATTCTTAAGTAGTGTTTTCCGTGATTCTTTTCTTTTATTCGAACGTTGTTTAAGTGCAATTAACGATTCCATGAATTTGCTTCAACCGTGTCGTATGAATATGTATATATTTCATCTCTTTCCTGTCACATGTTTCATCAGATGTTGTGTAAATCCCGTTTCCTAAGCCGCTTAATATTTATTCGTTATAATTGCCTAAATGATTTTAAAACACGTGTTTTTTTAAAATGTGTCATGCCATTGCTATTATATATTCTGCTCCAAGGGAATATATCAAGATGGTGGATACAGATATATATTTATACTTATTATAAAGTATCGGAAGTACTTCTTATTTCTCCGTATATAGTGTACGAGTAATGTATATCCACACTGTTGTAATGAAAAAAAAATAGTGCAAATACACAAGGCGTGACTATTTAACGTATCTTATAGATTATTATATAGTCTCAATCTGTGATTGTACAAATAATGTATGTCCCACTGTTGTAATGAAAAAAAATAGTGCAAATACACAAGGCGTGACTATTTAACGTATCTTATAGATCATTATATAGTCTCAACCTGTGATTGTACAAATAATGTATGTCCCACTGTTGTAATGAAAAAAAATAGTACAAATACACAAGGCGTGACTATTTAACATATCTTATTGACCATTATATAGTCTCAATCTGTGATTGTACAAATAATGTATGTTCCACTGTTGTAATGAAAAAAATAGTGCAAATACACAAGGCGTGACTATTTAACATATCTTATTGACCATTATATAGTCTCAATCTGTGATTGTACAAATAATGTATGTTCCACTGTTGTAATGAAAAAAATAGTGCAAATACACAAGGCGTGACTATTTAACATATCTTATTGACCATTATATGGTCTCAATCGGCGATTGTACAAATAATGTATGTCCCACTGTTATAATGAAAAAAAATAGTGCAAATACACAAGGCGTGACTATTTAATATATCTTATTGACCATTATATAGTCTCAATCGGTGATTATTTATAATAATTATTCAGTAAGCTAGATGAGAATGGCCCTTTTGTATTCTAACGGTTTGCAGTTGCGTGACCGATAATAACAGACGAGACCAATTGAATTCACATTTCTTAGTTATAAATGTATTGTACATTCAAAAGGTTTTTGAGGCATTTCACTGAGACATAGAAGATCGTGTAAGAAACGTAGCTCTCGCCAATGGTGTTACATTAACTAGACATCAATTACGCTCCTTAGTGGTATTCAAAATGCAACATTTCAAATTGTAAAACTTGCCACCTTTCGGTATCTTAGTGCCCTTTAATATATAATAACTATTAGCATTGGTGGTGGAGTGATTCTCAAAGATGGAGTGCCCAATGACGGCAGATAACGAATTCCAGAAAATGGTCACATGATGCAAAGACAAGACGATCATGTCGTAAATAAATGCCTTTTTATCGTTTCCTAAAATAGAATAAGAAGAAGGCCCGCAAGAATTTGACTGTCGAATATAATGATGGAGGAAACTAAGCCTTTATGATGACATTGCTAGTCAGCGGAAAAAATCACCTGAAGATCTGAATATGGGAAAAGGTTCATTCTCGGAGAAGGATAATAACGCTGCTATTGTCTTTAATGTAATATAAACCACACTTTTTATTAATTTTGGAAAAAAAATTTAAAGTAATTTTTTGAACAAATTGACTTATTTTAATTTCAATTTGGTATCTTCAGAGTAAACAAGCGTTTCATATATACATACGGGTAAAGTTCATAAAATAAGTATTTAAAAATCTTCAGCTATGATCACACTGCAGAAGCAAAGGCAAGCCCGAGAATGCTATAGCAATATGATTAAATTTACCTAAAACTAGTGTGTATCCAGCAATTAATTGCTTTGTAATACAAAAGAGTTAATATTACTTATATTTAAGTTAAATGTACTTGTATCAATTAGGTTCGAGTGTAGAATGGTTATCGTATATTCCTTTATTACTAAATATGAAATGGTTATAGTATACTCCTTAATTACTAAAGACGAAATGGTTATAGTATATTCCTTTATAATTAAACACGAAATGGTTATACGAGCAGTATATTTCTTTATCATTAAACACGAAATGGTTATAGTATACTCCTTTATCGCTGTTCACGAAATCGAGTGTTGAATGGTTATAGTATACTCCTTTATCACTAAACACGAATGGTTGTAATAGTCTCCTTTATCACTATTCACGAAACAAAAAATACACAATTTTGCTGTTTCTATTTGTTTGCAGATGTGTCTAACAGAGTACGGCCGCATGCAGCGTCACGGTTCCGAGCGACGCCTGCTGGGGCGACCGCTCCCGGCCTGGCTGACTAGCGCGTACGCCGCCGTCGGCGTTTTCTGCTTCGGCGCCGCCGCCCAGCAGCTCACCACCGACGTCGCCAAGTACACCGTCGGCAGGCTCCGGCCGCACTTCATGAGCGTGAGTCATATATGTTTATAATGGTATTTTAAATCGGCATTAATTGCATTATGAGGATATATTAAAATTTACAACGTTTTGTTTATAGATAGGGCTATTGATTTGGAGTAAGCTAGTTTAAATCATTTGGCTTTACACGAGTTTGTTATGTACAATAGCGTGTAAAGTATATAGCCATACAAAATATTTAATTTTCTAGGATTAAGGACCACACAACGTGTCAAAGTGAAAGTCTTCATTGAACAGCCAATACCCTGACTTCTGCTGCTAATCCGTTCAACGTATTTTTCATTTACACTTAAAATCTATTATCAAGTCAATTAAACTTCGTAAAAGCGAGAGTAAAAGAGAGCGAGGCAGTAGTATCAATATTTCGGCACGAGCATCAATACATCCACAACAGCACGTTATCTCTAACCTGCACTCTATCGTTAACTCGGTGCATGATGGATAATGCTATCCATACACAGATTAAATCACTTATGAAATCAATAAAAGCTTCGTTTAAGCTCTAAACTAAGTGTGGAAAGCTTAATGTAGTTTTCATAACTTACCTCGGAGCTTAAAATAAACGCAGTCGTTTGGAGCAAGCATTAACAGAGTTAATGTGCGTGTGAAAATTAGAAACACGGAGAAAGGACGTTCATACCGGTCACCCGGTCGTTTAAGCGAAGTACAACATTTCTTGTGTAAGCAGTTCTTGTATAAACATAAATACTGTAAGATTTGACTACTTAAACGTCGTTCGTAAAATATGTACTAATAATTTTAATATACCATTATGACTACGAAATTGTTAACATCATATATTTATCGCTCAACGGTGAAGCAATTATTTCTCAATAGAAATGGTTTTCATGCTTATATTTATTATAAAAAATCAAATAAAATATATCCCTATTAAAAGTTTTGTGTATATATAGTATTTACGTTTGATTTTTAGGATTCCGTATCTCAAACTAAAAAAACGGAACTCTTATAATGTCACTCACGTTCGTAAGGTCACAGCCGAGTTTCTCAGAAATTATGCGACGTAGAATCTTGAAATTAAGGCATAGTAATATATTTTATTAACCCACATCATTTTCACTAGGTAAATTCAAAATATTTATATAACGTTTAAAGTGGGGGTAATAAATGCTGGTTTCTTTTTTAATTTGCTTTATCATAGGGCATATCGCTTGGGGGTACTGTTTTTAATTTTATTTATCATAGGGGTTTTAATTTTATTGCTCATAGGTAATATCGGTTAGGGGTATTGTTTTTTTAATTTGATTTATTATAGGGGATATCGTTTGGGTTTATTGTTTTCTTTAATTTGATTTATCGTAGGGGATATCGTTTGGGGGTATTGTTTTTTTAATTTGATTTATCATAGAAGATACCGTTTGGGTGTATGTTTTTTTAATTTGATTTATCTTAGAGGATATTATTTGGGGGTAATGTGTTTTTAAACTATAATCATAGAGGATATCTATAATTTGATTTATCTTAGATGATATCGTTTGGATGTATTGTTTTTTTTTACTTTGATTTATCTTAGAGGATATCGTTTGGGTGTATTGTTTTTTTTAATTTGATTTATCGTAGGGTATATCAGTTGGGGATATTGTTTTTTTTTAATTTGATTTACCATAGGGGTATCGTTTGTATATCATTAAGGGGTGGTAAAATTTGACGACGAAATTACAGTAAAACTATAGCGATTATCCTAGACCTTATATTTTTTGAATACGTACCATGTTATTACGCCTGTGTAAGATATAGAAAGTAATATATTTACGTTGTGTAAAATTAAATTTTGTAAACATTTAATATAAATATTGTGTACCCTTAAACGTTTATAAGTGTCGAAATATGTATGGAATCCTTATAGTTTTTTACTGGTGCTTGTTAAGTGTTTTTTTTAATGGTAACTTGAATTTAAAAATTAATCAGTTTATTGAGTGTTTGCTAAAGACCGGCCGTGCTGGCGATACTCTTAGCAAAGCAGCACTCGCTAAGTTAACTATACATTTGTATTTTTTAAATTAAGTTCTTTTTATCTATAATTGTATTATTTTCGCGTTTTTTGTTTTATTTTGCTTTCATGTTATTATTATCCAATCCACTTTTCTTGATTTAGTTTAATTAAAGCAATGTTAGAAATACGAAAGCTGGTTTTTTGTTACATAATAATCATGTAACTAAGTAATGAATAGCTACCAAATTAAACGTGCGTGTAGTTCGCGTAGCGGAGTGACATATAGGCTAACATTTCGTGGAATAACACTTACATCTTTGCACACGTGAAATACTAATGCAACGAAAAATGTTCGGATGTTTGTTACTCAATCGCGTAAAAATGGCTGGAAAAACTTTCACGAAAGCTGATTTAAACATAGTTCATTATTCGAATGAATATATTGACTACTTATTAAACCGAGAAATTGCATTATTTCTATAGGTTGAAAGAGTCAATAATAAGAATTTAATACTACGCATTATTAAAACGTTCACATGTCTGGAAAGTTCAAAATTTGATAGAATTTTTTAGATATAAAACCGTTCAAAGTAGTTCGTTCATGCACACGAATGCTATGTGATTAAGCTAAGCTCCATATATAAACTTCACGTTTTTTAACAATTTTGAACAGTATTCAAAATTCAACGTGACTAATCTAAACAGGCCATCTGAAACGAAATTAACTTAAATATTTTTAACTTAGTATATTATTTAATTACGAAATTAACTTAAATACGAAAATAAATTTTTTACGTTATCAGAAGATATTTATATATTATATATAAGATATATGATAAATAAAATATATAATATATAAAATATATAATATATAGAGCGAAAAAAGGTTTGTTTTTATAGTCCCTTTTTGATAGGTGATTCTAATTGTCTTCGCAAACACGATTATTATTATTTACAATACAAATTTCGTAAACAATATTAGTAACACTATTACTATAATTACAATACAAATGTCGTGAACAATATTAGTAACACTATTACTATAATTACAATACAAATATCGTAAACAATATTAGTAACACTATTACTATAATTACAATACAAGTTTCGCAAACAATATTAGTAACACTATAAGTTTCTTCGCAGACGATATTATATTAGTAAAACACTTGTGTGGAGGACGGATGACGTCCACCTACGGGAATTTAAAGGGAAAGTGCAATAATAACAAGAGCTTTTACGATGCACTAAAACACTTGACATTAGGTCGCCAGTAACGTCTCAGCAGAGTACCTATTATTCAGGACCCCACACGATGCATGCGTATTACGTGCATTAGGTCCCTAACGTACTCGCATTGTTATCTGCAATCACCAGTTGTCCATCGCGAACAATACACCTCAGTCAAAGTGTTCGTCTAGCCATTATTACATCGCCTTTATCAGTGGAATACAATACATGAGTCTTGGCTAGACTATACGTCAACTACACATATTAACCATCGTCCCTTGTCTAAGCAGTATGGACTGGATATTGAATGGTATCTTCGTTCACGTTGCATTGTATTCATTGGTTAATGATGTCTGGTGTCCAGTCAGTGCGTTGCGTTTTGTTGATATTGGTACGTACATCGATTCTAATGGATATTTAGTAAATTGTTGAAGTCTGAGTTGGCTTCAGTAAAATGTTATGTTTCGTCAGCTTAAAAGTAAAACGCCATATCTACCTAGTCAACAATCATGTTTTTAAAGTAATTTAATGGAGCAAAAAATTCTGCGAATTTAAAATTGTATGGTATTTTAATTTTAGGATTTACCACAATTTATTATATATATATATATATATATATATATATATATATATATATATATATATATATATATATATATATAAACTGCATCAGTACGTTTGTTGAAGAGCCGCTTTTAATCCAATTCGTATTTAGGTGACTTATTTCATAATTTTCATACGAGATTATTTCATAATTTTCTACGTGCTAAATTTCTTGGTGCTAAAATTATTAGAGGTGATTTAAAGGTTTTGGTGACCTGTTAGTCAGTGAATGCCAAATTTAAGTATTTTCTGATATATTTAAGCTACGATAATGAAATTTGATATTCCTTACGAAGACCATTAGAAGAATACATAGATTTTATATATTTATCTCAAATAGGCATTGAGCTACAGGGGGTCAAAAGTGGCTCGAACAGCCCGGTGTATTTTGAGTACCTGTCCTGCGAATTATTGTGCGCTTAGATAAACTGTTAGAAACAATAAAAATTTCATGATTAAAATAATGATAATTTAAGATATTCACCTGCGGACCGTAATCTTCCTGAGCACCCCAATTACTGAATCCTCTTTTATTTTATTATAATTACTTTGACAAAGTTCTTAATCTACATATATACATAATTTTTATATAATAATATGGAATACAACACAGGAGCATGCAAGCCTATACTACATTATGCGGTTACCAATGAAAGTGTTAATTGTATAGTAAAGTTTCCCATAAATTAATTTTTATTTTAATGAAGTTTTAATAATTGATCATCTTGTCTTCTTATCAAATAAAATCTGTATTGTGTCACAAAAAATGTTTATGTAAGTAGTTTTGAGGCCGGTTTCTTTATTATTCTACGAGCCGGTTTTGTAGGAATTTATTCGTTGGAGTCAACGCCCATATTAATCAGTTGCTACGCGAATTCTCATGTCGTGGAAGATGGATATATGATGTCAATATTTTATATAGCACATTTATATAGTACAGGCTTTAGATTGCATGAAGGAAATTTCTGGTTTTGACGCGATTCGAATATACTTTGATGTGGTAACACTGTCAAGATAGTTTAACCCTTTCTCACAATTCTTTCGCTCCATAAAGCCCTCAAAGTGTGTATTATTAACGGTATCTTGGATACGATTGGTTTTCAGGGTTTCATACCCCAGAAGGGAAACAAGATTACTCACATGCCTGTCCGTCATCCGTCGGTCCATCACAGTCGTTTTTCTCAGAAACGGTTTCACATTCAAATGTGAAATTTTGCATAGTAATAAAATATATTGACCCGCACATATTAACTCAAAGATATTCGTTAGTAACTCGTAAATATTCATTTGAAAACTTTATTTGGGGTGAGAGTGGATACAATTTAAGTACTTGTAATTTTTTTTTAATTCCGAGTATAGTGTAAGGTATCGTTTTAAAAAGATAGTTATAAGTGTCTCATAATATTTTAAATATTTGTTGCATAATTTTAGCATTACAGAAACAGGACATATAAGACCTCATAGATATATTGAAAAGTATGATACATGCAGATGTGGTTTTGAATTTGGCATTGCTTTGAATTTCAATAATATTTGTTGCATGTTTCTGAAATAATTATAATTACCTACATATACAGTTTTTTTGTGTGTGATACATATATATATATATATATATACGAAGTTGTTCATTCAGATGAAACGTAGTATACTTCTACTGCTCACACTAAAGTTATGAAAATATATGGGTTTTTAGAAGCCAACACAAAAGTTGTAGGAAAACTGTGATTCGATGAGTGAAATATGCACTATGGTTGTACGCCTGTGAAAAATATAGTAGGCAATATATTTATTTTGCCAAAATTAATACTTGTAAATAGGTTAACACTAATGCCTTTAAATGTCCATAAGTTCTAAATGGGCACAGAACTCTAGTAGTGCTAGTGCCACTATTGCTTAATAGATTCTTTCATAACTTAAAACAGCTATTATGTCAAATCTTATCGCACGCGGAGTATGCCGACGTTGCTAGTAATATAATATATTTTGAAAACAAATAATTTAGAAATTGATCCGTATAGGTTATCAGTAATGCATTCGTTTTCGAGAATCAAGGCAATAAATTTCGAAATCTGAATAAACTTCAAAATCATAACAACATTTAGCAATCATACGTGTTTATATAGCGTTGCAGATTTTGAGAATAATGATTGGATATTTACAAGTGGAATATGTAACACCATAGCATTTTGAAATACTACACCTTGTTTAATAACAATGAACCGTTTGAAAGATTTAATTCGAATATTAGTATATAATCTCGTCTTGTTGAAGTGCACAAGTAGAAAAATGTTTGGATTTTTTTATAATTTTTACAAATACAAATACGTATAATTTTTACAAATACAAATACGTATATTATTGTATTTTTACAAATACAATAATAATATTTTTACAAATACGTTGAATTTGACAGAAAGTCTGGAACGGAATTCGTCTTCGAGATCATTATCCCCATTCTTAAATTTCTTGAACTAAATTTTTCCCGTCGCGTAGGACACAGTTGGCACGCCGGTCGCATGGCATACATTACTTGCAGCAGTCTACTTTACGTCGATTTGTATCCATTTTCATTGACGTGGTTTAGTTATACCTCGTAATAAAATAGTCTGGATCATTCAACAATCTTTTTTATAAAAGTCCCGTCCCCTACCCGTAAAAACTTATTAGCCAGCTCACAGAACATTGCAAGTTACCAATGGGGTAATACTGGACAAAGAAACATGCGGCACAGTGGATATAACAAATTAATTAGAATTGAATACATTAAGACCTATATATATTTAATACACTACAACCATATCTGCTGTAAATTAAAATGTATACAATTATAAATTGGTCATGCAATCTAGAAACTTATTAGCCAATTCAATACATTGCAGTCAATCTGTAACAATAAGAGGTAATTAATAATAGGAAAATGCATGTATTTTTTTGTATCTTTAATTCACTGTTTGCATCATTATAACATAGTAAAAAATAAAATATTGTTAGCTGTTTAAACACCGCCATTTTTGCGTTTGTTTACTGTAGGTGTCTCGTTACTTTATCATATTTTCAGTATAATAGCCGTTTAAACCATGGAAGAAATTTGAAAGCCAGTTTGTATTATGCCTAGGTACAGAAATACTATTAGAAGTGCACCTGATAAAGTGTTTTTTTCTCATCCCGTGAGATGCAAAAATACGGAAACTATGGAACAAGATTATAGAAGAGATGAAATAAATATATCCAACAAATGGTTGGCATTGTTGTGAAAATCACTTTAATGTATGTTTTATTTGGATAGCTAGTATAATTCCAGTTAATCATAAGTGAGTTTTGTATTGAATATCAATGACACAGGCAGATAATAACTGTGTACATATATTAGTTTACAAAAGTTTAATACAACTTTCGTTTCTTTGTTTATTACGTTAAACTACAAAATATTGCTGAAATACATAAAATGTGACTTGACTGAATAATAATAAACTTAATGAACGTAAAAGACATTACATAAAAATTAATAAAATAGAGACAGGGCCTATGCAACTAACTTAACTATTTTCTAACGATTATAGGTTATATTTATCTACTGCTCTGAGTATTCACTACTTGTGAATGTATTTATCCATAAAAACGCACATAACTCAAGATTATTAATCATGTATTGAAACGATTACCTTCCTGCTTTCACTCCTTTGACTCCAGCAGTCGTAAAATCTGGATTTGAAGCAAAATGTTATGTCATATGAATGCATTTATTCTTGACAGATTATCCGATTGTGTTTTCACAAAACTACTTTCAATCTTCGTTCTAGACGATTCTTAATCTCACTAGGATGTTTAAAATACACTGGATATATTAAATATTGCCAAAAAACACTATATTTTCTTATCAAACACAACAAATGACATAAAAATTGTCAACAATACTATCTTGTTTATATAAACTCTAACGTTCATTCAAATCGAACGTTCATTCAAATCAATAATCTTGCGTTTCGACTATTTAAATTTCCCTCACATAATGTGCAATTTTTATTTATTAATTTATATAATTAAAAAGTAATTAATTACCAAAAAAAATGATATAATGTCCAGTTGATAAATAATTGGAAAAAAATATTTCAATCAAATTTTAACTACATGTATATTCCCTATTTAACAAATAAACATGAACTACAGTGGATATAATAAATATATATTTTAATACACTACAAAAATATCTGTAGTATATTAAAATGTGTACAAATAAAAATATATCATGAAGTCTAAAACCTTATTAGCCAACTCAATACATTGCAAGCCGTCTATCTGTATGTAACAATAAGAAGAAAATAATAATTGAACAAAGAAATATAAGGTACAGTTGGATATAAGAAATAATTGGAATTGAATACGGTATGATCTGTACATATTTTAATACGTTACAAACATATCTATGGATTTTGAAATGTTTGCAAATTTTAATACATCTAGAGATGTAAACCTTATTAGCCAATAATCAATAGACTGTAAGGTATCAATTTGTAACGATAAAGAGGCAAGTAATAATTGAACAAAGAAATATACGGTACAGTGAATTTAACAAAATAACAAGAATTGAATACAGTAAGACGTACAAATCAGTACATTTGATAGCGGATTAAAAGGTATAAAAGAAAAGAAACTTGAATAAAATGCTGAATTACCAGAACCTATTAATCGACGTTTCTTTCTGCGTAACAATGCTCATATTGTTCAAGGTCGAATAAGTTGTTAGGTGCGTCGCGCAGTATATAATTTTGATGATGCCGCATGGCAGCCCGTAGGTTTACATGTATTGCCTACCGTAGGTTTTATAGGATTACCGTAGGTTTATATGTAGCCTGTATCGTGGAGATGAATGTATTATACTTTTTGTCCCAAAATGGATTTTTTTAGTAATTATAAAATCATCCCATTTGAGATGAGACTATAAACATAAGTTAGAACGTGCATCGAAGTGTGTCATAATACAAGCCTGACATTATGATATACCAGCTTAGGCTTCTTTTTTTCTGCAGGTCACGTGCTTTTATTCTATTCACACCATTTCTTCGATTTTGTGCATCCCAAACTACTTAAACATATGCGATGCTAAAGAGATATATATATACACACGTTTTATATCATTTTATTTAGACAAAGAGCTACACAAATTACACTAGTATAGGTACTCTGCTCGTATAGACGAGAATGTCGCTTTTTATGGTGCTATTTTTTATCGCACTGTCTCTTGTCGGCCGAAAGCTGCTACTTAACATTGCTAGACAAGTAGACGACTTTACAATCCCCATAAAATCTATATACGATGGTAATAAAACAAGTTTTTTTTTATTTGCTTCACACATTGAAATCTTATCCGCTTTTGGAACGAATATAAAACAATGCGGTTCGGTTACTTACAACTCTGTGGAATAAGTTTAATACGTTACTAAAAATAAACTGTGTTTAGTGATGGGCGGATTTTAATTTTTGAGGTTTCATACCTGAAAAGGAAAAGAGAACATCACCCACATATTTGTCTGTCTGCTTGTCTGTTTCATAGCCGTTTTTTTCATCAACCGCTTGACGTAAAATATGAAATTTAGTATAGTAATAAAATATATTTATATTAACGCGCACATACCTCCATAGCTAACATTCAAAAATATTTATTGAATATTTGAATGAGGGCTAAGTATGTACCTGAATTTTTTTTTAATTTCAGAGATGCTTTTAAAATATGTAGGAAATATATGTTCCTTCCCTTTTTATTCCCGAAACTACTCAAACCATTATTATAAACAAAATAGGGTCTTTAGATTAATTATGAACAATAAAGGGTTTTTCGATTTATTTGGAACAATATACGGTTTTTAGATTAATTATGAACAATATAGTGTTTTTCGAATAATTGTGAACAATATACAGTTTTTAGATTAATTATGAACAATATAGGGTTTTTAGATTAATTATGAACAATAAAGGGTTTTTAGATTAACTATGAAGAATAGAAGGTTTTTAGATTAATTATAACAATATAGGGTTTTTTGATTAATTATGAACAATATAGGGTTTTTAGATTAATTATGAACAATATTGGGTTTTTAGATTATTTATGAACAATTTAGGGTATTTAGATTAATTATGAATAGTATACGGTTTTTAGATTAATTATGAACAAAATAGGGTTTTAGATTAATTATGAATAATATAGGCTTTTTAGAATCACGCAAATTTTGAAATACACAACATGTTTTTACGCCTGTGAAATATATAGTAGGTAAGCAATATATTTACGTTGTGGAAAATTATTATTTGTAAGAAATTTAACAGATATACTATGTGCTCTTAAATGTACCTATATAAGTGCTTAATGTGTACGGAACCCCCGTAGTGTGCTCGTGCTTAACATATTTTTTCAATGTGACATTAAGATTTTTATTCATTTATTTGTTGCTAGTACTCTCAAAAATTTTATTGGATATTATGTTTATTGTCTACGTAAACAACTCACTTATTTATGTAAACTACGGATGACGTCTTATTAAAGGAATTTAAGGGAAAGTGTCCATTACAAAAATGTTAAATAATTAAAAAAAAATTAATAGAATTATGGTAAATAGGTCATAATAAAGACAGCAAATGAAGGCATGGAGAAGCGACCATAGAAATACGTGCTAGTAAAGGAAATTATTTACTCATAAGTGCCAAGTCCAACCGGTTTAATATCCAGCTCGTATATCGCGGCAAAATACAGCATAGTGGTATATCCAGATACACATTTAATTTAATAATATTTAATTCACCTTAAGATTATCACCTTTACCTCGTGTTAATTAAGTCCTATGCGCACACGCGTAATTGCGCGAAGTATACTCAATGTCTTGTTTACTATCATTCTCACAGAGGCCTTCCATAAATATATGTATTATATTCTATTAATATGGTGCAAGTAAGCTACCGTAAAGAGGATATTGCGCGAATGATTGGGAGTAATGCCCATAATGACCACGCTGGGCAAGCGGATTGGCGATCGCAATGCGTAGTTTCTTGGACCAGTGACGCTGCTGCCTGTCACCGTTCTGTGGCAATCTAATTACGCGAATACAAACTTCCCCCATCCTCACTCGACGAGCGGCTGGGATTCGAACCCGATTTCCCACGACGCGCTGCACAGTCAACTAATAATTTTTTTTCCTTCCTTATAATAAAAGATAATCCTCGAAAATTGTAGACTGCGAAACGTCTAATTGTGAAATGCTTAGTATAAAAAATAACTAAAATTTTCAACTCTCGAAGTTATTGGCTGTAATGTCGCGTTGTAAATGACAATAGACAAAGAAAGTCTCAATATAAGTTTTACCCGGATAGATTTATAGAATCGTATCCATCACCATGATTCTCCTAAATTTTAACAAATCGTTAAAGTGACACAAAACACGCGAACAAAACCGAGACACATGCCAGTCTTTAAATCTACGAGTGTAGAAGGTAGGGTTGCCACCGGTCGTTAAATATACGAGTATAACAGCTAGATATACTTAGTTAGTACCATCTTACCTATTACACTGTTACAGAAGTATTGGACGTTATTTTAAACAAAAGTACTTTATACTTTGTAAACGCTATAAATTACGTTAAAATATTTTACTACTAATTTATTGCATTTTCACCCACTGTCAGAAGTTGCTACTTAGGTAGTTCAATCTTAGCTGTTACACTGTTACAGAAGTATTGTGTGTTATTTTAAACAAACGTACTGTATAAACGCCATAAAGTACGCTAAGATATTTTACTTCTAATTTATTACATTTTCACCCACTGTCAGAAGTTGCTACTTAGGTCGTGCAACCTTAGCTGTTACACTGTTACAGAAGTACTGTACGTTATTTTTAACAAACGTACTTTATACTTTATAAACGCCATAAAGTACGCTAAAATATTTTACTCCTAATTTATTACATTTTCACCCACTGTCAGACGTGCTTTTTGGAAAAATGTAACATATCATCATTGGAGTCGCCGCATTTTTCGAACGCAATTTAGTGTAGACACATTTAATTGAAAGACTATGTAAATTATATTCTTTTTTATTAATAAATCATTTTAGAATAATAAATTATGTTTGTCTTCGAGTACTTTTGTATTTTGTATTTTTTTTCTTCCTTATATTTGTATTAGTTCACTTTAAAGAAAGGTGGAAACCCTAATAACAGGTCACCTAACTACGCTCTTCATATTCAACATATCACTTGACACGCGTTGACTTAAAAATGTTTGTTTATTTTATTCACGGATTTAGAAAGAGTTAAATGTTTACGCAACGCTTGCCGGGACGTCGGGCGCGTTAGACGAGTCCAGTATCGTCTCGTTCGGCGCTCTGGTTGCAGTAGACTGATAAAGTGATGGGTAGTTTACTACCAGGTACTGTGCTTTACCCATTCTAAGTTGAAATGTTTGAGCGAGGGTAATGATTTCTCTTTAAGATTAAAGAAAAGGTGTTAAAATTGTAAATGTTTTAGGGGAATGTTGACAAAATAGAACTCGTTTGGTTTGTTTTATAAGATAGGCGTTTTATTATACGCTGAGACGGTGTCATTTTTTTAATACGTGTCTTTGGTTTTTTGTGGTTATCAGATATACTGTAAGGCCAATATAAATAGTGAACTTTGAAGTAAATTCCAATTTTGCAGGTGACAATATCTAGGGCATGATACGATCTACCATTGGGTTCGGTAGGGCTAGTTAAAAGTGTAAGATGACAATTTTATTTCGAAAGCCACACAGTAAACTAAGGTTTTGTATTTAAAGTTTGAACCTACAAATGGAACTATGTAATATTCTTTGTATATAATATATAGTATCCTTAGATGGGTAATTTTATTTTATATATAAACCTATGTCATGATGTTTGCTTATAAAAGAAAAGGATGTCGCTTTTAATTAAATTACTTAATTGTTTATATCAATTATTGTTTGTTTCTTCTCAGCTCCATGTGGAATAACGTAATGATTTGCAAACGTTGACCAAGCGTTTAAGGTATTAAATTGCACATTTTCATTCAAATTCATCCATTGGTTTTTGCGTGATGCACGCACAGGCACGACTTCCTAACCATTTAATTAAGTTTATAGTTTGTCTTCTAAGCCTTACATTAACATCCCCTCCGGTATGGGAGAACCTGAGGTGAGGACCCTCAGGTGTGAATCTAAGACATTATATTTTGTTACGTTCTTTATTATTTACAAATTTTTTTTATATCCCATTTTAATCATTGCCGTGACGATAATATCTCTTGCTGAATTCATTGTATATTTTCACAAATTATTAACCACTAGATAGAAACGATATTTTAATCCTTATGGATAGAAAGGATATTTTAATCGTTCCACAATTTTTTTATTTAGGAGCAAAAAAAACTTTTAGTTGTGATCAAGAGTTATACCTACTTTTCTCGAGTTTATTAAGTGTTCAATATAAATACTGAAATATTTTTAATCGGCTTTTACTCGTTATACCCATCGCTCTCGTTATCCATACATTGTATTATTGTAGTATCCGCCTTCTAATGATTGCGGAAGTGGCAATATCTCCAGCCTCATTTATCGGGTGCAATATTCGCGATAGCCAGCGTGAGCTGACCATTGCGTAAATATGTCTGCAATAAGAGATCGCGTTTGCGGTTGATACAGAGTGTTATCTATCGGTGGCAAATGCCATTGGTTGAGAAGTATAAATTACATCCTGTAGAAGTCGACACGGTATATTAAAATAATCGAGATATGGAGAATAGTTTTACGTAATGGCGCAATGACTAACGAATTGCAATTATGTACAGAAATGAGTCTTGGGTAATGGAACTAAGAATAAAAATAAATTGAATTTGGTTGAAAGTGAAATATATGTGGAATATACGAATACAAATTATAGGTGACGTGGAATATGTGTTTGAAAGTTATAGAATTTAAAATGTAGGTATTCGACGAGGATGCGATGTTGAAGGAAGTGTATGAAAGAAATGTTGACGGTTTGACTATGTTCAACGTATGGGCAGGCAAAAACAGACAGGGAAGGGCTGGCAAAAAGGAAGGAGCTAACGGAAAAAAACGTGGATGACCCAGAATGATGGGATGGAATAAAAGATGGTAACAGCCTTAAAATTGAAATTCGCGTAGTTCTTTCGTCCAAAACTAGAAATGGCATTTAAAATGAATTAAAATAAAATTTTGGGGGGTTTCTGAACATGTAAAGGGGATTAAAAATTCAGTAGAGCCATGTGCCAATAAACTTCTTTGCATGCGTGAAGTGCGTACGTAGCTTTTGGATTTACAGCCTTCGTATAAACCGTCATGATAACTTGATAAAGATTTAAAATATGGAAAATAAAAAAAATATATGGAAAATAATAAAATATGGTTATTGTATGTTTTATATATTTTTAAGATGAATGTATCATACTTAACTTTATTTTTACGTCACAATTAATACTTTTATAATTTTGTTTCAGCTAATTATTTACTTCAGGTAATACAATGAACACAATTATTGATTGTTGTAGACCTCATCACCAATAGTAGCGATTATTGTGGCCGATAGTTTGCGATATCGTGTGGGCGCACGGTATTTTTTTTTATAATTTTGGGAATCTTGTTAATAAAAGTCATGCTGGAAAACAAATTATATATTTATGATTTAGTATTTTATTAAGCTTTAATTTGATACCGGATGACCTGAAACAAAAATGTTTTTCGCCTACTCTTTAACACATCAAAACTGTTTCTCTGAAATGTAAATTTAATGTTTTATATTTAACGTATATAATTGATACACTATATCACAGTACATTAATCTAAGTGAAATGGCCTTCGAAAGCAATGCATATGATAGATAGACAGATACCAAGGCGTTTCTATAAATGTTCCATTTTTTTCACTTTGATATGGCACATTCAAAACATCAAACTTAAGTAGTCATATCTAAAGCTGTATTTACACCAACATTTATGGATAAAGTTATATAAATCTTAGATAATTAAGATATATTTACGGAAAGAGTTTACACGACGGCATACTCGTATAATATGAAAACTTTTGATAAGAAAGCTGGGTTAAAACAAGTGTAGTTTCACTACTCACCACCAGAAAATGGTAAAGAGAAAATGGTATAGGTATGTCAGATAGCAATCATGCAGAGGTGAAGTTTTCATGGGGTGTTATATGGAAATCGGTCAGTCTCATCATAATAGCTGAGAGGTGCAATTTATACTAAATATGTCCCACATACAGTAATATAAAGAAATTACTTAAATAGAAAAGCTTAAAAGATAGTTTATTTTAGGGTAAATGAGTGGAGGAAGTATGTTAATATTCGAGTAGATGTCTTAATTTTATTTCATAAATGAACATTACATAACTGGATGGTCACGTCTCAACTGGACGGAAATACGTAAGTGACCGGCGCCATTTCCATTTTCTATAACTTCTCTTCGACACATTGAAAAATCTTTGCAATCCGTTTTATTCCAATTCTATATTCAAAGCACTAGGGGCTCATGGCGTTGGACTACGTTCTGAATCCCTCCATAATCTTCTTATTCCTAAACATGACACTATCTACTACGAGTACTCCTTCACTGTACATTGTGCCAAATTCTGTAATAAACTTGATTCTAACATTCGAGATATGATGTCGATTTATGTTTTCAAAAGTCGTCTGTAAAAGTTATTCCTATATTGATTCCCTATCAACACCTTATTCCTTCTTTTATCGTATTGTCCCTTTCCATTATCCATATTGTATCCCTTTTCCCTATCTATATATTTTAATTATTTTCTTATAATAGGTATTTCATTTTAAATTATTTCACTGATAGTACACAACACTGGTTTTGGCTGACTAGAAGAGATGCGGTAATACGTTAGCCAAGTTACACTGGAGACATTTCCAATAAATGTCGTAAAATTATAAAAGGAACATCACTATTATATTTAAATATAGTTAGATCGCAAGAAAATATATATTCGGAAACACTCTGTATGAACAACGACAAGAGTGCTGATGCCATTCATAACGAGCGCTATGACAGCGTTGATGTAAAAACTACATCAGCAATATCAGCATAACGGCGGCCTCTGTCAGTGAATGGAGGCAGTTCGTCGACCCGACGGCGCCGCGCGCGCACTTCGCGCCTTTTCGACTCGAAACTTCTTCAATTGGTGAACTTCTTCAAGTGCGTGTAGGGTGACACGGCTTCGCGGCAGCTCGTGTAGGATTAGACAGTGAAGGAGTAGAATCGATCGCTTGTGTAGGACTAAAATCGATCTCTGTGGTAAATAGTGAGATAAAAGTATCGTTAATGGTTAATCTTTCTATAGCTAATTTACTAGTGCCAGATGAGACTTAGTTATTCCAAACACATATGAGATACAGAGTGCTTGTATTCCTTTATCCTGTGAGAACCTCATTTTGATAAGATGAGGGCTGTATGGGGAATGGTGAACTTCTCGTTTACAACTGAGATAACATAAATATAATTAGAACCTAATATTGCTTCGACGGCGAGTTTCGGCCCGCGGCTTGGCTCATACCGAAAAAGGGAAAAAATGGCAGGGTTATTTAAAAATTATTTGAGAAATAAGACGAAATTATCTACGTCATAGGTACATACACATTTATATTTATATTCTTGTCTCTTACGGAGTGTTTTGGTAATAACAAAAATAAATTTATTCCTTGATACATATGTATCCTATGTTCATATCCATGACACAGGCTACTTGTATATATTTCGCGGGACTGGTTGAGTAGTTGAGATGTACAAGCCAGACAAACAAAAAATATGTTTACTTTCGTATTTATAATATTAGTTAGGTATACCATTATTCTGTGATAGGGTATAAATAAATAATTCCATGCTAAATTGTTTTTTGAAGCACAGAAATTATTAATATACATATCTACTTTTGCATTTATAATATTAGTTAGGTATACCATTATTCTGTGATAGGGTATGAATAAATAATTCTATGCTAAATTGTTTTTTGAAGCATAGAAATTATTAATATACGTCTTTACTTTCGCTATTATAATATTAGTTAGGTATACCATTATTCTGTGATAGGGTATAAATAAATAATTTCATGCTAAATTGTTTTTTGAAGCACAGAAATTATTAATATACATATTTACTTTTGCATTTATAATATTAGTTAGGTATACCATTATTTTGTGATAGGGTATAAATAAATAATTCCATGCTAAATTCTTTTTTGAAGCACAGCAATTATTTAGCGTTGAATAGTTTTTGGTACAGAATAGATTTGCCTCATCGACTTTTACCAGACGAAGTTTCGAAAGGTCTTCTTAAAGCCACTAATATACTCGATGATTGGATGAAAGTGAAATGAAAAATCGGGCAAGTGAGTATCCGAGCACTAATAGAGTCGAGTTTGGTAATTCTTTGCAAATTAACCGAAATAAATTTATTTCAAACCGCAATTTTATTTTAAATGATCTCTTGAAGCACGCTCAACAGAACTGAATGCACGCATCACC
Source organism: Druceiella hillmani (assembly GCA_039881145.1). Classification (NCBI taxonomy): domain Eukaryota; kingdom Metazoa; phylum Arthropoda; class Insecta; order Lepidoptera; family Hepialidae; genus Druceiella; species Druceiella hillmani. Next base: position 23,822,200 of record JAYKKI010000004.1, on the reverse strand, counting down.
ACTAAGGAAGATATATTAAAGATACTATTTTGCTATGTATATATGCCAATTGACGTCTTTATATCAGCATCTATTAATGCAAAAAATGTGAAATTTAATTCACATAGATTTAAAACTATGGAAACTATGAGGCTTTGACAAATGGACGGACGGACGATCATGACGAATTTATGAGTATTCCTTATTTCATGACAGAATCCTGACAGTGTAATAAAATATATACCCCAAAATGGAATTATAATATCACTCTTTCCATACTGATCTACTTATCTCTATATATTATTTCTCAAAGACCTGTCCTGAATCCATAATTGCGTTTTACTAATCCTTTTCAACAGTTGCTTATAGTCAGTGACCATCGAGACCATAGAGAAGTAATTCTACTTTCAGAAACGTCACGTTTGTCATCTACTAGTTGTTATCCACCGATTCATCTACGTGGCTTTCCATCAGGGCGACAGTCTTTATCCCTAACTCAATGCACTCTCTGTAAATAAAATTTAATGGATTGCCATATTCAGCGAAAATAAAATTGTTTTGGGTTCTCGGTGCATTTGATTTAACATACTCGTTGCGCCATCTATTGACAATTTGTATTACAAACTTTGTATTATTGAGAAAGAAACATCGTGTTTCAGTTATAGGTTAAATCGAATAGTGAATTTTGTATTAAGTTTCGTTTTACTAGAATTATACATTAACAAATTGTATTACTAAGTTTGTTTTATTGAGGATGAAACATCGTGTTTCATTTCACTACAATTATTTTGAGGCGGAAACGTAGCCTATACTTTAATTCGAATCACGATAAATCCATTCAGCCGTTTAAGCGTGATTGGTAATAGCGATTCGTTGCTTGGTTGCAGAGTTATTGTAACTAACGTACAAAGCAACGTTCGGATTTATATTATTAAATGGACATTTGAATGCCATGTTTATAACAAGTAATACATATGGCCAGATAGTGGAAAAAAATAATAAAACTGAAATTAAGATGAGCAGTTTCCAATAGATAATCACATGGATGATGCACATCGATATAGTTAGTTTCGAGTTATATATTATATAATTCATATTATCGAACGCTTATTGTACATATCACCACCTGCAACTTTGTCTCATCTCTACAATTTTTAAGTTCAACGTCTGTCATATGCGCGTTGCGATAAACCTGGTCCAACTTATTTATAAGCAGTTTGCACTGATGTAACTTGTTAAAACATCACTTGAAGTAGCGAGTAAAAATTCTAAGGAAGTCGCAAAAAATTACGGCAGCGCGACCTAAATTGGTTATGCTGACTTGACTGATCGTAAAATGTCTAAAATAATGTTTAAAATTTAGAAAGAGATAGACGATTAAAATAACTACCACATAAATAATTACTGCGTACAAAACCTCGTGAACATTACAATGTTCATTTCAAATTGGTTTAATAAAAATAACTTACATTTCGTATCACGATTGTACAAAGTAGGTACTCTTTTATATCTTCAATAACCATTCTATAATATGATTTCAATTTAAAATCATAGGAATTGACTCGCCATATATATTTACACCATATATCTATGCAACAAAGAACTTATCTCTTATTCATAGGTGATTATGTGCATTGGACAGAGTATATTTGGAGCATACTCGTACATCTGCTGCAAACATTTCTGAAAAATGTGTTTTTTTTGCGTTGAAGTCGCAACTTGTCAGTGATTTTTTTGAGAAACGCTTGAGCATTTTCATATTGTTCCTTAACATTTTCTTCTCAGTTTAATGCATAGATTCACATTTATGAATAATTTACATTTATCTAACTGTCTGCACTTTAATTATATTTCTCATTTAATTAGACCATGCGATAATAAAAAAACTAAATGTTTATATTAATGTTTTTATTTTCCCTTGTCAGTGTTATTTTCCACTTCATATTTTATCTGGTTTTAAATGAGACAAAACATGGAATCATGCTTGATTAATTTCGCAAAAATTTTTACCTATGTGTGACAAAGTTACATGGACAAAATTGCTCCAATGGTTTCAAAATTGCTGCATTTCAGAGTAAAAAATCACCTTACAAGGTGTACGTACGACTGAAATATTATTAAAAATAACTTTTAAAATACTTTTGTCTTAAAACTCTTTTTTTAAAACTTACTTTAACGTTTCTACTAGGAGTCAACGAGATGGCGCTGTATTTTTATTTTTATGTATTTTCCACAAACCAGTACCATTTCAAAAGTATGTTTGTGGATAAATTGATTGCGAAATATTGTTTCTCATAATTATTTTCTCCTTAACGATATAAACAATGTACGTAACCAAAAATCTACGAAAGTCACATCACTAGCGTTTACTATCGTTTTTATAAATACTGTTATTTGTATAATTATATTGCCCTGAGAATTGATATAAATTTACGCCACTTCTCTTGATGGTTTCCTATGCTTTCTTTTCCTGGTAACATATATTCTAAGTAGTAAAATCATAAGAAAATACTCAATTTGATGCTCAGAGTCACTTATACGAACAATATACATGTTCTTCGTTACGTTATATATACTTTACCAGTGTAGCAATATCCGACTTACATAATTTTTAGATTAAATAAAGATTGAAAATCAAGACAGTAACTAATTGCGTAAAGTGTTTATTATTTACAAGTCAAAAGTTAGCAGTGGCAGAAATAATATCTATTGATTGCACTTTATTCGACCAATACCGGCTTGTATTTTATTTTATTTTTATTACGTTGCATCACGAAAATATGATAACTACAATTGCAATTGGCCTCAAAAACCAAATTATTTATCAATCCGGAAATAAGCTATATTTTATAACTGTAACCTCAAACAAGAAGTCTGTGTCCTTGTTTAACAAAGACAGAGCGATGTCTAGATAAGGTAATTTTGTCCACAAGTGTTGAAACCGAATACGGGTACTTGTTTTGCTGTAAGTAGCACGGCACAGTATACGCGCGGTTTTACTAATTGGATTGTATTACTCGTACTTAGTCATAGATTAAGCATTCGAAGTAAACTTGTTTTACTCTCTGCTTATGTACACTATATAATGGAATCTTTTTCACTAAATAATGGAATCTTTACTAATTTTATTACATTTAGACGTATTAAGATCATTAAACTATACATGCTTTACAATATATTTCAGTGAAAGTTGTAACTCCAATCTAACTCCACCGACTGCACTTAATTTAACAATGAAGGTTATTCTCAGCGAACTATGATCAAGATGTTATAAACAAATTTTTAACCCAATAAATATATATATATATATATATATATATATATATATATATATATATATATATATATATATATATATGTATATAAATATGTATGAAAACATATAAATATCTTCGCTCACTGAAAATATTTATAGAATTTATTTATATATTATTAATATACAAATAAATTCTCAATGAGTGAATATTCTGCTTATGTTAGCAAATGGCTTTTAAGTTAGTAAAAAGGCTTTTTTGTAAGTACCGTTTAAAAATTAAGTTACATTACCTTAATGTAACAACAACAAATGTTTAGTGTATCTAAATACATCAATAGATGGCGCTACGTGTATTTTATATCGCAGAATAATTTTTTCCACCCGGACATATATTTGCGAAAAAGCAGTGATGAAGTGTCGAGTGATGCATGAGGGGGAAAATGCTTAAGTAAGCAATCTAAATACAGACCGTTGCATGAAAATCGATGTTTCTCATCTTCCTCACATATTTTTGTTGACATTGTATAAATTCCTTATAACCCTACAAGGGGAATATAAGAAAAATAATAGAAGACGAAATATTATATTAACTGTTTATGTCTGTTTGTTTGTGATTTTGTTTAATCACACATCATGCAATAACAGCTAAAGGAATTTCGATAAAGTTTTCCTGGTATATTTTGTTGGATCTGAGTTAACATGTAGGCTATGGTTTCGTTTCAATCGACCAACTAGAAAGAAGATATGGTAATTTAACCTTTGAATACAAAGCGCATTTACACAAAACAAATTTCCTTTTATAATTATTATATTAGATGGTTTTACTTGTGTTAATTATAAAGTTAATAATATTTTCTAAACGAAACCGCGGTCAAAGCCAGTCTATAATAACATAAAAAGGAAAAGTTTATGAGTTCGTTTGTCGCAGGAAATCTCAGAAATTACTGAACCGATTTAAAAATTGTTTTCACTATTCGATAGGTCATAATTTCCTTCGGGAAATAAGCTATTAATTACAACTAATAACGTTACGAGTAATATAATTGTTTAAATAGACCTACTATTAAAAAAAACCATTGCCTGGGTGAATATCACACTAGTATAAAAGTCTCTCTCGATCAGCTTTTTAATTATTTAAAAAGTAGTCCGGCGCAGACAAAGTCGTGTGCGACTGCTGGTTATTTTAATGAAATAAATATATCATAAACAATAACTAATAAAAATAGAAGCAGGTCGTTAGTTTTGGCATTAATATTGCTTAACTGGCCAGCGTACTAAAATTCAATAGTTTTTAAAGTAACTTTTGCTTCTACCAACATTACAAAGTTTTACACATATTGGAAAACTCATATACTTTTGTTTTTTTAGCTCTACTTTTAGCGTAAAGGCTATTAAAATACACAAAGTTTAAATTTGACGAGTCGATTATGTACAGCGAAACAGAGACGAAAGATTGTGCCTGTAATTAGTATGGTAACTAAAGTACAAACGCGTAAAACTCACGTGTTTTATTGTGGTCGCCTTGTTGCATGGTGTACGTGTGCCTATTGAAATCGTCGTTAATAAGAAGGTTATTTATAGAGTACGAGAAGCTTTATTGTTTCAACTTAATGAGGCAAGCGAGCAAAATAAAACACGAAACAACTTACTAACGATAAAAAAGCGAACCAAGTTGTGTTTGCAAGTCGCGCAAATCTTGTGGGAAACAAACATTTGATCTCTGAGATACTTAGTTGATAAATTTTTAATATGTACATCTACACTATCAGTAATATTTGCGCTTTTAGATCATAGCCATTAAGAGTGGTGATTATGGATAATTAAGAATAATTATCGAAGTATAAATTAATAAATTGTTAAACATTCATTTCACATAGAAAAGTTTACTTAAATAAATTAGTAATAGAGTTGTAAAATACCTAGAGTACACTTATCACCAAAATATCAATATAGACGTACACGTAGTGGATAATGCTATACTTAATTATTATAATAAAATAACACAAAAATATTTTTTGAAGTGAAACTTCTTTGGACGTGATGAGATTAAAATTTTGTGTAACGTTTTTCATATAACATTTTAATGCAACATTTAGTTGTAACGTCTGAATGTAACTAATCGATTGCGAGAAGGACGGAAAATAGGTATTTAGCTAAAAACCGGGAGAAATTAATGAACACGACAGAATAAGACAAGGAGCGTACGCATGAACGAAAACAAACAACTACTGCAGTCAACTGTTTTGTACGTTATGTGTTCAAAAGAAAACTGTCAAAATGTTGTCCACTTATCTATCTCATCTATTATTTCTCTCCCTCTCCCTCTCTCTCTCTCTCTCTGCCGTTTTACCCCTTACAAATATTCAAATATTTACTTACAAGTCGAGGTTTAGATCGCCAAAGAAGTTTCACTTCTGGCACGTGTACTGAATTGCACGCGCTCCAATTTTTTTTTATTTATCGTTTGATAATATATAACTGGTAACCTAGGTAAATATTCAAAAGATATGATAGAATTCTGTACTAAAAGAAGTAAATTGACAGGGAAACCCGATTACTTTGAGAAACAAGTTTTAAAAGTCGAGAGTTTTGTTTTTGTCTTAATTCAATTATTTTTTTTCATACATATCTTATATTTTTCGACTTTGGTTTTTAAAGCATTTGATATCCACCATGGCAAATTTCAAGGAGAAAAATAATTCATTAATTTGTGACATCCCATGGCCGCCGTATTAGATTTTTATCTGCGTTTCTCGGAGTCGTAACGTAACTCCACATTTGTAAAAATCGGATTAGTAATTTAAAAGCTATGAGGAGACATGTTGTCTACATGCATATATGAAAATAGTTTCATAACCCTTCCTTTTGGCTTTGTCACGGCCTGATAACAAAATTCAAAGAGAATCAGTCAATGCTCCTGATCTTTAATTTATGATAATTTACGAAGCCCAAATGCTAAAGAATAAATTTCTGGAAAAATTAACAATATGTGAACAATATGTGCACCGATATAAATTTCTGCCGGCAATATTAAAACACGCGACCACCTTTTTAAACAATAATTGCAGATATAAATCGAACAGTACTCGTTAATTTAAATCATTCACCAATTCGAATCCACGCGGAGTAAACATTCACCCGTGCAAAATCGGCCAACACTAGAAGTGTTGACCGATTTTGCATTGCTGCAGTAAATTTATAGAAAATTGTGCAATGTATAATCGACATCTGTGGTCGCCTAATCGATTTGTTTGGCATATTATAAATAGCAAAGCCCAAGAAACACGATATCAGCACGACATGCGTCACTATTTCACACGGAAAAATATTTTATATTCTGAAATCTATGATGAAGAAGGAATGGATTATTGAAATTAGCGGTCGTTGCACTAAAGTTGCGAATATAACGTTGTCGAGTATTTGGCGTTGCCCACAGGCTACGTATATACGTATAGTTGGCGATTGACATTGGATCGTGGAGAAATGGAGATAAAGAGACGACAAATAATTGAGAAAACTCGATTTTATGTTAAAAACCTCAAGTTCGACGTGAGAAAAATATCATCACAAAAAGTTTTATCGTCAAACAAGAAAAGCCTTCCACGACACGTTCATGTAAATTATCACTTCATTACATTTAAGGCCAGGAGTTGCATAGAAACTGGTTTAATTCTAGTAATTAAATCTTTATTATTAATGTAATTAAATCGTTATCAAATAAGTCCACGTATCTTATGTGGGATTCTTTCAGCGGTGTATCGTAAAGCTGATTAGTGCCTAAAACTTTATTCAATTTTTTGATAACTTTTCATTTTTGACAATTTTTCGTTTTATCTGTCCTTACTTCCTGTGGCTGTCGCTTAAATAATTACAAATCCGCGCAGCAGTGAATTGTCTAATTTGACGCTAATTGCAATCTTGTTTTCTTGTCGAGTTTGCATTTTTCCATGGATTATAAAACGGATGTAATTGCATGTAAAATTGACTTAGATGTAGACATTACCGTAGGTGTGGGTGATCATGACAAAAATGTCTAGGTGTTATATTAAACAATGTTTAATTCAGATACACATCCTCTCGTCTGTTGCAATTACTTGTAAGTAATTTTGAAGTGAAACTTCTTTGACCGCCATGAGAGTAAAATTTTCAAGGTTTTTGTGACGTCAGAATGTAATGAATCTATATATCTAGCAAGAAATACGGAAAATAGTAATCTCTCTCTCTCTCTCTCTCTCTCTGCCGTTTTACCCCTTACTTTATATTTACTTACAAGTCGTAGTTTAGATAGCCAAAGAAGTTTCACTTCTGTCACGTGTGCTTAGTTGCACGCGATTTTTTTCTTTCACATTTTATGTTTTAGAATTATAATTAATGACATATCTCATGTATTCCTCTCATGATCATTGTAAGTGTCTTTATATTTCGGAACAGATACAAATTTTTAGATTTTTTTATAATTTTAACAATGAGATGAAGTTATATATTTATTCAGATTTTTCTAAAAATTCAATGAGGAAAATTTAGAAAAGTAGTTCATTTCAAAATGAAATACTATTTAGCTCATCGTAACTGAATTCAAACAAAACTACCTGTATCATAATTGACTTTAGAACAAAAAAAATGTTTGCTACATTTTCTCGCACGGATTTGGATTAGCTAAACGATTTTTCGTAACAACATTCAATGCGCCTGCAACAACATTCGTAATATTTCAGCTAATCATTCTAAAATGATGTCTTGGTAGCTAACGGACCGACAGATGGAGAAATCACTGATAAGGATTTAGGAAGATTGTAGACATGAGAACTTTTCCTGCCAAATTGCTAAAAGGACCATATTTTACGTTTCGTACAGTGTATTCAAAATGCATATTACTGGATACCCTAACTTCGTCATGTTCGAGCACGAGTTTGAATGATGGATGATAATTGATAGCTTATTTGTGGCATCGGATGTTGTTGTTTGCACGACGAGACTGCAGATTGTCTTATCGGATCACGAACTCCACGACGTTTCTCAACATCCGCACTTCTGTTTGTTTGTAATCATTTCTATATTAAATATAAAAATATTGATTTAAAAATGGATACAAATAATCAGTGGGCTGTTGATGATAAGCGTAGTTAAGTCGAACTTTACTTTAGTAAAAGTTCGACTTTGATTATTTTGCTACACATCCGATTTTTATGAAATTGTTTCGAAACTTAGTCTTTTTTATAATAACATCAATATGTTCAATTTCCTTCAATGTGAACAAGATAATTACAAGTACTATCATTACGTTAAGAACTCGTCACTTCAGGGAGACGATGTTAGTGGGGGGGGGGGGGGGGGGATAAGGTCCTACCGATCTTGTAGAACTCTCCTGAACTCTAATACCGGAATACACTTTCGACAGCTTTGCCATTATGAGATTATGTTTTTTTCAGTTTGGATGAATTTCCCTTTTAGTGAAGAACTCTGATCTGACAAGACCCTTGGTAGTGCTCTCTCTTTCATGATCCTTTTTGTCTTCCAAACAAGATTCTAACCAACCAAGGCTGACCAACAAGTCTCTTTGTTTTATTTAATTATTTCTTTTAAAATCTGTTAGAAACTGCCAAAACGAATAATTCACATGCAATTGCGCCGCTTCGCCTCTGCAAGCCAAGTCGGTCATTAGCTCGAAAATAACTGCACAAACGGAGATGAAACGCAGACGGAATGGTAAAGCGGAGTGCTTCGATAGTGTTAATGGTGTAAATAAATTGGAGGGGATCGAGCCTCTCTGTGTGCGTGCATGAGCGTGCGACTGGACGTGTGTTTGCGGACGTGTGCGCGTGCCGGCATGCAGGCGCGCGCACTGGCTTCTTGTGGGATAGATGAACTCGTTTGTATGCATTTTTTTAATCCCACGACAGATAAATCGACGAACGGTGACAAATATAGGATTATAATGTTATTTCGGTATGAAGTTAGGAAGGACACATGTTATGCAATAAACAATTTTAGGCATTAGGAATGTAGAACGATTGGTTAATTAATTTGACGTAAATGTATACATACATTATAGAAATCATCTGCCATTAATTAAGTGGCTATATGTTGTGTTACAGCACTGTTATAATTTACTCTAAAGCGTCATTTTTAATTAAAAGTAAATAGACAATAGAAACATATTTTACTAATTGAGAGGTAAATTTTCTCATTAATATTTTTAATATAATAATTAAGTAATTACAATATGTCATTCGACGATTTGACGAACGCAATAGAGTTCTTTTAAAATTCCTTTAGAAGTACAATTTTAGTACATTCATCAGAAAGAAAATTAATTAGAAGGGACGCTTTCTTTTTATTGATGTGTACGAGATAAATTTAATTCAGGGTATGCTTAAATTAACGTTTGCGGACGTCATTGCCTCTCGCGTCTTTTTAAGGTTATGACGCTTAATGGCGAAAAACGAAACTCTTTAATTTCGTTTAACCCGTCTGTTTGTCCATATATAACAGCATCATAGCTGTTTCAGTTTAAGGCCGACTAAGAAGAAATTTTCCACGAAAACATAGTAAAATTACATGGATATTATTAAAATTACATGATTATTAGTGAAATTACATAAATATTAAATACTTCCCGAGTCTGGTACTTTTTACTTGAGTCCAGTATTTTTTAAAGTACTCACTTTTCCATACATCGAACTCGTGGGTGATAATAGTTTTTCTCATAACCCTATCAAGTGTGGTGTCATTAAAGGTGTCTTTTAAATACAATCGCAAATGTTTATTGATATGGCGTTCCTTCAATATGAATGAGTCTCCAAAATAATAAAATCTAATAAACATTAGTAAAAACAATTTTAAAAAACGACTAAATTGTCAGATTGAACCTGTATTACCCTTACCCACTACAACTTTTGAAAACTTAAATAATACAGAAAATACGTCGTAAATATATCAATATAAGGATTCATGCTAAATACGGGCTATAAGAGAGTTATTCATGCTAAAATAGATGAATTTTGTACGTGAATACAATACATAAAGTCGAAAGGAGTGCAGCAGAAACTGTACCGTAACTTTTAATGTAGAACAACGCTGGTACTACAGCCCATGAGTTTTGTTTTCTTCTAGCTATTTCCTCTTATTTCGACACCATTTGTAATCATTTTTCCAGGACTTTTGTGGCATTTCTAAAGGAGGAAGGTCAATAAGGTGTGGAAATGACCCCATTTAGAGTTAATATTTTTTACTATTTCACACTATTCGGACCCAAGATAAAAGAAAACATTTGTTTTGCCAAATAACACTATTTACTTATTTATTCAATTTTGTTGATTTTTTTGTAATATTTATAATTTTATTGTGTTCTAGAATTGCGTATTTTAGTTTTAGTAGAAAACTTAATTTCAGGCAATAGAGTTTAGATCGATTCAAACGTACCGCAATTATCTGTAATATGAAAATTAAAATCATTCATGTACCGATATTAATACGGGAAGAGTCGCGAGCCGTTCATGTAAATAAGCTCCACAATCGGCTAAGTAGCCCACCCGATACAAACCCCGGCCGCAGTACAAAGCGTGTCGGCCACTTTACGAGTGAAATGCGTGAGATTAGGAAGCATTAAACATAAGACGGCGGTGGCATAGTGGTTTATGACTCGCGCTGTTTATTATTCGGCTACAGTTCAAGTCCCGTTGCTGCAGTCGAGGGTCGGTCGCGGTCGATATTGCATTGTTCGGAGAACGCAGAACATTTTAACGATAAGCCCCGTGTCGGATTGAATGTATGGTTTCAATGAATATGTTACGTCGATGGTTTACAAAGTGTTTTTATATTTGCGTATAATAGTCACCCTGCAGGCTTAGATTCAGTATCGACAAATAAATGTAATTAGAGCAAGGATTATTAAAATTAATTCTAATATTTCATCGGATTAAGAATCCTTGTACTGAAACCTGGTATATTACTTAACTGTACACGATCGCATAATGGACATTTCAACTCATCGTACTGAAGGAGATCTATTAAATTCCAGCTTGATGAATTAAGTCAAACAGGGGAGAAAAAACTTTTCAGACCGTGAGAAGATAACGTGATTTTTTCCAGAATATCAAGGTTCATTTCAGAAATTATTTAAGGTTTTAATAACCAGTATAATAAATTCCGAGGATGTTTTTTTAATACTAATTCCTTCTATTATTAAAATATAATATCTTACCAAAATTCTACTGGTTTAGAAAACTGTCAGTAATTATAGGGCGGTTTAAACACAGCCAGCGATAAGAACAATCTATAATTCTATTATAAAAATCTACCTAGCGTAATAAAAAAACAGTTAGCCGTCACGAGACGCCTGGCAGATGTGAAACATCGTGTTCGTACAAGTAATATGCATAAGAGACAAGATTATTACAGGAACTAAATGTAGCATAATGAAAAAATAAAGTATTACGAATTTCTTACAGAAAAAGGTGACTTTATTTAATAAACATTTATTTACAATTAATACAAAAATAATAAAGCACAGGTTACGTGTACCGTAGTAAACAACAGCGTCGAACTGAGTGAGGAGGGGGTCGCGTAGTCGGCAGCGCATGGCGACACGTCGCCATACCGTGCACTCTACTACATATAGACTATATATATTCCTTAGTATAGCATGGCGACCCGTCGCCACTGCAAGCGTCGCCACGCCAACGATCCGGTTTATACGTGCGCCTATAGATGTTTCACATCAAACTAAAAACATTACGAAAATTATTTTAATATTAGAACTTACAAAACAATAGTTTAGAGAAAGTCATGAAATATTAGAGTGGTTGAAAACACCGGTATAACATTGCGATTAATTTCGTGAAACCGTCAAATTGACGGCGCCTGGCCTTTTAGTGTTAATACAGATTTCTTTATTGATGTAAACTATCAGCAATTTTCAGGTACTTTTAATGCAGCCAGCGATAAATTAATTCCGATCTTATAGTTTGTCCGAAGAGTCAGACGATATGATAAAAAAATATACGTTGAAATACCGCAATCTCTGTAAAAACTCGAAGAACATATACGTTTGAACGTTCGCCTATAATTTCAAGCAGCACGATTTTGATCATTTCCAACATAGAACTCTTTCAAACTTCACCACTATCTTAAATCCTTTAATTTATAAATTCAAAATTGGTAGGGAGGTTTGATGGATTCCGTTTGCAACTGAAATCAATTTATCTTCCGCATAAAATTTGCATGTATTGAAATCGCATAATTATATAATTATCACACGCCAATAAAGCAAATAATAAAAATATATAGTGCACTTTAAAACGTGTGGAATATTATATTATAAATTGTACTTTTCAGACAAAAACAAAGGACTTGAGCCAAAATGTAGAATAAAGTAGTTATGCTTGTTTTTTTCTAAATTTTTTTTATATGACTACGGTGAAACGAGGTAATGAACTTGGCGACTCTCTCTCTCTCTCTCTCTTTATATATATATATATATATATATATATATATATATATATATATATATATATATATATATTTATTTTTTCTTTTTATTTTTTTTTTTGGATATTCGATAGTAGCATCCAAATTATTGCATCGATTTTGTAAAATAAGGTGTCTTCGGTTTGTCTTTTTCACACGGATGCCCTAGACTATATGGTGTCACTCAGAAATAATATGGTAGATATGACGGCGAAATTTAAATTTAAGACATTTCAAAATTAAATTTGAGATAAAGGTATCCTGTTTGGCATCAAATGAAAGGCCACAAAATGTAGGATTTGAAAAAAAAAATATATAACTTGTTTATATACAATACAAAATTAATAAGGCGGATGCAAGGGGAAAGTTTAAAATAAAACAAACGAGTTAATAAAAGTAAAATCCGACTACAGGTAAAACCTTCCGCTGATTAATATAATCTATAAATAAGCCTCTATGTATATATGTTTTGTGCTATAATTGCTACTCGTATTTTTAACTGCTATCAAGTATTTGAATTTTAATATATAGTAATTAAACTACATAGTCATTAACGTGAGAAGTTGGTTCATTCTTAATTCGTTGTTTGTCGGTTCTACTACTAAGCAGTTCAATAAATAAATATTGAAATTCAAATATGTTCATAGCAGCTAAACGTTAGTCACTCAATTGTAATTATAATACGGAACACAAATTGACGTTTGTTAGCAGATTTTGACTATACGTTAAACCTTCTGCTTATTAAAAAATCTACAAATAAGCCTCTACGTATATGTGTATTGTGGTATAATTACTATTTTTAACTGCTATCAACGTATTTGAATTTTAATATTTAGTAATAGAACTGCATAGTCATGAACGTGACAAGTTGGTTCATACTTAATTCGTTGTTTGCCAGTTCTATTACTAAGCAGTTCAATAAATAAATATTGAATTCCAAATATGTTTATAGTAGCTAAACGTTACTTACTCAATTTAATTATAATACGGAACACAAATTGACGTTTGTTTGCAAATTTTTTAATCAACGGATGGTTTTTAATCGTAGTCGAGTTTTACCTTTTAAGCTCATTATATTATTACTATATTATGATAATAATATTATAATAATAAAAATATTATAGTTAAGCTAGTTTGAGGCACTAGTGTTAAAAGTGAGGATTTTGCTAAAGAGTTCAGAATATTTAAACCAATAATTTTAAACCACGATTATTTTTTGACCGATTAGAATAAGGTTCTATTCTGTTTGTAGGGAAATTGAAGAAAACAGAATCAAAGTTATTTCTAACTATTTAATATTTACGTACGGCAGACTCATAGACAATATATGAGTCTGCCGTCCGTATCAGGACAGACCATGTTGAAGTCGGGTTAGATATTAAGATTAATACAAATGTGAATCAAGCTTTGAAACTTTAAATAATTCATTAGCACTGAATATTCTGTTTTTGGTAATATACACGTTATATGATTTCATTGAAAAATATGAGCATGAAAGCTATCACTTCGATGACTTCAGCATCCAGAGAAATCATGGAGTACGTATTGACAATGCCTCATAAAGTACGGGGCCTGTAATATTACACAGTAAATGACATTTCGTTTGTGCTTGAAACGTATTCGTTCGATTTTGCTTTAACGAACGTTTAATGTGATTGATGATCAATATTCTTCAAGAATCCGTCTCCCGGTACGTCGCCCGTCCCTGAACGACCAACAAAGCCTGCGGAGGCGTGCAACAGATGGCTAATCACTCGAATCCACGGCCATTGTTTCTTTATGCTAATAAGTCGTCTCAAGTTGCAACGAAGGTAGGTATCCGACATGCTCGTAAAATGCTTCAAAGTCTTAAAGGGAAACGCGGAACGTTATCTCGTTAAGACTCAGTAATCATGAGGTATTGTTCCAATATGATAATTATACACAAGTTATTTGAATTAGGCTTGCCTTGTTTCATTTTTAATTTCTGATATGCGACGTTGCCGTTTCGATAATGCGTCGTCGTGGGTCAATATTGTATTTTTCGGAGAAAGCGATAAGCTGCTTGTCGGATTGAATTTATGTTTGTAATGATTATAATTAAAAGAAGGAATATTGATAGTTTAAAAAGTGTTTTAGTATTTGCAAATTTCGTTAACCGTAAAGATTCACATTCAGTGAGGGAAAATAAATGTAATCAGAGCAAAGGTTAAAGTAAAATCTAACATTTCTTGGGCAGAAAATATTTTACTGAAATAGTGAACGTAAATTATCTACTTAACTAAATATGATTACGTGATGGATGTTTCGCCTCGTTTTATTAAAGGAAATTTATTAAATGCATGCTTTGATAATATTCATCCCATACGATTTCGTCGTAAAATATAATTTAATTTAGAGAATTAAGCCAAACAGATGAAACTTTAGATCGTCACGGACGACAAATCAAAATGCATATTTTTTTTCAGAATCTGCAAACTCATCTTAGAAATTGATGAGTAATGATCTTGATAATAAGTGTAATAAATTATTAGGGTATTTTTTTTAAATGTTAATTCCAATTCTGTAATTAAAATGTAATATCTAATCCAAATCTAAAATTTTAAAACGAAACGTATTATGTGTACGTGGAACATCATCTCATAAGACATTGTAATAATGAGGCATCGTTTCAATTTTCTTATATGCAACTTTACGCTGCAGGCAAGTGGTAAACTCGCAGTAAAATCTGCGAGTCGTAAAGTATCGTAAAGCGGTCGTAATTATCTACATATTAATACGCGAAGAGAAAATTTGTACACCTTTTTAAGCATATTGCGCACATGAAGGAATGTGAGATTTGGAATAGTTAAAGTTTGTATGGAAATGTAGTGCTGAAAGCTAAAATTTATATATAATATCTGTTACAAATACATTAAATTATATATTACAAAATACATTAAATTATATATTACACATACATTAAATTATATGTTATAAATATATTAAAACATTCTTTGTTTACGTTCATACTAACATAAAAAACGTAATAGTATGTGTTCAAAAATTCGCACAGAGTAGCCTATCAATATAAAACACGTAATAGTCTGTGTCGGCAAAGAATTTGAAATATCAGATTGACAAACTCATTCAAGTTTCACGAAAACGAATAACGTTCAAACTTAAAAATTTAATGAATTATAGTTCTATTCCGACCACTAGTACTCACAAATATTTATATATTCGGGAACGAGATACATTATTTGGTGTGTGAACGTATCACCTGTCGTAAATATTTTTTTATCTCTTCAATTTCGGCCCAAGATTTTTTAACTTCCGTGAGAAATATATTAAAAAAACTATTAAGTATGAGTTAAACACGCAATACGACAGTTCTTGCACACATTTGATTACTTACCTATAAAAGTTTAAGCGATGAGTTTTACTGAGCACGTACATTCCATTAATCTATTAGCAAAAATGTTTATATAATTTTTCACCACGTAAATGTATTTTCCGCAGACGTAAAAATATCGTGAATTTATTTTTCCCGTAAACGTTAAGTAACCTTATAAAAATTTTGATTATTTTAGATCCAGTATTTTCAGGAAAAAAGGGAGTGAGTGTAATGTATTTTTTCGCATGTTTTTCAGTATATGCTACTTAAAATTCTGAAAAAAAATATTGTCGTGATCCTTAAAAGTAACATTTTCGAACATTAAATTAAAAAAAAAACCAAAATGTAACTATTTGCTTTGTGCTCTATTTTGGAACAAATATTTTTGAGCGTATTAAGTTTTATACGGGTTAACATGCTTTATCACTACACCCAATTTTAAATATTTACGTCGAGCAAATTCTGAGGAAAATAGTTTTGACAGACAAAGAGACGGGGATGGACACGGGAGTGATTTTATAAGAATCTTATTTTTTCTTTTCGGAACCCTAAACTTGTTTTTGGGTAAATATATAGAGGAAATGATTTTCTTCATTTACTTTTTGATTATCTGGGATAAGGAGCATTTGTACGTTTCTTAATAAAATGAATATATCTGTCCTGACAATGACTTAATAATTAATAACGTAAACAACGATAATAATGAATTAAATTACCAGTATTCCTTTAAAAATGGGTAAATGAGGTTCAAACTCACATCTTGTGGACGCCTTTTTTTATGTATTCATTAAAACCAGGATCTTGTTTCTGAATATATTTATTAGAATTCATCTTTAATATGCCATTATAATGAGCTATGTTGTTATTGCAAATAATATATAAATTAAAAAAATTGGTGTTTTAAGAAAGAGTCGTAATTCAGTGAATAGCAATAAACATGGTATAAAAAAATCTGATATTTGCTACTTTATTATAATTTTATAGCTATTTTAACAAAACTTGAAGATGCAAGATGAGCTCATATTTGGAACCTATGTTCAAAGAAAATCTATATAATCATTGTAATATTAAATCTCAAAGCTATTTTAATGCGACTCTTATGCTAAACAAGCGATCGGAATCATCAAAACATTCTTTTGAAGCTTCTCGTTATCAAAAAGGATATACCGTGTTATAAAAATGCACTGGAACTATTTCAACAAATTATGACTGACGTAATCCTACTGAACTCATCCACTATCGTGGACAAAATTATCCCAACGAATCAGTGCAGTATACAGAGATTTCGCCAATATTCATATCTACTGATAGGCTGATGCAGAGAAGCCTCAGTCGTAAACTTTCAGAGTTTAGGTTTAACAAAGCAGGTCTTGATTAAAGTCTAAAAAGTAATCTTACTTAATGTAGCCAAGGAGCTCATGAATAATACATGAGCTCCTTGGATGAATATCAACTCTTTGTTTATCCAATGCAGAAGAAAAAAAATGCAAAGTGAAGGTACGAAACTGCGGCGAGTGGAATAAATAACGCTTTAAATAGAGTAATAGTCCATCAGCTCTTTAAATTAGTATCAATTCTCTCCTCGTCCACTGCAGAAGAAAAAATACAAACTCGAAATATGAAGCTGTGCCAAGCCTAATGAATAACACTTTAAATGAAGTAATAGCCCATCAGTCCCTTCAATTAGTATCAACTGTCTGATTGCCCACAGCAAAGGAAATAAATACAAACTCAAAATATGAAGGTGTGTCGAGTATGATGAAGAATCATGCCACCGCCAGATTCTTATTCGTAATAGTCCATCGGTTCCTTAAATTAGTATCAACTGTCTGGTCGTCCACTGTACAAGAAAAAAAATACAAAATGAGAGTGCAATGTTTTAAATAAAGTAACAATAAAAAGGCAGCACAGAAAGGGTGCATACATCATTGAACAATGGCGTATTTGTTATTGTGTATGAAAGCAGGTTCTAAATAAAAGGGATAAAAGCAATATGAATGCGGTTGGAATGATATCTTCGAAACGTGTGAAGAGAAATATATGAGATAACGTCCATCAAAGTTAGTTGTTAAAGTAGTTGTGAGTTGTTAAAGTACTTGTTTGATGTTGGCATTATCTTTTGTTTGAACGAATAAAAAACATTTCAAGAAAAGTCTGGTACCTATAATGTATGTATGCACTAAGCTATATTGACTACATGTAAATCATGTAGTCATTATAGCTTAGTACTCGAACCTATATAGATATGAATGGCTATTATCTGGTATTTTTTTTAAACTTTATGCAATTTGTAAATAAAATACTATACATTTTAAATGTAACTCTACCCACACGCCAGTACATAACCAAAATTTGGAATCGACCGGCCCTTTTAAACGCCGTAAGTCCTTAACGTAAAACTTTGAGAGTTCCTGTGACCACTTTCCGGCTCTATTTTCTAATCCTGACTTCTCTAAAAGGACGATTTATGTCGCCTCAGTCTTATGAAAACTTTAGAGAGTTTATTATTAGATTATTCATTAAAACAATATCATCCAGACTCGATCACGCTAGCTACGCTATTCATTCTAGACGAATTATATTGTAAACTTTAAGTTTCCATGATAGAATTTTAACCAAATTTTCATGGGACCCAAATAAAAAAGAATTATCCAAATCGGTTGATGAATGCCAGAAATTTCAAGTGAAATCCACAACAAATTACAGTTGAATTTAGAACGGCTCCTTTTTTGAAGTCGCTTACGAATAAAGGGTATTATATTCCTATCCCCTTGTTATTTCTTAAAATATTGAATTAGAATAAAAAATAAACTTTTTATTGGATATTCCATATTAATTAGGTAAATATATATAGCGACACGCATCTTTCCTATAGACAGCTTCAAGTAACTCCATGTACTACGTTTCGACAATTTTCCATGCATTAAGCATATGCTATTTTCTATCTAAGTCATTAAATTTTTTTTCTCCTTCCATCTTTGCCGGTTATTAAATTGAAAGTTCTTTAATTTATTACCAAATAATTCACTTTTTAAGAATAACTTCTGGAAAATTACACAGTATGCCAAAAAAATGCATACACAGTATGCATTTTTTTGTTGTATTTTAAACGTGGTTTTGATTGTCATTAGATAAATTAAATAATTAAAAGTAATTTTGCACCAGTTAGCCGAATAGTACATCCTTGGCTAATCGGTGAAAAATTAACTGAAATTTGTGAAAAATGGGAAATATCCTAAAATTTGTGACAATTGTGAAATGAAATTTGCTTTTCCTTCTTGAGAATATGAATGAGGAATTATTTTTCTTCTTTGGAATCCATATTTTAAAAAAATACGGAATCCTTGTACATATTCCAATATGTATAAGCTCTCTTTCTTTTTATCTCTATTATATAATGTCTATTGACTTTATAAACATTTCATATCTTTCATTCCTTGTCAAATTTCTGTTAAGTTATTATGGAAGTACTTATTCAATCTACGAGATGCGTATCTTGAACAATCCAATAATTCTGCCGTAACTTGTTTGTCGTTTTTCGTCTGCCGACCGCTCAAACCTGATCATATCTCGTATCCTCGTCGGTGGCCACAGAGCGAAACGCATAAATCGTTGCGCTGCCACAGCTTTTATTGAAATTTGTGATATCATTGTGAATTTCCAATATATTCTTGGAGTAAATTAAAAAAAATATTACGTTTACATTTTTGAATAATAAGCGATTTATAGACTTAAATTATGGTCGCCCCGCATGTATGATGCAGGTTTAATTTAATCTTTTCGATACCTGTTTCGTTGGATTTATTTTGTCCCGTGTACTATTTATTCATCTGAATTTCAATTTTAAAGTTCAACGTTTAAAAAATGTCAAACACTTTTTTACGCAATGGAAATGCAACCAAAATCATAAACCATTTAGGTCGGCTTTTTTTTTTATAAGCGACATCTTCAAAGATCGATGTGATGGTGATGTCTTGAAATTAAAATTGAACACCTGACGTTTTTAGTCGATTAACTTGGAAAATAATTTTCTAGCGAGACTGTGCAATGTCCCGCATGAAAACATACCAACGTTGGGTTTGGAAAATAATTGCTTGTTTATGCATAATTGTAAGGAAATACTTTTGAAAGTTATACACATGAAAAGTTTGATTTCTTAAATGTAAGTGGTAATAGTAAATGCTTGATGCATCTCTTTTGTTGCGTGGATTATTCTATTGTTTTTTTTATAATTAATGTGGAACATAGATTATTTTATATACTCCCCACTTCACTGAAACTGGCAACCGAGGTTGGAAACTGAAAAATATGAATTTTTCAATTCTCAACCTTTTCGTCACCTTTTATACTTAAAAGCAGAGATAAGAAGGCTACGCGACTCATTTGGCTGTTTTTAGCGATTTTTCTTTACAAAATTCTGTATTTATTATCATATCGACTTTAATGACAAATAAATAAATTTTAATTTGTCGTCGAAATGCTTGAAATCGGTGTAATTCAAAACCGCGATCAAGGCCGAAACTTGCCGAAACCGTTAATCAAATCGGTTCCTAGCGATGGTGCGGCGTGAACGCCAGTGACTAATAAACGGATTGTGCGACCCGCAAAGGGAGTGGCACCGGCCAACTCTTGCTCTCCACCCACTCTTCAAGAGCCAGGTGAATAAACTTGCTCGCCGAGGCCTCGTGCACTCCTTGAGGCGAAATGTTTATAGTCTTTTACGCGTACGTTATTTATTTATTTTGCGTTAAAGAAAATTAATAAGTCAGGATATCAATCCATTGTGTATAATAACATCTTTCGAATGTTTTGATGTGATGCAACTTGTATCTCCGAGGGAATGGAGCGTTAAAGATTCGATCCTGTTTGTTTCTTTGTTCGTGTGTTATTTTATAGTTCACCCTTATGGAGCGGTTATTTTAAACAAAAAAAAACGTTTAGAATTAATCTTCGTTTTTAATCATGAGGGAATTTTAAATGAAACGTAAACTTTTTGTAGAGTCAATGTAATATTTTGAATGCGGTTTTTAATACTCGATGGAAAAGTATTTTATAATTTATGAGTTTTTTAGCAAATAATTGTTTCAACAGTTTGCAATATTCAATTGTTTATTGTATCAATTTTAAATTCGTTTCGTAATGGTGTCAAAATGATACAATTTATACATAGCCTGAATTGTACAGAAAACTGCATTACTGAAATTTGTAGCCTGTGATTTTGAAATATTTACGTCACTACTTTAATACTGTGATAAGTTTAAAATTTAATTATATAATGAAAAGTTATATTTTATAATATATTGTATTTAATTGTCAGTGCAAAGTAAATACAGTTTCCTTCCTACCGTGTCATTTAAACTTTTTTTAGTTTTATTCCTATTTCTAACTTTTAAACCTTGGTTTAAAGTTACGTTTAGAAAATAGGTGGATAAATAAAATATTAAAGACATTTTGAGTATGGAATCCAAAAAACACTATTTTATTTTAGTCTCTTTAAGTCTATTTGCAGTTACTATCAATCCTCGATACGAAACAATATCATTTAAACTGTCAGTGGTAACGGAGATATCGCCTTAGATCAGGACACTCGTAAAACAGGCTACATTATATAAACGTATGTATGTAGGTAAGTGCGGCTTAGCGCTCGATTACCAGTACATAATCCTTAAGTGAACTGTGCGTGTAGGGTAGGGTATGGCCAAAAAATAACTAATAAGATCTTGCTTACAGATTTGTCCTAGCGCCACAAAAGATGAACGTTAATTTCAAATATTGAGTTAAATGTAATTAAGGTTAATAGTTTTAAAAATGTTTAAATTTTAGCTAAAAATGTTAGTAAAAATGTTTTTATATTTTAAAGAAAAATATTTTTCTCTTTGAATCTTTGGAGTCAGCGCTAAGCAGTGCCATAAGAGAGTAGGTACACCTTCATTAATGGTCGTCGTGCAAACGATGCAGTTTAATAGCCATTCAACTAAAAATTGGAATAAAGGGCATAAATTTTAAACTAAAAATGTCTTTCTTACAACTTAACACAAAGAACTTAACACTATGCATTATAATAAAACGCGAATCTTTATTACTTCGTGCCGTACATCCGCCTGTTTTCCGGTCACGATTTTCTGCACTTTTTGGTCTACGTGTATGAAATTTTACGAATAAATGCTTTGGATGGCGATCTCAATTAAAATGTCGAATGTAATATTTAAGGAATCTTCTTTACGCACGACATCGAGTGTATCATTGGATCTTTCTTTATCGAGTGTAACATTGGTCTTTTCGAAAAGAAGTCCATTTGTTATTTTTCATTTTTAAGCCGCATTCGCGAAATATTAAGATTCAAAGTAATTGCATTCATTGCACTCATAGCATCTAAATTTTCAACCAAGGATTTCGAAAATCTGGAAAAGTTGTAGGCATTCAATTAAAACCTTCGATTAAAATGATTTCGATTGATTTATATCAGCAACTTCAAGATATATAATCTAAATAGAATCCTACTTTACCCAACCCCCCTATACTTTGCCTAGTCAACTACGAAATTTTACTCCTTATTGGACTTACACTTAATCTGTTTTTTTAAAATAATTTTTTGAGTTTCTATATGGCACTGGGGTTTAGTTGTAAGCCTAGCTATAGTATAGGCACTCAAACTATGACGAAGCAGATCATAGATTGAGTGTTTATATTAGTAGTATAAATTTTCATGATGTTGGATTAGAACTTTCAAATTTACTGCCACAAGTTAAAAACTGGCGGGAAGTATTAATCAGCTATTCAGCTATGACTTATCAATGAAGATCTGGTCACGGCCTGTTGGTTATAGGCAACTAGTAAAAAAATAAAAGGCCCTTAAGTTTGCATGTGGAGAAAAACATGTATTTCAATTTTATTACTAGCTTTCATAGATGATAAGATAACTGCTACCACTTCTCTTTATTCGAGCTAAATATATTAATATCTCTATTCCTTGAATTTCTTCAGTGTCTGATGACGTACATCTATTTGACTCATTAAACCAACACCTCTGTATACCCATGTTCATTTGCAGTTTTAGTAATGTTTACTACTTTTATTGCTCTTATTATACATTTGTTAGCTGTTTTGTTTTGTAGGGTACACAGGGTTTTTCTTTTTTTTTCATAAATTTTGCTTCTTTGTCCTGTGATCCAAAGTATAGTTATCAAACCTAACTTTTCTTTTTTTCTACAGCCATGAATACAAGGTAAAACCACTATTATACTTAAACATATCGTCCTTGAGTTGTTTTAGTTGGCTACAGCGTTGTGTACTCTTAATAAGGAAAATTTCATATTCTCATTGCGACAAAACTTTTCAAAAATTCGGAAAAACTATTCTGTAAAACATATAAAGAAACTTTAGAAACTATCACTGTTGCTACAGTTTATTTGTATCATCAAAACTTCCCATTGAGCCATGTGACGATCACGCTTGGGTTTTTCAATTAATTCCTTAAGCCTCCCTCCAACCATATACCAAGTTGACTCCTATTTAAAATGTTAATTGAGTCAATTCATTGTCCGTTGATTAAATATTGATATAATTCAAACAGCTCAACGTATTCAGTCAATTCAGTAAAACCAGAATGGAATTGTTATTGAGCTAAATGGCTGCGCGTCCCACTAAGGTAAAAACCACAACATAAATGGAAGTAGAGTATATAATCTTCACGGAAACGTGTAGTAAAAGGCATTTAATTTGCCGACTTGTTAAATGGACAAGAGCGAACCAGCATCTTTGCGTGTACGATGTCGACCGAGTTCTTGCTGAACGTCGTAAAATTTGCACATTAATAATACCGCCATGCAGCAAAATAGCTGCTAGCTCTAACGATTCCGGAATGCAATAATGACTTTGGTCCACGTAAGTTTGTATTTTTTCCATTATAATCAAGATAAAAAGATTCTACAGATCAAACCCCCTATAGAAAGTAGCGTGTTCTCAGCAATGATCACAAGATCGTTATCGCGTATTCAGCCTCAGGCGGAGCCTAATTGTCGGCTGCAATTGCTAATGGCGCCGCTGCATACAGAATGCGAGTCTGCAGTGCACGCGGTGCATGCAAACGCGATCTCTGCAGTAGAGGGTGCATTTAGTTAATGATTATGCGAGTATTAAACCATTTGTCAGATTTATTTGAAATCTTCAATCTCTCCTAATTTAACGAGATGAGGATGGTTATAAAAAGTAGATTCGTATCTGAGCTGTCAAGCATGATTAGGTGGTTATTTTTAGCATTGATATGAGATATTTTTGCCATAATATCTTCGCTAAGTGGAAAACATTTTTTTTAGGATTCATACTCAAAAGCTGCAAACGGAACTTGTTGAGGTGGCAACACTGTCCGTCCGTCAGTATATCAGAGACTGCTAACTTATAAACCACGCAAGTTAGGGTTTAAATGTATACATAACGTGTATATTCTTTGACTCAAAAGCGAAAATAATACTTTAATACACTATTTTATTTCAAAGGGGTTGTCTATATTTGCAAGAGTTATGCTAATTACTTAGGTTTATTGGATAATCTTTGAAAACAGTTCTTGAGTATTCATTGGGAGTTCTTTGATATATATTTTTATAAATAACGATATGGCCATCAGAGATGCCATTTTCAAATGTATTTTTTATAAAGTATTTCTTGACAATTCTAGTATCTATCTGGATTTCCTGATCAACATTGCAAATTAATTGAAAATTTAAATTCTGTAATAAGCTAGCACAAATAAAGGAGTGCAAATCGCCCTTACAATTTTTTACATGGATTTTTATTACACCTGTGTTGCTAAAAAATACTGATGCTGGTTGTTTCACTACCGTACGAATTTTCTCATCTTCATAGATTCGCACCTCATTTCTGGATTTAGATTAAGCATAATAATAATATATTGCAAACATATTAGGAGTTTTCCCATAGCCAAATTTATTTAACATTTTCTTGCATCACCTCATATGATACTCTCGGCCACTAAGTTCAAATATTTTTTAATTTCAAGATGGTCATGTAAAATGTAATGTCTTCTACACGTATTTGTAGATATGTAGTACTTCTATTTTTAGTGGGTAGTTTTCGACTACAGATTCGACGTTTTCTGGAGTCACTGCTTTCACTGGACATCCGGGACGGGTTCATTAGACGAGACAAAATGTTCCTTTTGAATTTTGACTTATCTTTTTGGTCTATACTACTGATTTACATGGCTGCAGTTGGGCGCTTTGTGATAAAAAGAAATTGTATGCTACTAATACGCTTTGTATATTCAAATATTGCTTAAAACTGTACAACATTTTTGGAAGAAAAGCAAATCCCGTTGCACGAAGATTACAAAATCAGCTCGACCACGTTGTAAAGTAAGAAATTTTAGAAAAAAGTTTTGAGGGAAGATATTGTTAAACCGGATTATTTTGGATTAACGGAACATAAACTGCTGATGATTATACCGTTAATTTTTACTGATTATACCGTTAATCGTTTATACGTATATGAACATATCCCAAACCGTATGTGAGCATATCTCAAAACATATGCGAGCATATTTCAAAACATGCCAGCATGTCGCGAAACGTATATTAGCATATTACAAAATATATGCGAACATATCTCAAAAGTTGGCGAGAATATCTCCCTAAGTACTACCTAAGTACTAAAATTGGGTCTAAATTATAATAAGAGTTTGTAAGTTATAAGTAATAAACATAAGTATTTTAATTGTCAAAATTCTCTGTGGTATCACTTTGAACCATGTTATGAATAAATCGGTATTGTACCCATATCGTGCTATTTAAATTAAAAAAAAAATTATATCTATTAAATCTCATTATTCATTGCACTTAGCCGGTTTTATCTCTAGATGAAAATATTTGTCGCGTATAGCTTGTAGTTAATTTTTTTAAATTCGTAAAGTTTTAATTGATTAATTAACGACTAAACAAAGCGTAGAAAATAAGGATAAGACGAATACAGCTTGAAGCTAACACTATCTCTATCTTAAGTATTCGTTAAGCCGGTAATCATCCAGTTTATATTTCTATGGGTATTTTTTGCGCATATTAAAAACACTCGTTTTTTCCATATTGGAGAGACTAAGATTGGTAATGAAATTAAAAAAAATAATCATTCCAATTATCTCCTTGCGCTTCTATATAGCGTGTTACATTGACCCTAATAGCTCTTGCATGGCTATCTCTATGAAAATATGATTATAGGTAATATCGTTATTTCATATATGTACATAGTTCAAAGATTTAATGTTATGGTTAAAAGCTATAGGATGTTGGTCAATAAGTTGAGTTGTTTGGTCTAAGTTGTTTGATGTTTTTATTAATATATTTTTGAGGCAAAGTCTCTCTAGTCGTCACACTCATGTCCTGGTCTCCTTGAAGTCACTTGACGCTCCATCGAAAATGGTTTTCTGGAAATATGTCCGAAGAATTAAAGAATTCGCAACTCCTTTGTAATGGAAATATTGGTGCGAAAAATGGCCCAAGGAATTTTTAGCATACGCCGCCAGTACCTCACTTCTAGCGTATCGATTTTTGACAGTTTTTCTGATAATCCAGGCTTCTGTTCCGTATAGAAAAATTGGAAAAACGAGATATTTCATTAGTAGAACCATGGTATTTTTGGGTATTCGTCTGTCCTTCCAAATCTTATCCAGCTTCCCGACAGCAACTCTTATGATGACACAGCGTCTTCCGATTTCCTCTTCGCACCCTCCAACATTGGACAGCCGCTATTCCATCTATATAAAATGACTTGATAAAGCTTATGAGATGTTTCGGGGCGCCCATCTCTAGAAAGTATTTGCCACAGTTTTTTTCTATTTAACAGTACCAAAAGATTTCCGGAAGTCCACAAAACAGATGAAAAGCGTGATATTGAACTCTCTAACCTTTGTCGCTTTAGGAGGATTTGTTCCCGTATTCCTTATCCTTTAACAAAATAGCTTGTTCAGGTGAAATCTGCGGTGAAGGATAAGTTTTAAGTCGAGTTTTTAATTATGTGAAAAAGTATTATGTTTGCGTCTGATATGAGAGAAATCAACCTGTAATTGCTACCATTTTTGGTCGATTTTTATTATTTAATGGTATAAAAAGAGAATGCGACCGTTCTGAGGCAAAGTCACCATGAGTAAAAAAACGTTATGAATTTCCTCAAAAATTTTAATAGAAACATCATTGAATAAGGTAAAGACGTGATGTGATATGTTTATGTGACCATTTTTTTTTTGTTTACATACAAAATATTAAAAATGGGTATCCGAGTCTTTTCTCATACATAAGAATATATATTTTGATCCATGGAGATATGAACACCTCTCTAACGGAAAAGCTAAAGAGATTTTCGCTTTTGGAGCGAAAGTGATACCTTTTATCACTTCACGCATGTACGAATAGAAAGATCGAGAGCGAAACAGACGATAATTTTTTCCCCTCCCCGCTAATTTTTCTTACACTCTGCTAGCGGACGCGTACCTAACTATCTAAATTATTATTGATCATATATCCAGTAAGCCCGCCGTGCGCCGACGAGACGATCTTACCTCTATAATTTTTATTGTGAACATACAGGTTAAATAATGATTTTGTTCAGTGTATACACTTTCGAATGCTGCAAAACGAAAACAAGTTAACAACTGTCCACTTACTCCATATTTTGTGTTTACTATAAGTTCGTTAACGAAACACCTTGTTTTTTATATATTATATTATGTTGTTATGTTAGTGTAGGTTGTTAATCAGAAAATAGGTTTTCATGCCTAGAAAATGGAAATTGAGATAGAAAAAGAAAAATATTAATGAAAAAGTTTATTATAACTCGACTATGCCTTTTTCTTCCTCTCTGTGTGTATTTCTCGGTCAACATAATTTTCTAAATCTCTCGACGTTAGTACCAATAAAATATACATATTTATAATGGCTACAAACTACTGGTTATATATTTGAACTTTGGACACTCTTGAGCGGTTTAAATTAATACCAATGTCTTTATTGCGTCCCGACACTAATTCAAACGACGTCTTTTATTTTATTTCTGTACGCATGTGTCATACTCATTCACACAAGTTGCTCTATTGAGGATGATTGCTATGGAAAGTCACAGGATTTAAGATCATGCTGACTTTAGTGAGTTACATAAATAGTATTAAATATACATATAAACATTTATTTCTCGATGATTTTCACAACATGCTCCCATACATGTGAATTGCCGCGCCGCTCAGATTTTTATAATACGCCCCCTTACATATGAATTGCTGCTCTGCTCAATACCTTAATCAGTTTCGAATGTTGGTATCTTAAATTTAAAAAGAAATTAAAAGACTCTTTAAATTTTGTTTCTCCTTGTTTGAAGAAAACAAATTTTAATGAAAGTGTCAAGAAGTACAAATTTAATTATTGTACGTAAAATGTTTTATCTTTCGGGGAGTATTTTTTAGTACACAAAACACAACATCAGGTCTATAGACCACGATAACTGATCTCAATTTAATTGACTCCCAGCTACTAGATAAAAACGAGCATATAACGCAATGACAATGCATTAAATATATACGTTATACTTTTAAAACAAACAAAAAATATGTCTCCAAATAGCGCTCCCAGACGTACTATCAGCATAGAGAATAAAAAGCTAGGTATATAAAAAGATGATCGTGTTGAAGACAAGGAAATTACTTGTCTTTTGAGGACCACTTTTAGAATACTAACGGTAGGTCTTTTTAATGTAACGTTATTGGTACAATATGGTCTATCGATAGTAAGTATTTAAGTTTTTAATCACGATTTTAACTCTTTATACACTAATAATATTATACTAGCTCTGGAACTACATTATTACTAAAGTATTTTTCTGCAGAACACTTTAAAAAACTGACAAGTAAACATACTAGAGCAAAATCTGATCGTATGAACCAACGCCGTTCCGTTACTTATAAACAACAGGGCGGTGTCAATCAACAAATTTTATTATGTTAATAAAAATGAGACTTAATCTCGTCGGCTTTTACGTTTCGTAGCTTTATAACGAAGAATTTAACTTTATAAGCGGTGACTTTTAAATTTAGGAGCCCAATTAATTGAATGAATAGTGATATAATCTATCAGTATAATATCCACACTATGCGTGTATTTAACGTATTAAAATATAAAAAGGGGTTTCAGCAATTGTTTGTGTAACAAGTTAAAATTACGTGCGTGCGCATATTAATCTACTCTAAATTATTAATTTAAATTTTGTCAGGTCTTCAATTAATATTAAACGCTCCCTGTACAACTTAATTTCAATATGGATCTTGATTATTTTTTTTAATCGATTGACTATTGGATCGATTCTAATTAAAACATAGGTTATTGACCTTTATTAATCGATAGTTCGATTAAAATATAAAAAATTGTGTAAAGCTGCGCGTCCATCATTTATCTACCAAATGACGCTTATAGTGTGACAAAAAAATTAAATAACTTCATTGTAGTAATTACGACATTGAACTCACATTATCGTCTAAATGACAAAATTATTAATCTAAAAACTTTATCGATAGAATGATCGATCGAGCCTAATTTGACTATTTACAAAAAAAACATAATCGCTGAAGTTATTTGTTGGGAATTAAATTTTATTCTTACGAATATTTCCTTGCCAAAGTGTTGACGTTATCAACATCCAAAGTTTGTGATAAATTTGTCAAAATCAATAGATTATAAATTATTCCAACTTCGTTACAAGTTTATAAATCTCAAAGCAACTATGGAATGTACTTACGATATTTATTCAACATGGTTTTTCTTTTTTTCATCCATTACATTTATTTTTTTGGTTTGTTCTTTCATTTCACTTCCCTTTTCTATAGCTGGTAAGTTATTAACGTGTGCAAAAATCGTTATCCAATATTTTGATTTCGTCTCATTTACTTTGTTTCATAATTGAATTTTATTTAAAAATGTGATATGCTTAATACGCTTCTAATTCAATACGTTTGTGAATAGCAAAATATGCTCACCTCGTTTTTCTAAAAAATGTTTAGCGTAATCTTTAAGAGATTATAGATCAACGACAACTGTATTAAAATATCATAAATATGTGGAAAATCCATTATATTCCCTTAAAGTAACCGGTAGAGGTACTCGTTACATATTTACAAATATCGATGTACAAGGAATTATTTATAATATCTTCGTCTCATAATTGAATTTTATTAAAAATGTGATATGCTTAATACGCTTCTAATTCAATACGTTTGTGAATAGCAAAATATGCTTACTTGGTTTTTTTTTAAAAATTACGTACGTCTCTAAGAGGTCATAGATCAAGGACAACTGTTTTAAAATATCTGAAATATGTGGAAAATCCATTATATTCCCTTAAAGTAACCGCTAGAGGTACTCGTTGCATATTTACAAATATCGATGTACAAGGAATTATTTATAATATCTTTGTTATTTATAAACGTAACGGTTTTTCTACTGTTACGTTACCGTTTCAACTTAATTGATAATAATATGCAAAAAGCGTCATGCCGCAAAAACTTTAAATTCATCACACAATCAGCAATGCAGAGAGATACTTTTTACGTCACGGCAACGCGGTTTAATTTACGTACAGTACATTGTGTATCTATATAAGTATAAGTTTGTAAATAAAACATTGAGTACATAAAGGGGTCTGCAATGTCAAGGTCCCGATCGCAAACGACACGGGCCCAGCTAAATAAAGAATCGGATGTGCCCCTCCCAGGCGACCTTTCTTCAAAGCGGAATTGAATGTGACCTTGCGAAATATGTCTACCATTTTTTGCATTTACTTAAATACCAGGGTTGGTCGTAGTCTGAAACCAACAACGTCAGACTTTTTTGAAGTAAAAATTCTTTACGCACGCTTGATTTGGGGAGTAAGCTGGTGAATGCGTGACGAGAGCGAAAAGTGTGATCGGGTGAGGCGAACGGAAGTTGAGAGGGAGATACAAGTTAGTGAAGACAGAAAGAGAGATAGTTACGTTTCGTATATTACTGTAGGGACAAGAGAGAGAGGTGCGAGCAGCAGTATAGCCAGTGCATGAATATATATATATATATATATATATATATATATATATATATATATATATATATATATATATATATATGCGAGTTTGCTAGCGTTACGCGATCGGTGATTTTTTTTATTATTTTGTAATTTCATTTCATTCTTGAACAATTTTATAAATTATTATTTTGTTCAATACATTAAATATTCTACGTTTAAAGTGAATACTATTGTTAATTCATATTTTGTGAATTTGAAGTTTTACTTCAGTCGTGTGGTCTAAAGCACACTCTTTTTTTTTAAATGACGCACCATAAATATAAATGTCAAAAATAATAATGTTCCACCAAACAAGCGAGCTAACAGATAGAGAGGTTTAAAATAAGTTTGAATGATAACGCCTCTTGGTAACTCTAAAATAGTTTCTTAAGAAAATAAACTAATTTTCGCTTTAACAATTCAATATATCAAACGATTCTTATTCAAATTAAGAAAACTTACGCGCTTACTACCTCGGAGAGAAAAAAAATCTTATAAAAATATTAAACTATAGATTGCTAATCCCGAAATTATAGTTTATAGTTATATATCTGGAATTTTATAATATGGAACAGATAGAGAATTCCTTAGAAATTAAAGTTAATAAATTACTGATAATTAAATGAAACTACGTGATGTAGTATTATTTCTACTTTCTTTAAGTTCTTTACCACGACCTAGGTTTCGTTGTATTACAACATCTTCAAGTGGGCTATTAGCAAAGATCTTTGAGAGAACTTAAAGAAAGTAGAAATAATACTACATCACGTAGTTTCATTTAATTATCAATAATCAATTTCTACAAAATTAACGCCAAATATTTTCAATATTAATGAATTACCTAAAGTAGGTAATAAATAAAGTTTTAATATTCAAATTCCTACACAAAAAGGTTAAATGTTGATAAAATGATAATTCAATATCGATCGAAATTATATCATCGCACTGATCATTGATTACTGATATCGATCGAAATTATATCATCGCACTGATCATTGATTACTGATATCGATCGAAATTATATCATCGCACTGATCATTGATTACTGATATCGATCGAAATTATATCATCGCACTGATCATTGATTACTGATATCGATCGAAATTATATCATCGCACTGATCATTGATTACTGATATCGATCGAAATTATATCATCGCACTGATCATTGATTACTGATATCAATCGAAATTATATCATCGCATCAATATCGATCAAAATTATATCATCGCACTGATCATTGATTACTGACAACTCATCAAAAACATTTCTATCTGTCTCAGGTAATATTTTGTCTGTATAATCAAATTCATTTTTCGCGCCTTATATTCACTGGTGGCAATTCGGGAAACAAGTATTGACGAAAACACCTGTCTTAATTAAATAATTGTCGGGCAATTAAATTAATTTGCAAGTGTTTCGATATATGCCAACTTGCGGAATTCTCACAGCCTCGAGGCCGTGCGGTTTTTAAGCCATCACAGAGATGGTTGCGTGATTGCAGTCGACGCGGTCAATTTACAGGCCACGCGTACTTTGCACGTGAGTTAACACGTTAGTACTTTATGTACTTATGTTTGGTACCTATATACTCTATAATAAATGCTTATGTTCGGTACTTATGCTTATTATATATACTTATGTTTGGTACCTACATACTTTATAATAAATACTAAACAGAGTGGTGGGTTTGGAACTTGTTAAACAGAGTGGTGGGTTTACACGAAAGATGACAAACACCGATTATCTCTCGTTATCTACTTCCGCCTTATCGATTCAATTTTTTAACAAGTTCGTGCACAAAACTTGAGCAGGTATACTTGTGTGCACATGTCTAAACAGGTACTTCGTTTGGATTTTTTGAAATGTGAGTTATTTGCTTTATTTAATAATTAATGTAATGACTTCGAAAATAAAAAAAAATGTTGTAAATTCTTAAAACAAGGAGTTGAAAAGTCTGTTCCTAATTCCCGACCATACTCAAAAAGTATTTTTATCAGTCTAATAATTCCTA
This sequence comes from Druceiella hillmani, assembly GCA_039881145.1. NCBI lineage: Eukaryota > Metazoa > Arthropoda > Insecta > Lepidoptera > Hepialidae > Druceiella > Druceiella hillmani. The sequence goes on along the minus strand of JAYKKI010000004.1, from coordinate 23,789,045 downwards.
AAAATTGCAACTTGTTACATTTAGTTTTAAAGTATCCATTCCGATCTCAATACTAGCGGTGAGTTTTTACTTACAGTTATTTTTTAAGATCAAATCCAAATGATTATTAATTTTAAGTGTAATATAAACCCGGTAAAAATATTATAATCTATCGTAAGTTGACATTCCTTTTGTGTTATATTAGGTGATGGTTGAAATTAAGATATGATTGTCATAGTCTTAACATAGATTTAAAATCATCATCATCATCATCATCATCATCATCATCATCATCATATATATTAATACGCTAAGGTTAAGATGTTACTCTCCCTTTTTAGAATAAACCTCACAACTAATCCACATAAATTATATATCATTTTATAGATAATTGCTTGCTCTACCGGCATCCACAACTAAAAAATTTATTATTGCTATTGTTTTTGCAAATTAATTAATTATTAAAATTATATACACAAAACAGCAATGCTGCCATCTAACGACTCAACGTCAATATGATTGACGGTCGGTAAAATTTTTGTTTAATTTCAAATCCACTCACGTATAAATAAAGTGGCGCTTTAGCTCAATGCTTTTGATACTTGCGCCTCTATATGTCAATTTTAGTAAAATATTTGTTTTATCTGTCATCTGAGCTTCATAATGGAATAAATAATGCGAAGACTTCGCACGGGTCACGCTAGTATTTTTATATTCTAATTGACGTCTGTGTCAACGTTTGTTCAATTTAATGATTTTTTTAATATTGATAATAACATTGTTTTATTTTTTTACCAATATATAATGTTACTATTGCATAGAATATTGAAGACGATATTATAATAATTACGTTCATCTCAATAACTTAATAACGCAATAATTTTGAAAATTGGTACGACTTTAAATTAAGACCATTACTTATCGGCTATGGGTAGAAAGATAAATTCATAAAAATATATCAATATTATATCACCAAAAACTGACAGAAGCACTGTATTGAATAAGTAACGATTTACCTGTCGCGCAGTGGCTATGCAGTGTCGGGCGCAGGAAGTTACATAATATGGTAAAGACAATGTGAATTAGAATTTACATTTATCCTCGGTAGGTAGCTACGGATCCTTATTAGCATACGCCCATGCGTGAACCTTCTCAGTTTTTGATCGTCTTCAAATAAGCATGAGGTCCTCAAGTCATATATTTCTTTTATATATAGATACTTACATTCTGCATAAGTTTTGGACGTACTTTTAGTTCATTTTAACATTGGAGTAGTTTTGGGCGATTATGTGATCATGTTATTTGGATACTTCCAGTTTAGCGAAGAACTTGAGACTTGGCAATTTGAATTATACACGAGTCGTATGTACTTGGAAAAATCAGATATTATTAGTTTTTTTTACTTAATAAACGCAAAATTAGAACAAGTGAGATAAGAATAAGTACATAGTACTCGTAAGTGTACTTTCATTTAATCATTGGCGCAGTGTTAATGCACTCGATTCTAATATGTAAAGGATATTAATATTTATTCTTTAACGTTAGCAAGGTTAACTATCGGGTCCAAAGAGCTTCATTTCAACTTACAAAATCTAAAATTAAAAAATATAAAAATATGCGTCTCCGTAATGGTCCTTTCTATCACCGATATACGGATTGTTCTCACTTATTGTTATCGTATTTTTTGTGTGGCCTAACAAATTTTTAACCCCGACTTACAATAAAATATGTATACCTTTATTTAGTCATTGACGCAGTGTTATTCATTCGACTCTAATATGTAAAAGATGTTAATTTGTATTCTTTAACGTTAGCAATGTTAATTATCGGGTCCAAGGCGCTTCATTCATCTTACAAAATCTAAAATTAAAAAATATAACAATATGCGTCTCCATAATGGTTCTTTGTATCACCAATATGCGCATTGTTCTTACTTATTATTATCGTATTTTTTGTGTTGCTTAATAAATGTTTAACCCCGACTTTCTTACAATAAAATATGTATACCTTAATTTAGTCATTGGCGCAGTGTTAATGCACTCGACACTAATATGTAAAGGATGTTAATATGTATTCTTTAACGTTAGCAATGTTAACCATTGGGTCCAAAGAGCTTCATTTCCACGTACAAAATCTAAAACTAAAAAACATAAAATATACGTCTCCGTATTGGTCTTTTCTATCACCAATATACGCATTGTTCTCACTTAATGTTATCGTATTTTTTGTGTTGCCTAATAAATGCTTAACCCATACTTCCTTACAGTAAAATATTTTAAAATATAAACGTCATAAGGAAATCAAACCATCCATAAGAATTTCCGCCATTTGATAAGTAGTAACAATATCCTTTCATCGTAAAAATCTGATTGACTTATATTTAAAAATTTGAATGCCTTCAACACCGTCAAAGTTTTATTCTGTAAATAATTGGTTTAGAGTTCTGAAAAAGTGATAATCGGACTATGCCGAGTAAATAAGTTGTATATGCTAGCAGAACCAAGTTCAACTTCTGTAATTTTAGATGAGTGTATTTAACGGTATGTGGTCTAGCGTTATCATTGATAAAATAAACTTCTTAGTTTATTATCTAGTCGATCTAGTTGGTGATAATAAATCTCTGCATTCACACAAGCTTATGTAGCACAAAGGTTTAATTTTTTAGAAAGACTTCCTATCTTAGGGACGGTAGTATTTTCTAAATCCAGAAATATATCGTCAAGTACGTGCCCTGATCACTATAATATAAAATAAGTCCTCAACCAAGCGGAAACCCACTTCAATGAAATTCAACGGAAATTCGATTCATATATGTGTACATACACATAGACTCACATACTCCGATGTACTTCGTGCTCTTCTAATAACGTTTTGCCATAAAAGAAGGTGTCTTTTGCTAATTTTCATAGATTCCCTGCTGGGTTCTGTCACAGTACGAGTGCTTCCAACTTTTTAATTGATGGAAGTAAACAATTGAATTAAAATATTAGTCAATTCTGGGAAAAATATGTGTAATGTCCCTAGGTAAATTTTGCTAATATTAGTTTATTTATTGGCGTGGTCTAAAGTCGATAAAATTGGGTTGGTAACTTATTTCTATATCACCTGCCTTTCACCCGTTAAATGGTTAAGCATCATCGACAACTGAAAGCCAATTTACGCGAAAGGGCACTCCCACCCACTCTTGTTCCACCCACGCCCCGCCGCTTCCACCGGGACACGCATAATTTACGTCAGATGTACATTAATACTGCGATAGTAAGTCTTTTGGTAATATTTTTTTTTACGACTTCAAAATTGTATACATAAATGAAAGTCTGTGCAATCTCCGATGCTAAAATATATCACAAAATTTTACTAATATTAATGTTCTGTTCAAACCGCATTACGCCACAGTTAACTCGATCCTAATCTTCGTTAAACACATTAACTTCTGAAGAAAGTTCTACTCCTCGCAATCATTAATTGCTGACTCCGCTCGTTCCAGGTTATTCCATATACGACAAAACATCTTTCTCAATTTAACTCCTTGTTATTTACTGAAAGAGATCGCTCCTGCAAAAGTAAAGATGTCTTATGTTTTCCATGTATTATAATAGATAGAAGTCAGAAATCGTCCCGTCAATATTAACAAAATTTATATTAATAGCTTTTAGAATAGTTACTTCCATCAACTACACAATTCGTCTAATACAATATGTTCGTTGCATGTCAGGTCTCAATGAGGAATTTATAATTTGGGTAATTCTAATTAACGAGCACTCTGTATATAGTGAAACTAGAATGCGGCGCATGCGACGCATCCTCATGGGGCCTATTTACGGTGGCGGGCGGCGTGTAATTAGACAGTTTGTTGACACCGCCACAAGAATGGCCTACTAGACATTGTACTGCCTGGAGGTTGCGAGCCCGACGGCCAGTTGACTGGCAAATTGTATGGACTTAAGTTTTAGATGGTGCAAGGGATAAATACGTGTTTGAGTGACTTGGATAACACTCACTATATGAGATCAGTACTAATTTTAGCCTTTTGATGGATTAAAATGTACGTGTTCAGCAAACTTGTTATACTTTTGTCTTAATATATGAAATGGTCCATGCAGTATTATTTTTAATGCCATGAATAGTATATATATCAGCAGAAACAGTCTTAGGTGTCGCTCCGTATTTTTCCGATAATAACGTGGTTTTGTGTAGTAAATAGCCATCAAGGCATGTCAATGTCAATTTGCATCAGTGACCGCATATTTGTGTTACACGTCATCGAGTTTGTCGTTGCTGTCCTATAAAATGTTTTACTATGGGTACATCTGTATAGATATACTTTGACTTGTGTATTGGTGTGTTTTATTGAAAATAGTGATGTATTTTATTGTAAAACACCGCGCATGAAGTGAAATATATTACGTGGTTTTGTATACATCAGAATTATAACCAAAAAAGTGGATAGTGAAAAAGTGATTCAAAATGGAACTTCCAGATTGCGCTTAATTCGAGCCAGCCGCGGCGCCCATATGCCGGAAATCGTATTTAAACACAAATGTCTATCAATAAACATGATACAATTAAAATGAGACAATTTTGTTGTAATGTCAGATGCTCGTCTTATCTGCCACGTTTCTTGAAAGATCAGAGACGTCAGTGAGATTTTATATGAACACGATATTTTGCAAGAGTTCGTTTATTGTCTTATCGGCTCCAATTCATGGACCTGATTACTTTGCCCGCCATGTCGTCTGGTCACCCGCCACGCCGTATGTCACGTAGGACTCGGACACAATGGGGTCCCCTTGTTCGGCCGACGGTTGCATGAACTCTCGTCTCTTGCGTTTTGCTCGAGACTACTCAGAAGACGCTCGAAATTGTGGATAGTAATATTTTATGACAGTAATAAATTTAATGGATGATTTGCCTTTGTTTATCGTTTGTGTTAATGGCAATCAGAGTACAAAATTCCCTTTAAATATCTAAGAACTTGATTCGAGAAGATTTTTTATAATATCGTTTCAGATTTCCAAAATTTCTTAGTACGTTATAGAACGGTTGATTGTTCAATTTGTTCTTCATATAACTTAATCGCCTACTTTCATAAAAAAAAAAATTTCCCAATTCGTTGTTTGTCAATGTTAGTACTCGTCAGATTATTATACTGTGTTTGCGTCGAATCTCCAAAAATAAAATGTTCATAATAGAGACGTTTATATCGTTTATAACACAAATGTACGTTAGAATAAACTAAAATATGGTCCCAAATAGCGCTCTGCGCGAACTTCGCTGAAAGAGATGGAGAGTCCAAGAAATCAGATATATAACATAGATAGTCGTATATAAATTGAGACAAATTACTTAAATTTTTGAGAACCATTTTTAGAGCGCTACTGACCTGTATATAAATAACTCCATTGCTTATACTCATATAAAGGGAACAACCAATGTAGTTAGCATTATGATGACCAAGATCAAAAGTCAGACAAAACATGTACATAAAAGAAATAACTAGTTGTATCGAAAACAGACAATTATTCGTCTTTTGAGAGCTATTTTCAGAGTGATATTTAACCTTGTAAATAGACTCCAAGTTTCTCAACGAGCTATAGAAAGGGCTATGCTCGAAGTTTGTTTATGAGATATGTTCCATAATGAAAATATCCATAGGAGAACTAAGGTCGCCGACATAGCTTCTAGGATTGGCAGACTGAAGTGGCAATGGGCAGGTCATATAGCGCATAGAACCGACAGCCACTGGGGAAGAAACGTTTTCGAATGGCGACCACGTGCTGGAAGACGCAAAGTGGGACAGTCCTTCGCTAGGTAAACAGATGACCTGATGACATTTACGGGAAAACTTTGGGTGTAGGCAGGACGGGGTCAATCTTTGTGGGAGTCTATGGAGGAAGCCTATGTCAAGCAGTGGACGTCTTCCAATTGATGGGGATGATAATGACGATACAGAACAATGTACATTCGTCATAGAACAGAAATATAATATGTATCATATTGCCTATTATTCAAAAGTACTTATCCGTAACATGTTAGTTGAGGTTATTTACTTATTCAAATTTTCCCCTAATTTATCATAGAACTTCAAATATTCAACTGCTATTTACTACTATGACAGTGACATTTGGGTCAGAATTATTTGCAATGGTCACCAGCTCAAGCAGTTAGCTGATATAGGAATTAAATTATCTAAACACAACAAAAATGGTAACGAAGTCTACGCGCAAGCACAAACCGCTGGGTTGATTTTAATGAAACTGCAGTATGAGGGCTTACGGGCTTGATCAACACTGCAATAGAAATCATCACGTTGTTACTCAACTTTTCTACAACTTCAATATTAATTGACAGCGACATCTGTTTCTTTTATGAGCGACCATAATAAATGTTTGATTTTGGATTCTCCACTAGATGGCGATGCTTATTTTACATTTAATAAATGTTTTCCTTTTAATGGTGCATTTGTATTAATTTAAACTAGAGTAGCGTCAGTGTCTATGAAATACTTTAGGGCACACGCCTGGGTGTACGTACACCAGGTATACGGGTGTACATACCCATGGTTAAAAATAAGTTTTGATATGTTCAACAAATACGTTTATACATAAGCAATGTGCACCTTCGCGCAAATCTCCTAAAAGTCTCCTAAAATTCATTACCCTATTAGAGCTGCTTGTCTATTGAATAATCTCTTTTTATATCCGCTTATTCCTTTATACATCTTTAGGATTGTAATTCTGGTTGTTTAATAATTGTATGTAATTTATGTGAAAACTGTGTTAAATCATGTCTTTTATTATTTAGCTTATTGCGCTGAGAAATGTATCACTAACGCCTTCGGAAGTAATGATAGGCATTATTTTGACACAGTAATGAAAATGTTTGCCTAAAAAAAATTGTTAACAGAGTAGATTTCGCACTACGTTGGTTTCGTTTATACTTAGTACATATAAAGTTTTAAATATTGATTAATATTCATATTAAACCGTTTACAAATATAGCATTATCGCTGTTTATATAGTTTTACCGTAAATATCGAGTAATTTTTTTTCATGATCTTGACTCTACTAGTTTCAGAAATGGGGGAAAGGCATGGTATTTTTGTGGATTTTTTCAGCAAATATATTTCTCAAAAAAAAATTGGAAAACTTACTTTGACCCTTATACTATTTCCATATAAATACTCTTGACTTTTAAGTATTACAATTTATGAGGATTAAAATATACATACTTTATAATTATGCCAAATTTCAAGTCTACGAACGATTTCTGACAAAAAAGGCTGTGACAGGTAGATGATACGTGAATAATTTTATGAAGGTTCCGTTTTTTTTTCTTTTAAAGGGAGTGTAACAGAATATGAATTCGTTGATAGCAGTAAACTAAGCCACACATTCGCTAGAGACAAGAGATAGACGAATATAAATCGACTCACTTTTGTATGAACTCAACGGCCCGTAAAGTAAAATTAACGTGTTTTATTTTTAATTGTGTAAGAGTTATTTAATGTTTTGCGATTACGTTTACTTAAATAATTACCTATTGAATATTTATAACTAATGAAAGTTAAATGTAACCAGACGATTACTCTTCATTCGTTCTAAATATTTAATATTATTTAAATGTACATTATTTTTCCATTCAAATACTTTTTATATTTATCTTTGTGCTTTAAAACAAATACAATACGGTAGTTGACTCATTCTAAATTTTAATATTTTTCGTACAATATAGTGAAATATAAGTTAATTAAAAACCAGTCTTGAAAAAAATTCAAAAATTTATTGAAAAATAAGCCAGTTGTAGCCAGGCGTATCTTCAAATTTAGATACGGATGGAGTTGGGTATATATCTGTCTCTTTTCCTCTCGTAGAATATAATGTGCAATATTAAAAATGACCTCACAACACAGTATTGCCGTCTTTATCTAAAGGTTACATTTAAACTTTTATAACTCGGTCAATTTTTAAGATTCTTAAAAAAATGTTTCACTCTTCATCAGCTTGTACCTTGAAATTACGATTAATGAAATAAAACAAATTTAGTCAAATACCCAATTCGCCTCAACATTTTCTTTATTATTTAACGTTTTATTCTCAAATAATTATTTTTATTGCACAATTTTCCGAGAAAGCTCCTTTTTCTCTTAGCCAGGCGTCATTGTAGTAAAAAATTATAACACTAATCTTGTCTGATGGGTCGATATGACCCATGATAGAAAAACAATATTTTAATTTAATTAAAATAACAATATTTTAATTTATTAGGCAATTTTAGAAGGGAATTGGTTTATTTGGTATTAAAAATACTTTGATATGTGCATTCTAAAAATAAAATAATATAAAAGTAGGAATTGATTTGTAAAACAAATCAATTCATCATCATCGTTATCAAGTTTATAGGCTGTATAAAATATGCAAAAAGTTGCACTGACATTTCCAGTATTTACCGAAATACAAAAAAGAAAGTATTTTTATAAATTATTTTTGAAAATTACCAATAATAATCTGTCTGGCATCATCCCACCTCATTGCTTCTCAAACTCTGTTGTTCATATGCAAAATCGCTTGATAAAAATAGTTTTGTAGATCAAATAAATTGTATATTTGCCATGTGTCGATTGTTTTTTTGTAAAGAGAAGAGGATTTGAACTCCAGCCATTCAGAATTTCAGCAAATGTCCCATGTGATTGTGAATCAACCTCAATGACGATGGCTTCAATTTAGAAGTTTCACACCCTGCACTTAGGAAAACGCTTTCGTTATTTTATGTAAAAGAAAAGTTCTATACCATTGAAATGTGCATGCGATACTTAATATGAACAAAATTATTAAAACATTATACCATCGTCCATTTTAGTGTAACTATCACCGCACTTAAGAAAATAATCGATAACCGTAGTGCCCTCGAGCGCTTTCTTGTTTTTCGTGTAGCTAATATTATCCAGATAATGTTACCTACGTCTGTGTTCTGTAATGTTATCCATATACTGTTTCTACAACCGCAGTTAATGCATATTTAATGACCTCAAACCATAAAAAGCGACTCAAATATTTTATCCTCAGATACAATATTGTCATTGATATAAAATTGTTATCAGACATTTATAATATACAAATACATATATACACAAGTATATTGATAATTTTTGTAACCTGTTGTAACTTTTATTTTAATGATATACACATGTCTACGCCTTAGTGATTTACTTTTATAGGTCAATTATCCATCTGTTTATTTTTCTACACGTGATATCCATCGCGATCGGGCGATACTTTATTAGATACATGTCAAATAATATGTTTATCCCCTTTAAGGGGAAATCCCGAATGTACTTGCCTCGCTTATTTGTAGTCTACGGGCAACGTAGTTGTCTACTTTGAAATATCTATAAATACGAAGGCGTGTAAACACGGGAAGGTCAAACTTTTAGTAAGTGTTATCATTACGTTAAGGTAATTTTATTGCAGGAAAATTTCGCCGACAATAAGTACATTTCTTAGTACAATTGAGGAGCCATATCTCACGATCTTTGGTTTTACGCAAAAATTAAGTACAATAGATTTCTTTTCTGATACTTACTGTTAAGTAAAATGAATATTAATTCCAAAGTTAAAACAAACGAATTGATAAGGTTGTTTTATCCTTCAACTAAGAGTCCTAATTTTTTTTTTGCTTTTCCCTTATTGAATATTCTCTTTTAATAGCTTCGAATGGTAATAGTGCGCAAATAATATTATAATAATCAAATAATAGATTTCAGTTAAATTACAATATTATATGTTGTTAGCACTTCTATTTGATTGCTGAGACTTTAAAAATACGATGACACTGAACTGAAATTTTGTTTTTAATTTAATTGTAAAACCTTTGTAATACTATAATGTTAAAAACAGTTTCCTTTAATGTTTTTAAAATAGATATGCCTACAAGGTCTCAGAAATCGGCATTCATACATCAATTAAGTTATTATTATAGCGTTATTTGTGTTTTACTACTGTAGCAATTATTTCTTTAGCTATTTAACTATTATAGTACAATTCAATCTTAACTATCCGGGTTGCATTGAGATACGTTCTTAATTATTTATTATATATAGATTATATAATGATCGTTTGTCGAAATATATTTGCGATTTTAACCGTTAGAGTGCCGACAAGCGCCATCACGCTCGTGCGCGTACTAACTGACTTTGCCACGAGCGCGATGGCGGTCGCAAAATCAATTGCTGTTTAGCGCGCGGTAGGGGAGGTCGCTCGCACGCATCGCTAATTTTGTATCTTTCTACGTATTACATAAAGTTCAAATTATAATATTATTAGTAATTGCAATATAAAAAGGATTCAGGAAAAGAAAATTTTAACCCATAATATCGGAATACGAAAATAATTCGAGTGAAAAAGATAATTTTTCAAGTTGTGAAGAAAGTTTTCGAGACAAGGGTAAACGACGTCAAAAACAAAAGATTTCTTTGGCATTTTTAAGTATATATGAGTAAAAAACCATGGCACTAAAACGGTCAAAAATCAAAACTTCAAGACGTATAGAGAAGAACCTTGCAACGAAAATGGGTGCTGCTTGCTTTCTATAAAAGAGTGGACAGAAAACGGTATTTCATAAAATTTCGTAGTTTGTGGATATTTCAGGTCAGGATATTTCATGGTATTTTTGTGGATATTTCAGGTGTAATTTCAAATTTAGCAGTTCAGTGTTTTTACAGCATGCCACTACTACAGCATGGCCTACGATGTAAACTGAATCATCATCTCCTGGCCACACCACCTCTCGTGCATCCGCATGTTTTTCATATAGCAATTACTTATTGCTATTCGTGCCCTTTTGATGATAGCCGCCTGCCTTCAGGCAGCAACACTGAGTCTTAAAATTCAATTTATTGGCAATCGACTCCATTGTACCACTCGACAATGGCGCACTGTGATTGTGGGAGCGTTTTGATTGGCGCATTGCAGACGATTGGCAATTCGCGCTGCCCGGGTCGGTTATTATGCGGATTGCAATCCATTTGTATTGGATTGACTGCATGATAATAATATAATCTGTACTTGCATATTTATAAAGTGCAAAGGTAAGCGTTTCCTTTGGAAGAAATAGTGACGTTTAATATGTCGGAAATTACGATGGATAATTTCGATTTCAGATATATGAAAAATATTTATTTAATTAATGCTTGGTGTACTTCGGTTTCAGACACAGCCTTTTGATTGTAAAATATATTTTGGTTTTATTTTGAATGTTGGTGTATTTATTTTTTAGCGAAAAAGTGTGGCCAACCGAGAGGAGATACATAAAACTTATTTCTGAATTGGCTATAGCAATTTTTCCGTAAATGTTTACTAATTAATTTTTGAGAATTTATTTTTTTAATTTGAACTGCCGAAAAATATCTATAATGTTAAAAGCGGGGCGTTAAATGATATTTGGTCACCGTTAAGTACATGAATGTTCTAACAGAACCGCATATTTTTGTTCGTGTAACATTGCTCGGAATAAAGAAAAACCTTTTTGCTACACGGAACGGTGAATTAAAAAATATCGACTAACGGAAAAACCAATTCAGTAATAAAGTTAAAAGATCTCAGCAACTGATAATAAGAAATTACCTCAGAGTACAGAATGTTACGCGTCAGTGCTTTGGGAGTAACGGGAGATGAATTAGTTTCAATGAAATGATGGAATATATCAAGTATAATTCTACGATCAAACTGAGAACAAGATTTACGTAGTCATGTAAATTTTGAATTAATTGTGGAATGTATCCTTGATATAATAAATACTGATTACATGAATGTATCCTTAATAAAATAAATACTGATACCTTCCCTTGAGAGATATCATATTGCCACATCTACTTGAGAGTACCTTTAAGTGAGCCCTCGCTACCTACTGCGTCTGAAATCAATATACAATCACATAGTTCTGCACTAATGTGGCGACTGTGGCTATTTTTGTCATGTCATCTAATGCAACATACTTCTTACGTATAAGGTTGGTTAGCTCACCCGAAACCAAATATATCGATATCGGTAACAGATACTGAAATCGCACCTCAAATTTTACAGGTCTTCGTAGTATTTGCCTTGTCTGTTTTCAAGTGATATTTTTTATATCATTTTCTATTGGGTGTAACTTCTAATATTTGCAAATCAAGAAAGACGTTGCTGTTATCAAGTTTATTTAATCATTATACTTTTGAACTAACGTGGCGACTGTTGCTATTTTTGTCATGTCATTTAATGCAATATATTTATTACGTATAAGGTTGGTTAGCTCACACGAAACCAAATATATCGATGTTGGTAACAGATACTGAAATCGCACCTCAAATTTTACAAGTCTTCTTAGTATTTGCTTGTCTGTTTTCAAGTGATATTTTTTATATCATTTTCTGTTGGGTGTAACTTCTAATATTTGCAAATCAAGAAAGACGTTGCTGTTATCAAGTTTATTTAATTATTATACTTTTGAACTAACGTGGTGACTGTTGCTATTTTTTCATGTCATTTAATGCAACATATTTATTACGTATAAGGTTGGTTAGCTCACCCGAGACCAAATATATCAAGGTGGGTAACAGATATTGAAATCGCACCTTAAAATTTACAAATCTTCTTAGTATATGCCTTTTCTGTTTTCAAGTGATATTTTTTATATCATTTTCTATTGGGTGTAACTTCTAATATTTGCAAATCAAAAAAGACGTTGCTGTTATCAAGTTTATTTAATCATTGTTGAAGGAAAAATATTTTATGCTTTTTAAATACAAAGCTATAAACTTCATTCTTGCCCCAGTAGTTTTCTGCGTTCAAATAGCTGCCTTTGTTTTTGTAACCATGATTTAAATATTGTTAAAACTAAATTATACCGTAATGCTCTACTTTCCCACGGTATTCACTTGTGCAACCGTGCAGCCGCAATCGGACTAGAGCACGCTTTGTTAGTCGAGGCTAAGTTTATTAAAATATTTCAACATTATCTCAAATAAATGTTAAATTTATTCCATTTATCGTTACTGAGAAATATAATTTTATTTAATCACAATTATTATCTTAATTTACAGGTTTGTCAACCGAATATCGACTGCAGCCTGGAAGTCAACAGGTGGAAGTACATAACGAACTTCACTTGCGAAGGCACCGACGCCAAGCTGCTCAAGGAGTCACGTTTGTCCTTTCCCAGCGGACATTCCTCATTCTCCGCCTACGCTATGATCTATTTTGCGGTGAGTTGACCATAAGTTCATGATTGTTTTGTAGATTTATTATTCCGGAATAAAATTTGCTGGTGTAGATCAATAACGCGGTAATTTAACGACTGCCGCATTGAACAATAAAATAATATATTATCCCATTCGTATCAATTCCGCTTGACACTTATGATTTTTACTTTCAAATGCGATTCAAAATTCGGCAAATGCCAAATTATTCTAGGGGATTAAGATCGATATCATCATCATCAGCCGGAAGACGCCCACTACTGGAACATAGACCTCCCAATAGATTCCCATAAAGATTTTGCTTATTCCCATAAAGTGTTGCTTGCATCCAACGGCTTTCTACGACCTTTCATCTGTCAACCTAGTGAGAGGCCGTCCCACTCTGCATCTTCTGGTACGTGGCAACTATTCGAGAAACTTTCTTCTCTAGCAGTTGTCGGCTATAAGCTGCCCGTTGACAATTCTATGAATTATGTCGGTGACCCTATGCTGCTAATCCTACGGTGCCGGTGATTTTTCCTACAGATGTTCTCATTACGGATCATATCTCGTTAAGAAACCCCAGCCCTTTTCCTTAGCTTGTTAAGTGATTTGGCGCCAATATAGCTGTTTCCAAAATCGGACCCATCGTTCGCGTTCACTACAGCAACACCTTAGGGAAATACAATATTGTAAGTCACAACATATTGACTACAATGTTAAAAAATTGACTAGCATATAACTAAATAGTCTGGATCACCAAACTCAAATCCTAAATCTTAACAGTCCCAAGAGTAAAAATGGTAACTAATTTACTCAGTTATGGTCACATTGAAAATATTAACTTGAGCAATCTTTAACGGTAATTGCAGCGCTACACCGACTTCAAATGACTAGTTTTTGTGTTATTTTTTTATTTTTCAAACGCGTGAGATTTGAACCAACGCATTTGCACTTCATTTTTATCGTTTCTCTATTGCGCTAGAAAATTTTGTACCAAATACTCCATATCGTACTCCTACAGAAAACAATTGAACATTTAGTCTTTCGTCACTTCAGGACCTATGAAAATTCCTATTTCGACTTTCCCATAATTTAATCGTGGAAATTTACTTCGCAGATACTTAAAAACTGGTCAATTCTTTGAGGAGGAAACTGGTTTATCCTTTACGATGTTTTTTAAGTCCCAGCTTAATGTGGAATGATAGAAGAAGCATTATTTGGTTTTCAGCTAGAAGGGGATATAAGATTGTATGTTCTCCGGGACGGAAATTTGGTCTTGGAGACCGGCATTTTTTACGTAATGTGAAATTTTAGCTCGGCTCTCTCACAATCTCCAAGATATGCTATTAATCTTCTGTTTGCGACATGGAATATAAAATTAATTTCCTGTTTCGAATAAAATTAATTATGTTTCTTGAGTGATGCACAGCATAACATATTTGAATAGAACGAAGTGTATTGTCATTATGAAGAAGAGCTGCTTTTAAACTGAGCTTCGAATAATTTATAAAGAACTTCCAGTCCTGCGGATTGTATCGAATTTTTAGAGCAATTACTAAGTTATTGTTGCGAGGAGAAACTACAATTTGCTTTTCCAAATATGGAAAAGAAATTATTATTGCAAATTTTATTTGTTTCTGTAGTGAAATATGGCCTTAAGTTTTTTTTGACAATTTTATATAAACTCAATTTAATATTGGTTGCAATAAATTTAATTGTTTCAATCTTAAACTTAGTAATTCTGCTTCATCTTTTAATAAATTTAAGTATCTCATAAGGTTACTGCAATCAAAATTTAGAATCGTTACTACGTAATAATTCGGAATCTTGTGATGTCGTAGGCTAAGAATAATTGATTTCTTAATTTTTTAATAATACATTTTTTTATTTGAATTTATTTTTGAAATTGAGAAACATGATTGACTTCATATGGTATTAGTCATGTTAAAGTTCTACTTCAGAACATACCGGGTTCTTCAGGTATTTCTTTTTTCTCCAAATTGACTATATGAATTTATGGAGGGAGGCGTCCCATATTCCTCCATAACATAGTTGAATAAATGTTGTAAGTAAAATGTGGTACCTAAGACTTATCTTCGTTTGCAATTTTGCTTCCAATGTAATGAAAGTAGTTGATGTAGTAAGTAAAATGTGGTACCTAAGACTTATCTTCGCTTGCAATTTTGCTTCCAATATAATGAAAGTAGCTGATGTTGTAAGTAAAATGTGGTACCGAAGATTTATCTTCGTTTGCAATTTTGCTTCCAATGTAATGAAAGTAGCTGATGTTGTAAGTAAAATGTGGTACCTAAGACTTATCTTCGTTTGCAATTTTGCTTCCAATATAATGAAAGTAGCTGATTTTGTAAGTAAAATGTGGTACCTAAGACTAGACAGTGTAAATCAATTCACTTTTAAATAAACCAAAAAAGCCCTTGTTCTTTTATTCAGTAAATATATTTCCTCCTGCCAAGGGTCGACAACTTTTTGGTACTTACTTGCTAAAATACATTGGCGCTATCCTTTGAAGAATATGAATTATTTTACTATTGAATCACGAGCAATTCATGTCTTTCTTCCTTCAGTCTCACTTGCGCTTTTCCGTTCACTGTTAAGGGAAAATTTTTCAGATCATAGCGACTATTATCTTTCTCTCGTTAGCTGCATCGGTCTTCTTCCTATAACACATCCAATATTATCCTTTCATCATGCAGATTGTTTGCCAACTTTGTGGACAAGCTATTTGTTGTTTTTTACTTTCCATTCTGTCAATTTCCTTTCCCATCCGGGATCCAGCTGTATTTTGCTGACGAATTTATGATAAGTCTAATTGTTGGAAGAAAACGACACAAGAAATAAATGATTAAATCCATTATTTACACCCGATTCCACAGCTTTACCTGCATAAGCGGCTGACTTGGTCGGGGTCGAAGCTGCTCCGGCACGGGCTCCAGTTTTTGCTGTTGATGCTGACTTGGTTCACGACATTGTCGCGTGTTTCTGACTACAAGCACCACTGGAGTGATGTGATGGCCGGCTTCCTCATCGGCTCATTATATGCTGTCTTAGTGGTGAGTATGGCAGAATACAATGAATTTCTTTTAGTGCAGATAGTTGAGTGTTTTTTCTCAAGTAGCAACATTTTTGATGATGGTAGTGCTGACCCAAAACAATAGTATAAAAGTAGAAATGTTTTCAACAGGATTCTGCTTGGAATTTATTCATTCATTATGGGAGATTAAAGTTTCAGAACTTTAATAAACTCCCGAATCTTGTGATTCCAAATTAGAATTAATATAGAACTGTTGACAATTCATGGGTAATTTTTCATAAATATCTAAAAACACAAGAGTCAGTTGAATTAGACTTGCTACTGTATAAAAACTATGACTATTCTATTACACCACAGGCTATCAATTACAATCTGTAGGACATCCGTAAAAAAAAAGAACTTCAACTCACACGGAAATGCAATTTCTAGCAAAGAGTTCAACAATTCAGAAGATATCTTTGGGCAGATACAGGACAAAAATTAGTTAAAAAACTTCTGCAAACGTTGGCCACTTGGGACAATATCAGTAAAAGTGAACAGAATAAAAAATTAGGATCAAATTAGCAAACATGGTTAATCTTTTCTAGCATTATTAAAGACAATATGGTCATAATATTTTTCTCTTCCCTGCTTTTTTTATTATGTTGAAATATGTAATTTTAAATCCCTCCAAAACTAAAGAGAATGGAGGTTTGCCATACTAAGAATAAAAAAGTTGGGTAGAGAAAAGGGATGTATTTTTTTAGCACTAAAACTGCAGCAGTAAGGATTCTTAATGCTGATAGACCGCCACCCATCAGTGAAAAAATGAACTTCTGTGTACATTTTTAGATTGCTGATATTTTGATATAATTTGCAGTAAACATTAATTAGCTTACTTACCATTGAAGCTGCTAATCATAGAGTAAACTTGAATACAATATGCTATATAAAAGTTTTATTTAGAACTCATCTAGATATATTTAATCTCGATCGAATAAATTTTTTTTCATATACATATATAATATAATTATTAATTAATATCTTTTTTGTTTGACTTTACAATATTATCATATTTTATTTGACAATCTTTTATTGGAACATACATCCATCGATACTCCACAACTTTCCGATGTATAACGATAAAGAAAAGTATACAGCAAACTACAAAGAAAGAATCCAAGGGAATGCCAAGATTTTAAAGCAACAAGACTTGAATACATTATCATTCACTACAATTAAATGACATTAAGGTGTACTCGCGAGGATATAATTCAAATTCTAAATTAAAAAAACAAAAATCTTCTGAAATTAGACTGCTGTTACTAATATTGTGCTTTTTAGAAGTTTTTTATTAACAAAAACATATCCTTTAAAATAAGGGGACCTCCCTTCATTGAAAAACATATACATTTTAATTTTTATACAATTTTAAAATTAATACACATAGGCAATATTGTTAGCAATTTTTAGTTTTATAATTTATAAAAAAAATCCTTTATGAAGTTGAGTTAATGCTGTGGTAGCTCTTAAAGAATTATCCAATGTTAGCAGATGGCTACAGACTTTGTTCAAACATTTTGTAAGGAAACAGATATGTAAATAAATACACAAGATTACTCCCAAAATCAGACATCTGAAGTCCTGCAAAAACTAACTTTTTATTAGAATATTACCTTTTGGCCTTTCTAAAAATCTGTTAAACACTATAAGCTAGGAATTTATCATATATATTAGGTATTTTTCGGAATGTTTTTCTCACGATAATAAGTTTCATGATTTTAATGGCATTTAATTTGGTTTTCAGTTCACCTTCGTATCCGATCTCCGTTTCAAAAAGAAGCACACACTCTCTGTGGCGACGCACTACCATGATTCCGAGCTGCACACCAACAACGGGCACATGGGGCGCCAGGTCTGACCCGACACCCCCTCGCAATCCAGCCAGGACTTCAATATATCCATATAAACCACGTATGAACAAATAAAAAGAAGACCTGACTAAGTGACGCGACCTTATGCTGTGACTTTGATTTAGATGTGACTTCTGAAACGCTATCTGGCGCCTACTTTTGGATAGTTACTGTGCTTTTTTTTTGTTTTGCCGTACTGTACTGTTTTTATTGAATCGGAATGGAAGCATTTTAGGTGAATTTGGTTTGTGGTAATTTTTTACTGTGTAGTAACTTCTACGTTGTAGAGAGCAGCTTATATTTTAGACATAGATTGCCCTACGTTAAAATTATTACAAAATGTATGTATAAGTGTGATTCTGCAAGAAATTCCTATTTATTTTCATATTTAGATTAGAAATGTTATTTACAACGTTGAACTAAATAAGGAAATGAATGCATTATATATAAGTACAATACGTATTGTTATTAGTGTAATAATACAATAAAAAAGTAATAGTATTTGGCAGTGATTCTAACTGGTATGTTCATTAACTTATTTTTTAAAACGTGTCATTACTTGCAATAATTTTACAAAGGATTCCCAAAATATATTCAATAATGTATATTAGTGCAATTTAAGACTACTAAAATATACTGCATTTTAAGGTACGTAAACATTAAGAAATAAAATAAAGAATGGAGTATTAGAGAAAATGACTTCTAAGTGTTTGGCACTAAGAATTGACAATGTACAAATTAGTTTTGACAACAGTTTTATCGCTAGGATAAACTATAAATAAAATAATATTAAAAGATCTAAAAAGATGATTAGATTTCCCTGTTTGACAATATGTTCTGCAATGCTCTTAATTTAAGGAGAGATGGAACGCCTTAGGAAAGGTGGATAATTGTGAATGACGTTATTTAACTTAGAGGCTTTCTATGTTAGTTGAATAAATTTGATTTGTAACTTGAATTAATAATGTACCTCGATTCGCTTTAGTATAATATGTAAAAAGTACAGCATAATTATAAAAGTTTAAATAAGGAGTTACATAGTAAGGTTAATTATATTACAGAACAGTTGACTTATTCTCAATTTTGATATTTTTCGTACAATATTGTGGAATATAAGTTAATTAAAAACCAGTCTTGAAAAATTAAAAAATTGATTGAAAAATAAGCCAATTGTAGGCTTCTAAATTTGAAGATACGGATAGAGTTGGGTATATCCCTGTCTCTTTTTCTCTCGTAGAATATAATGTGCAATATTAAAAATGACTTCACAACACAGTATTGCCGTCCTTCTCTAAAGTTTAAATTTAAACTTTTGTAACTCGGTCAATTTTTAAGATTATTAAAAAATTTTCACTTTCACTTTTCATCAGCTTGTAACTTGAAATTATGATTAATGAAATAAAAAAATTTAGTCAAATACCCAATTCTTGATAAAAAGTTATAAATTCTGGTTTTGTACCAAGCTTTCATTTTGGACTTTTTGATGTGTTGAATGTCATTTTTAAAGTATTACAAACTATTTTTCTAAGGAGACAAGTATTCTTCCGCAAGCGGCAGGTTGTACATGCCTCGTCGTAATTTTCAGTAATTGCACAGAGCTACATGTTTATTATAGCTTTCTTTAAGTTCGAAGGACAATAATTGTGGATTAAAGCTCTGCTTTATACACTTTTTAAGATTGTATGCGTCTAATAAACGTGGAATTTTTTGTTAAAACTGAAAATTTGTTTACAGAACTTCCATTAATGGATTATAATATAATATAATATAATATAATATACTTTTGAGTAATAATACTACTGTGCTGTATATAATTTTACTTTTATCAGCCTTATTACTTATTTACATAATGGTTACATAATGGTTTTGTAATTTATGTTACGCACTTAATTAATTTGGCCATTTTGTAGCTTTGGCTATTTCTACTGATTTCTTTGGTAAATCAATTGATGTATGGTAAAGAAGTAGTAATTGTTCATAGCTTGCTTGAATTTAGGCCTTGTATGTAGAATTTAGGCCTTGTATATAGAATTTAGGCCTCGTATGTAGAATTTAGGCCTTGTAGGATTGATACATCCTTCCAATGGAAATATTTTTTAAAGAAGTTTTTAAAAATATACCACTTAAATAGCGAATATTAGTACTTTTTAGCTTTTGGTAGCTTGAATATGAGGAAAACATATTGGCTTAATAGTATCAACTTATAAGAAAACTTCTATTGTAAATTTTTACACTTTTGTTAATTTAATTATACTAAAAGTAACAGACATATAAGGTCAGCTGTATCTCAATCCACTATTTAGCTACCTTTACGTAAAGTGAAATAAGGTATCATACGTGACTGTCAGAATAAAGGTTCCGTTATGATTTGTATTATGCACATGACTACTTAAAGGCTAATAATTGCATAATATTTATGTTATTCATAAAGTAACATGATACAATATAGGGGTACCCAGCCCTATTGACGGATAGACTATATCATGATTATATTTATCAACTCACGATGTTTAGAATTATTATTATTTCAAAAATAACATTTTGACAGGACTTGACAAGGACATCACTTCTTTCTTAATCCATTTCTTACATTTTATGTGAACAAATTTGGTGTATATCCGTGGAATTTCTTATGACCAAGCAGGTATCAAAGGTATTTTTAAATTTCAATTATAATTAAATATATTCAATTGTAGAAATTAATTTATCAAGAAAAGACATCGGTGAACTAATTCTGGTTTTTCGGTAGCAGCTAAGTTTTTCATTTAAATGTCCCAAATATTAATTATCATTGGGCGTAGGAATGATTGTTGATGACTGAGAATCTATTTTTGATTTTTACGAAAAATGACTTCTCCATACTTTTTTGTATAGGATATAATTTTTATTGATACTTCATCGTTAACAATTTTCTCTGATTTTTAATAACTCTTAATATATAATCACTTTTATAGATTTCGTGTAGGATTCTTTTTAATAATCCACTCACATTCCAATAAATTTCATAGTTTATTTAGCTTCTATCTAAACCATAAATTCTTCAAGTATGTTTGAAAAAATAATTGTTAGCTGAAATATTGATGGAGCTTTGGTATACATAACAATAAGACCGAGCCATTAGTTTAAAAACAAAGCTTCCGTTTTTACATCACCACTAAAACAAGTCAAATACGCACTCAAGTGTAATATTTATTACTAAAAATTAATTAAAGTTACTTTCTAACTATAGTTAACTGTTAACTTTTATATTAAAATTAATGCTTTATGTAACCTAGAGTTATTATATAAGTCTTATTATCTTAATAAGAATTCATTAGAAGGCTTTTTAGTCACGAAGGCATGGAGATATTATATGCATTTAGTTTGGAATTTAAGAATATTTGTGTGATTGTCTTTTACGTCTTTTTGTAACTTGTCAATGGGTTTTCCAAATTTGATAAAGCTTCCACCAAATTATTAGGTTTAGTTCATAGACGGTTTATGGTTATAAAAAATAATGGAAAACATATGTCATTATTATTCTGCCACTTTGACTTATGACAAAAATGAAAATATATAAGCATATTGTGTAGATATGCAAGTATAATTCAGTATCTTGAACTTTTCTACTATCTTTTCTCTTTGAAAAATATTTACAAATGGAAATGCTTAAGTCGAATGGTTTTGATTTAAAAATGTTGTATTTTGTTTTTTGAATAAAAAAAATATTCCCTTTATTTGGTAGCTTTAAACACAATTTAATCTTTTAACTTCTAGTATTTAGTGTTAATTTAAAAATATCTATGTTTTAGTAGACTAGGGTTGTACTGAAACCAATTTTTAACTAGATTTGTTTCAGGAAATGAAGCAAAAATTTAGTTTTTTTATTGTGTTTACATCATCTCGTTATGGCGATGATGTTTCATTAAGTAAATTTGTGTTGCGATTTATTTATTACAAATGACCAACTTGTAATTACTCTGTAAATATTTTATTTTTATTTTATGAAATTTTCATGGCAATTTTTATTTTCTTTTTTTTTATTTAATACAAAGAAATGAACATTTTTATGAAATTATTAATAAAATTGAATGCACATTGGGTGCTTAATTATTTTTTATATTGTGGTAGGAATAGGACATTAAGGTGTAAATAGTATATACAGTATTTTTATACTGTTTTACATTTATTTTATCGTAACTTTGGCAGCTATGTATTAATAAATTAAATTATTTATTAACAAAATTGTTTATAATATTTTTGAAAATGTTTGTGTACTGGGAATATAGTTTAAAAGTAATTTTAAGCTTGGATAAAATAGCAACTTTATGCCCTCACCTTATCCATGTTTATCATGGTTATTTTGTCATTGTTTTATGGATAATAATGTGGTGAAGTTCTTATGAAATTACTATGTTATCTGGATCTGCTATTTCATAAAAATAACCAACTGCGGTAAATTTTTGAATTTAATAATTTGTAATGTATAATTTTTCTTAACATAAAAAAGAGGCTAACAAAAAATCGGGGCCTTGTAAGATAACGAAATGCCATATTGGCATGCAATAGCAATTTTTTTTCTTTAACTGCAGTTATTTTAATCATTTTTATGCAAACATTTTTTGGGGAGAGGCCTTGGTACGTCGAAAAGGTTTCGACATTCACACTGAATGTGTCAAAATATATTTGTTTAATATAAAGTGACTTTATAATAGACGTAGTAAATCGCATGTTAATTAAATTTTAATGATAATACATAAATATTAAATTAATGAATTGATTATCCTTAGATGAATATTTAAAGATTCCTTACTAAGTTTTTAACAAAATAGTAATGTTTCTAGGTTTGACAATGGAAATAAATTTTTCTAACCATTTTATAAGTTTACTTAATAAACACTCTCGCAATGGCACTAGTGATATACACTGCCTTATTCTTGACTTCTGCATTAACATTAGATAAAATTATAAAACTTTCCATTTCAGAACAAAAAAAGAACTTTTCTAAATCTGCATTCCACTCATTATATTTTTTATACTTTAACATTTACAAACTTTTTTGTTTCTGTTTTCTTATAAATTAAGGCCCTAATTAATTATAGTTTAAAAATATTTAAAATTAGTTTATAGAATCATATTTAAGGAACTTTGAACTATATCACTAATGATGGTCAAGAAAAGTGGCTTCACAATTTTGACTGAAAATAAAAATTAATTTAAATTGAATAGTCAGAAAAAATAAATTACGTTATTTCTGAGTAATATTCAGTTATTGGGATAAGTTTAGAAAAATGTCTGAAATAGAAAAGCAGCTTTTTAGCATAAATACAAAAAAAAGTATTTCATTCCCCTTATATAAAAAAGAAGTTTTTGGAAACTTGATGTGAACAGAAAATTGTTTGATAGGTTTTTTCGCTATATAGTCATAAAGTATTACACTGGCAACTGAAAGGATAAACTTATGTATATTTATAGTTAAAAATAAAACCCTGTACCATAGAGGATGAAAAGTATTGACAAAATTTGTCTTGTGTGTGTTTGTTGTTTAAACTAGACTAAAAACCCTTTTATCTTATTTTCCTTGCAAAACTCATTCCATCAAAATGGGCCAAACTGCAATATTAATATGTTACTTGAATCCAAGCAACTTTTCTTCCATCTAAATATATATTTGTCTATTGCAGATTGGACATTTTTGTTTGAATATTTGAGCAAAAAGAGGTTTTTACTAATTTCTTATTTATCCATTTTGACAAATTGTTTAAATAAACTATAGTATTTATAATTATTTTGTAATTGTAAACATTGGAAAGGTTTGAATGTAAATTTATTGTTAATAATGGTGACAGATGAAATGAACTGTCAAAATATAATGCAAACCTATGATCAGTTTGGTTCAAGCTAATTGACAATCTGTAATTAAATTTAAAAAGTTTGATTAATATGGTAATGAATGTTAACCTATAATGCATAAAGTGCATTACTGAGGTGAGTACATGTGGCTCACGATGCACTCTATGTATCATAAGCTATTAAGCGATTTTAGTTAGTTTTATAGAAAATAAAAATAGTTTACGTAAAAAAGAAACACTTTTCTTTCTGAATAGAGTAAACAATTAGCGATTTCGAAAGGCTATTGTCAGGAGCTATGAAGATGTTATTTGCACATATTTTCTATAAATCTTCCATAAGAACCTCTTTGGTGCAGAATTTTAAGCTTATTTTGAGCCTTGAAAATAAAAGTCGTCTTAAGCGTTTAATTTGCTTAACAGTTTTAATAAACAAATGCAATATATTTAATCTATACGGTATTATAGAGTACAATTAGTAGCACTTGGTTTTTGTTTTATTTATTTATTAAAAATATATTGTGGTAAGAGCATAATAATAAAGTGTAAGCACCAATTTATATTAGCTCTAAGTTATATTAGAATATTAACACGTTAACATTGTTATACATAATAATTAGAATAATTATATTTCAAATAGGAAATTTTGAAGTTTTATTTTTTATCAGCACCTTATTCCAAAAAGCTCTTTAGACTTATTGAAAACCTTTGTAGTCTAGTGCAAGTACTAAGTTCAGCTAGTTTAGGCTAATGACGCAATTTGAAAAGCACTGATACTAAAACAAATGTACTCTCTCTAATAATTATAGTACTAATGTTCGGTGTCAAACTATCATTAAAATCCATGTTTACAGAGTGGTACATGTCGTTAGGAGCTATCATTAGTATCACAGATGAAATTACCATAGTTATTGGTTTCACAGATAAAATTACCATAGTGAAAATGATTAACCAAATCCTGTTCAACTTCTATCTATCCATAGGTTTATATTTAAGCATTCACATGAACCGAATAAGCCTCATGTGATATTTGTGCATAAAAAATTTAAAAACTTGAGAGCAGCCACATATAAGACCTCAACTTAAACAACACTTCTTCAAATTGACTTCATATTTAAAAAATTTGACAGTATTGATTATGAGAGGGTAAGAAGTAGTGCTGTCTCCATTTTGTTTTTTTCTTTCTCTTCTCTACAAATTTTCCCAAGTGTCTTAAATGTACTTCTGTACTGAGTCATTGAATATTGCTTTTTTAATTTCCTATGGAAAACGTACAGATGCAGAAAAACACTAGTAACTTATGTCATCTCACATTTGTGTTTCCTTTTTGTTTTCTATTTCCTTATTAAGGACTCATTTTTAGTAAATTTTATGACCTAATCATTTGCAGCGTGACTAGACAAAAACCACTTCCTATTAGCATCTTAAGATTCTATTTTTTAAGTACTTTTACATCAACGATGGGTGATAATCCACAATTTCTTTCTTTTCCATCCAAAAAGTATAATGCTATATATGTATGTATGTTTATATATACACACTTTTATTATATTTTTTCTAGAGTATCAGTGCCTTTATGGATTATCTGCAAGCATTACTAGTCGTTTTTATTAACATATAAATCTTCATAAGGTACTTGTGGCAAATAACGTCTACCTTACCTTAAAATAAAGTATTTTGGATAATTTATAAAAAATACAAAAATGTCCATTTTTACAATGATTCTAATAAAAAAATGTGTTTAGAATAAAAAGTTCTTTGGACTTAATAGTTGTATCTACTAAGATCCAACAACTGCAGTAAACATTTTTGGAAAATAACAATAAAACCCCTATATTTTACATACTATATTGAGATTGATATTTAACATAAAAATTAATTTAAAATTAAATGAATTACTTTGGAAACAAACAAAATAATGAAATAATATTCTTTTCCTTGGCCACTTAAATATGGTCGACATGAAGAATGAATTGACATTTTCCCAATAGTCGCTTCTGTTTTTGTTGGTTTATAACTTACTAAACTTGTAAGAGCATTGGAATACAACAAAAATTAAAATGTTTTAAAAAAAATTGTTAATTCTAACCTTATTAAAGAAAGTATCATGAGCGTTAAAAAAAATTAATTAAACAGACAATGTAAAAAGTAAAAACTGTTTTTTGTAGATTAAAATTATGAAGCACAGTGGCCGTAATAGACTGACGAAAAGCACTTCATCAATGACAAGAAGATAGCACGATTAAAATCCTGTATTTTGTACTATTGTGTTAGTTTATAAATAACTGTGAGTATGCTGCAAAATAGTTAGGATAAACTACAAAATAGTCCTATATAAACCTGAAGTATTAAACAAATAAAACTATTTTAAATGCATTTTCTGCATCTTTTACACGCTGGGCTTTATTTACTGCGTAAACCTTACATATTTTCTTGTTAGTAAATCTTCTTAGTATCATTTTACCAATTACTGTCTGATATTTGTACTATTTAGACATATCCATAAGTTAATGTTTTACCATTTTAATCTTCAGTTTATCTCAACTATTTTGCAGCATACTCACACCTAATTACTCTAACCTACTAATACCCTCACTCTAAAACGGTACTTTGTGAGGACTATGATGTGGTATTGTTAATCTACAATATTTTGAATAATTTTAACCCATTCATTGAAAAATGTTATCAAATCGTCTCATTAAACTTTTCCGCACTCCAACTATTGACATACAACATTTCGTGTTCTGAAAAATTTACGGTCGTTGAATCTGTAAGTTTTGAAATAGAAAGTAAAGAGTGATCATTTAAGATAGATAAATTGCTAAGGATGTGAAATATTGGAATGGAAGCCAAGCTTTTGTCTCATAGTGAACCTTTGCGGCATAAGCTGTGTAATAAATATAATTACAAGTCTAGTATCATACATAACAGTTATACCACCTTTCAAAATGTACTTATAATAAGACCCTACATCTTAGAAGGGCTGTTAATAATTCAAGGATTTATTCTACAAATCCTACTCACATTAGTATAATTTTTAGTTTTTTTGACACTAAATTAAGACAATTTTTGACACTAAATTTCAAATTCTATTATCGTATGTTACCTTAGATCCGTGTTTACAGTGTACTAAACATCTACAATGATCGTTGTTAAACTTAGTATGACTAATACTAGTTGCATATGACAAAAAACCGTTAGGACTTCTTGACCAGCTGCCACTAATCAATAAAGTTTGAGATTTCAGCATTTTATGCATTATTAGCTAAATAATATTTATAGTCAAGGCTGGCTGAGCTTCATATACCTATGATAAAATAAATTTCTATAGTTACTCCATCTCTCTTCTTTCTGTTATCGTATTGAATCCATATATTTAAACAAAGGGTATTGAGCTGTTGGCATCTACATATCTACGTCCAATGGACTATTAGTTGAGACTACTAAATTGTTATTCGTCAGCAATTAGAAGAAAAGCAGTCATTTGACTGTAAGGAGAACTAATTGTCCTATACTGAAAAGACAGAGTTCACGAGGAGTAGTCAACGTCTTACCTACTGATACTTCATGAGAATGAAAGCCATGTGAAGCTAGTTATAGACACAGATCGTGACAATATTGCTGCAGATAAACAAACCAACGCAAATGACAA
This sequence comes from Druceiella hillmani, assembly GCA_039881145.1. Taxonomy (NCBI): domain Eukaryota; kingdom Metazoa; phylum Arthropoda; class Insecta; order Lepidoptera; family Hepialidae; genus Druceiella; species Druceiella hillmani. The sequence continues at coordinate 23,761,426 of JAYKKI010000004.1, read as the reverse complement.
GATGCTTTGAATAATATTAAAGAATGATAATTAAAAATGGGTGGCAAAAATTTGTGAGAGAATAAATAGTATCTGTTGTCAAATGTCAAAAAATTGTGCCAGAATAAATAGTATCTGTTGTCAAATGTCAAAAAATTGTGCCAGAATAAATAGTATCTATTGTCAAATGTCAAAAAATTGTGCCAGAATAAATAGTATCTGTTGTCAAATGTCAAAAAATTGTGCCAGAATAAATAGTATCAGTTGTCAAATGTCAAAAAATTGTGCCAGAATAAATAGTATCTGTTGTCAAATGTCAAAAAATTGTGCCAGAATAAATAGTATCTGTTGTCAAATGTCAAAAAATTGTGCTAGAATAAATAGTATCTGTTTCTAAGAAATACCTTTTTCTAATAAGAGTCGTATTTTCTAGACTTATTTGAAATAAATATTTCTTCAATATCTCAAATGTTTTTTTTCTTAGTATTCACAGTTGATAGGATGTCCAACGTTTGAAAATAATTTCCAAGATGTCTGGAGAGAGGATTTTAAGCAACTGAAACCTCGAAAATAAAATGTGGCCATCTCCAACACGAACGTTTTTAAAGGCTCATGATTTTGTTTACTAAAATACAATTCCTATTTAATATTTTCATTAAATGTTTTAACATTCACGATATGAATAAGAAAAATAATGCAAATATTGATAAAATATTTGAAAACTAGAATTGGCTAACGATTGGGTTAAATATTTTGAATAACTGTGTTACATGTTGAAGAACATATTTGGAACATTATATAGAGCTACAGAATAATGTTGTATTATAGGATAAAATGAAAAAGAGATTGTAGTGGATTCTGCCGAAATTCCTATATTTGTTTAATAATACATGTGTGTGTGTGTTAGGTGGCAACCCTATACTCAACTTATATTGCTGTAACTAGTCAAAATTAGCCATCTTCAACACAAAATTACCTAATTCAAACGTAATCAACTTCCTTTAGTTAACGCAATGACAAAGGGCGGGCGCCCACGTGAAAAAACATGCAATTGATTCAAATGGAAACAATCAATTTAGATCTGACAAAGCGACGGAAATGGCGTCATTTCAAATAATCTTCCGACTAACTGCCGATTTTTTTTGTCTTCCAGATAGTTCAATGTTACAGTAGAAATGTTATTGTCAAATTTGGTGAGAATGAAAAAGAAACTTGTTTTGGTGATGACTACATTTAATTTTTAACGTCACATATTGAGCATTTGACATACTACTGCCACATTTTAACAATTTAAAACTTTCATCACTTACGTCATACTGTCACATTTTAACAATTTAAAACTTTCAACCTGCTAACCTACATTCTGGCGTCTCAAGTGTTCTAAATATATAAACAAATCAATATCGCCAAAATATTGCACAATTATTAATATTTTACAATAATGTCGACCACATAAAAATATGGCTACGAAAAAAGAAAATAAAAGAAAATTTATTTTTGAATGTATCGAGGTGTATCGCAGTCTATGGAATGTGCTGTGGAATGTCACGGGCGTAGATAATAGCAACATCATAAAAAAAATTAAGAATTGTGGCGGACAAAAGATTCTGAAAAAGCTGTGCTGGAATAGTATGACTCATTAGTATATGGATTAAAAGGGCCGAATATACTCATTTCCTTTTTTTGGATCCCTTTCCGTTTTTTTTTCCTATAACTAAAATGCAAAGACCACTTGTGTGGTCATTGCTTTCTTTTTATTCCACATATTGACCGCAAAAGGTCTGCATTAGAGATGTGTGATTCTATTAAAAATTGCTGCCTAGCGCCATCCGAATAATTTACAATGATAAAAGTATGAAGTTATAACGTTTATTTTATTTATAAGTAGATCCTGAATCAAATTTATACCAGATTAAAAAATTAGTTTTGACACTAAACTAACCGACGATTATTCAAACGCACTCATTTGCACACATACACACAGGCATAGCATGCGGGCGCATAAAAACATGTGCAGTACGCCCTTTCTCTCATGCACCCACAAACATTTTTCCAAAACATTTTCAATACATATAATTAACAGACAACAACAAGAAAACCCGAAGTCAACATTTTGGACAAAGTATTGTATTACTTTTTTCACTCATACCAGCCTTGATCAGGTCAAGGACTGATGATGAGTTTTGAAGATGAACAATATAATTCATCTCCAAAACTCATCATCAGACCGTGGCCTGATCGATGGGAAAGTTATTTAAAAAGTAACCACTGTCAGTAACAGTCACGGTTGATTTACTACCATCCGTTAAGAAGTTCTATTGTTCATTTCCAAAACTCATCATCAAATTCTGACCTGGTCTATGGTGTAGTTATTTTGCAAAGTAACAACTACCAGTAGAAAATATCTTGAATCACATATGATTTACAACCATCCATTAAGAAGTTCCATTTTTCATTTCAGAATCGAAATAGTATACATTTTCAAACAAAATAATTATTAGTATTAAACTTTATAAAAGTAGAATAAAAATAAATTCAAGTATTTATGAGTATATAACACATATACTTACGAAATTCTAGTCAGTCGATTCTTAGGAATACAGGAAACTGTGTAAGCAAACTTATAGACTTTACTGAACGTTACTTCTGTCAGAAAAATAATCTAACTAATAATATAACTTCTAAAAATACGAATAAATTCCGTATCTCAATTACAATAGCCGTTCTGTAATCTTTACGTAATCATACGAGATGACATTTATGTAACGGTGCAATACTAACGTAACATTACCATTGTGTTCATAAAAACGTACATACAGAATTTTTTCAATTTTCACTTCAAACTAACGAACAAATTTTATACGCCAAATAATTTAGAAAATGTAAGATTGTGACAGACTGATAGAGAAATATTTCCGTAGATATAGAATATAATTTAGATCTTAATATGGAACGTAATAATCACACGTCACACTTTTCGCAAGAATACATTTAAAATGCAAAACGTGTATTTGGCAAAGACATCACTCTTCATCAATTAAGACAATCTCTTGACATATATAATGATTGACACAAATTTAATACCGCCCTTGGTACACGAAACGCTTGACATGCAACGGCGACCAATCTTAACGAATAATAACATTTTTCAATAGAATACTTGCGCGCATTATTATAAATAAATGCAAATAAATATAAAAAAACGCAAATAAATTATGTTGAATGCACAACGCTGTTCTATTCGAGGCTGCTCTTAATTATTCAAATCTCAATGAAGGTAAAACAGTAATAGACAATTTGAATATACTGTCAAATCAATTGTAATACTGTCACAATCAAAATTAACATTCTCTGTTCTACGTGAATCACTGCTTCCAATCGAATGATCATCTGGAATAACTATTATAACCAGCTCGTCCAATTTTCAATCCCCACATATGGGTTAAACTATAATAACTAGTTCGTCAAATTTTCAATCCACACATATGGGTTAAACTATAATAACTAGCTCGTCCAATTTTCAATCCACACATATGGGTTAAACTATAATAACTAGCTCGTCCAATTTACAATCCACACATATGGGTTAAACTACAATAACTAGCTCGTCCAATTTTCATTCCACACATATGGGTTAAACTATAATAACTAGCTCGTCCAATTTACAATCCACACATATGGGTTAAACTATAATAACTAGTTTGTCCGATTTTCAATCCCCACATATGGGTTAAATTATAATAACCAGCTTGTCCAATTTTCAATCCACACATACGGGTTAAACTATAATAACTAGCTCGTCCAATTTTCAATCCCCACATATGGGTTAAACTATAATAACTAGCTCGTCCAATTTTCAATCGACACATATGGGTTAAACTACAATAACTAGCTCGTTCAATTTACAGTTCACACACATGGATTAAACTATAATAACTAGTTCGTCAAATTTTCAATCCACACATATGGGTTAAACTATAATAACTAGCTCGTCCAATTTTCAATCCACACATATGGGTTAAACTATAATAACTAGCTCGTCCAATTTACAATCCACACATATGGGTTAAACTACAATAACTAGCTCGTCCAATTTTCATTCCACACATATGGGTTAAACTATAATAACTAGCTCGTCCAATTTACAATCCACACATATGGGTTAAACTATAATAACTAGTTTGTCCGATTTTCAATCCCCACATATGGGTTAAATTATAATAACCAGCTTGTCCAATTTTCAATCCACACATACGGGTTAAACTATAATAACTAGCTCGTCCAATTTTCAATCCCCACATATGGGTTAAACTATAATAACTAGCTCGTCCAATTTTCAATCGACACATATGGGTTAAACTACAATAACTAGCTCGTTCAATTTACAGTTCACACACATGGATTAAACTATAATAACTAGCTCGTCCAATTTTCAATCCCCACATATGTGTTACACTATTATAACTAGCTCGTCCAATTTTCAATCCACACATATGGGTTAAACTATAATAACTATCTCGTCCAATTTACAATCCACACATATGGGTTAAACTATAATAACTAGCTCGTCCAATTTACAATTCACACACATGGATTAAACTATAATAACTAGCTCGTCCAATTTTCAATCCACACATATGGGTTTGCCAATGATAGAGCGTATCTCGCCTGTGATAGAGCGTATCTCCCCTGTGATAGAGCGTATCTCGGCTGTGATAGAACGTATCGCGGCTGTGATAGAACGTATCGCGGCTGTGATAGAGCGTATCTCGGCTGTGATAGAGCGTATCTCGGTTGTAATTGTTACGGGGCACACTTTAAATTACAATCGATATAATATAAAGTAAAACCAAAATTGAATAAATATTGGAATATTAACGAGTCTACTATAACTGAATAACTACTATCATAACTGAATAAATGACCAACTAACATTCAATCAACTTTCAAGTACCACACATGTCGAAATATATAAACAAAATTAGTTTGACTTTAGATTTGTGAGAACCCATTTTTTCCCTCTGTATATTACTCTTAATTTAATTTTAATTTTTGAAAGCATTATTCACACAGTACTATTTTAAACAAAAATCAACATGTTGAAATTTGAATGAAAGCCCTTATGATATTTAGTTTATAATTAACTTCTCTAGATGACCTGGACGTCATCTAGCAAAATGAATTTCCCCATATGGCGAAATTCATTTTGCTAGATGAAGTCTAGGATCAAATGATCATCCCTTTCGCCATCCCTTTCGCGATGGCAACACAAATATTCAAAACCAACCTCATCACAGGCACATTTCATTTCGCGTTTACACATTACGGATCTGTACCATTACTTCTAAAAAAGCTATATAGCTATGGGAAGCCGCATATTTTTCATTCAAATAAAATAAAAATGTGAAAAAAAGTGACTGCCCGAAAACGAGATTAACTGCAAGGAAGAAAACGTTTGCTTCTTCTGTTACATATTTTTAGAGTTCCGTAGTGAAACAGAAACTTCATTCACCCGCGCACCGTCCATGCGTCCGAGCAACTATCTGTCATAACCTCATGCATATGTCATATAATTTCTACAGTTTTTTCTATGTACCTACAGGAGATTTTGTAAATAGAATTTACATAGATATCTCAATGAATACGGAGCAATATAAAATATAGCCCCGTGCATATAACGTCGTAGTGAAAACTATTTTTCTGTGTATTGCGTTGACATACACTTTACAGGCTTTGAACAAGGTTCCCGGTTGCTACTTTTTAAACTTGGTTTATACCGTAAAACCACCAACCAATTAAACACTATCATTTGGTGGTGAGAATATTTTGCCAAATGTAAGCCGAAAAGATGTTTATTTTTCGCAAGAAATACTAACAGCTACCGAGTGCTTGACACTCAATTTCATTTTCTTGCTTTTTCATTTGCATTCGTATTTTATCTTTCTTTTTTGTAATTTTCTTTTATTTAAAATATTCCAATCACTAAAAATTAATTAACTTATTTACAATTTTTTACATATCCACAGACTTCAAGCTTGGCGTTGTTTTATCAAAATTGAAATAGGAAAACTTACGAATTGTTTACATACATATATAGAGACGGGCAAATGGTAAACAAACAAGATTGTTAAAAGAAATATTTTTTTCTACAAACTGAATAGGTAATAATTTCCCCTTAAAATAATATCTACTGAATTAAATAGCTTATTAGATTCAGGACAGTATGTAGATTCCTTATATGTCATAATCAAGGTGAAACTACACTCGTATCATACATACATTGTTAAATTATGTGTATTCGGGAGACCATTGAGACAAAGTTTAGTCAAACAATTTCATACTACAAGTAATCAACAATGAGATTCTGCCCTGAACAAAATTGAAAACCGTTGTTTTAACAAATTTAAACATTTGTAGTCGATATTGCCTTGTGGTAAAAACAATTGAAACATAGTCATGGGAGCATTAGTTCTCACTGAAACCTGAAAAATGTTTTCTTTATAAATGGGACATAAATAAGAAAAAGCTTTATGTACTTATTTTCAAAACGAAATTCTTTCGTCCTTCAGAGTAGGCGTTAAACTACAGACGACCCAAATCCGCAGGTACTTTAAAGACTGCGTTTCGGGTATCACCAAAAATAAGACAGATAAAAGATATTGAGTCGGACGGAAGAATGAAGTGGGGATTAAAGCGACGATTATTTATTAACAGGTCGGATTAAAATTTTCCTATCATTTGGTCTACATTCTAAAATCATTTGGAAGAAAAAAGCCTTTTCGGATATTTTCATAATTTATTCATATATTCGTTTCATCTTATTTGGAATGGAAAATCTACACGTTTGAATGAAAGATGCTATGACATTTAGTTTCACAAAGTCGTTTGGTTATGAATAGATGGTCGAATTCATAATAAAGACTTCGTACTTTTGTAACAAAATTGAAAACGTCAAGAAAATTTTAAGAATATTAATACACGAAAAATGTGTGACAAAAAAGTTAATAAATACGAAAAGTGTATTAGTCCAAAATCTTAAATATTTACACCGAAAATTAACACTTATTTCTTTTTATTTTCAATGGAAGATCTGCATGTTTGAATGAATGACGCTATAATAGTTAGTTTAGCAAAGCCGTATATTTGGTAGTGATTAGATGGTTAATAATAAAGGGTTTTTGCTTTCGTAAAAAATTTAAAACCTTAAAAAAATGTATAAAACATTAATGTATATAAAATTTATGACAAAACGATACAAAACATTAATAAATACGACAAGTCCATCAGTACAAAGTCTTTAAAACTTTCCATCGATAATTAACTCTTATTTCTTCTTATTTTTAATGAAAAATTCACATGTTTGAATGAATGACGCTATGATATTTAGTTTAACAAAGTCTTAGGTATAGTTAAGTATAGTATTTTTAGTTAACAATGAACCTTTTCGTAAGAAAATTGAAAAAATTTAAAAATCAATTTATGAAAAATGTTTGACACAATTAAACAAAAAGAATAGCAAATACACAAAGTCTACGAATTCAAAAACTTAAATACATTTATTCACTGTATTACATAGGTAAATTTTCGACCAGATGATGCCCAACGATGACCTTAAATACAAAATAAAGGTTAAAGTAAAAGAATAAAGAAATTAGAATTTCTTAAGCGTTTCGTTACTTATTCTTAATTGCAGTATCTTTCGGAACAAATTTAACATATAATGAATACTAAAATAACTAGGTGTAGCTGCAATTTTTAAATTTAAACTGCTTTTGTATTACGCTTATTTATTCGTGTGGGTTTAAAAATATATGTGTATGGATATATATATATATATATATATATATATATATATATATATATATATATATATATATATATATATATATATATATATATGAAAAATAATAATACTTCAACTAACAATAATTTTAGTGTCACCATTAAAAGGAATGAACAAACAAATGGAATTCAAAAGATTTACTTCCAACTGAAGCAGACGTATACTTATGTACAAGAAAACTGCTTATTTAGTATATAGTTATTTAACAAGTGGCATATAGAGCATTTCATGCTTAGAAAAACTAAAAGAAAAAGACTTTTGAAACTAAATGGTAATTCTTCCCATACCAATGTTATTGATATACTTACTTCAAATTATAATGGAATATAGTGCCTTCATATTGTTATGTTCACTCGGCCGGAGCATATGAACCCTGAAACTTCTGAATCTCCGTTTAAAAGTTTTCACATAGCAAATAGATGCTAAACAAGAAACTAGATGCTACTAAACAAACAACGAATAATTAATCGATTTAGTGCCGAGTAATGGATCGAAATGAAAATGAATGAAATGATCGAAATAATGGAAGAAATTATCTCCAAAATGTTAAGTTTATGATAAATCCGCCAATTCAGTGGACAAAATTATTTATTTTTTTTACATGCAATTGATAAAATCAATCTGTAATTACACAACCACCACCGTTATCTACAATCTGTGCATATTCTTTGGGTTATTGATAAAAAAAATTTGATAAACTTAGCATCATGAGATGGTCATCATGAGATGGTGGGAGTCTACAATTTTTAACCCGTAAATAATTAGACGCGTCATTTATGTGGGGTAGAGCTTCGTTATGTAAAAAACATGCTTTGCTTTGATTTGTAGGAAGGTTAACGTCAACTTTGCCCAATTGTGCACAGTAAATATTGTAGGTAACTCTACTGTAAGTTGACGTTTTCATTAATTCTATTTATCCTGATCTCATTGAGATCCCATGATAGAATTTTGCTATCTACGTTTAGATATTATAAATTCAAGTTACCGACCTACAGGTAATTAAAAGTGTCAAAAGGCAACTTTTTGACAAAAATTAAACTCTTTAAAAATTAACTTCAAAAGTAGTTTTAGCTATGAAAATGAAATTTAGTATTTTTTCATATATCTATGATATATTGCTGCATACCAAAAATCAAGAAAATCTGAGACATCAAGTCTGCATCATGTTTAATTTGACATGGAATGACTCTGTTAATAAATAGTTGGAATGTGGAACGAATACATGTTATTAGAAAATCTAAGGAAGACCCTGCTAGATATGATGAATTACATCGAGATTCCATCGCAAAATGGGAAGACACTGATGTGAGCAGCAACGATAGTGGAAACTCCTGTGTTTTGTTATTTATTGGGTTGGCTCATGAGATTTTAACCCCGAGTTGTTGTCAACAATTTTAATTTAAAAAATTACAGGTAATTAACACTACAGGCAATTGTGACCCTTATAATTGGTCTTTTTAAACGGGTCCCCGTGGGTACTCATGTGGAATTGAAAGAAATTTTTCCTAATCCTTAATTTGTGCCTTCTTCCTCCTGAAATTTCTGTATGAATACTTTTAAGTGTAAGCTACTGAGATATATGCCGGTTAATAAGTTATATTACTATGTCTAATTTCAAGTTTCTATGTCAAGCGAAGAAAACGGTTATGACATACCAACTGACATGTGAGTGGTTTTTTAAGTTTCGTTTTTCCTTTTAGGGCTGAGAATCCTAAAAAGGAAAAGTATTTATTGTGAATATATCAAATAAGAATCGAGAAAACGCTATGCATATATTAACACAATTTATATTTACATTATTATTGCTCGTTTCAATGGAGCATTTATAATTTGTCTTAAGTATTATAATATTAATGAAACGGAAACACAAAAACAATAAGAATGTTATTAAAGACTGATCGAGCTTAATATTTTAATAAATAAGATTATTTACTTAATATATACAAAACTAATTTGTATATAGCCATTCATTTATTAATATATATGTTATGGCGTTGTGATCTGTCACTGTTACTGTATTAGATACATAGACCCCTTAAAGAACCTTTTCGCTAATGTCATATTTTGGTGTAAGTATGCCCTTTTCTTCAGCTACTAGCCATTGATGCTTACGCAAAATTGAAATGCTTTATCCACGTTTTAACTCCTATAACAAGATATTTTACCCACTCATTGGTACGATGGGAAAATAGCAACTTCATTTCCGTGTCGGCCCTCTTTTGAACTTGAAAAGGTGTTAGTTCATGCGATAGACATACAGATCAATTCCACTTCTTCCACAAGAAATTAGGTTGTTTTAGCAATATGAAAGTGCGCGAGTAAATCTGCCAGAAACCCGTTCTTTACTATTTGTTGAAATTCAGTTTCTAACTGGACATAAGATCGAACACTACGCTCTTTAAATACCCTATTAGAGATCCCTCGAGAGGGTCGCTCTAAAATTCCAAAAGTGCTGGAAAATAGTGACTGATTTATTAGTAGCCAGCCAGACAAATTCTGGATGAAAATCTTGCAATATTTATCTATTTAATTCAAATATTATCCCAAGAATAACTTTCCTGCAGAATCGTTATCTGACCTATATAAAAAAAACTTCCGATAAAGGATTTTTTTTGTTTTTATTTATTTCATCTTTCATATATATATATATATATATATATATATATATATATATATATGTATATATATATATATATATATATATATATATATATATATGTGTGTACTTACGGAATATAGATATATATACGGTTTAGTTACGGTGTACTACGGTGTACGTAAATAAAAGCAATATTAAAAAAGAAATTAATATGACGGGAGGATCGAGAAGAAGGAAGGTACAGACATAAAGGAAAACGGGGCGTGGAAGAAAAGAAAATAGCGTGGTTGATAACAAGAGAGGTATAATATTTTCAAATGAATTTGAAACCGTATATGGACAGGGTATATTCACGTAGTTCCATAATTTGTCGGTGTAAATAGTGAAGGAATTTTCATAAAAGAACGAACAAAGTTTATGAGGGAGGAAAATGCATAGGTTTTCTAAAGGCATACATTGCATATTAACAAAAAGTTCTCTAAATTACAACATATCATGATGTAAAATTGTGATTTATTTGGCAATATTGACAGTAAAGGAGTGGAAGGGTACAATATACTCATACGTAATGAAACAAAAGCCTTTGACTGAGGTGGATTTTAGCTTTAATAAAAAGTAGGAAATTCTTGAAGACGTTCAGTGTATTTTTAAAACAGTGTATTTTCCTGAAACCCGGATATTTTGGCTGTTCACGATTTTTGTTCCAGCAAAATAGTCATTGGAATTAAAATGGTGTTAAATAGCTGATTCTAAGTACCTCTAATTTTAGCCTAAGAGTTTGCCAGTCCGATTGTGGTGGGATTTCTTTAGAATCTTAATCTCTTAAAACCTTAAATCCTTTAATTACAGAAGTCACAACTCACTAAGACTGTTGCTGTACTAAATATATCAAAAATGGATACAGCACATAAGACATAAGGGGAATGGTGGAAAATACAGGTGCTTGAGTGAGTGCTTGTATTATTTAACATTGTTTATTATAAGACAAGTAAAAAGACGATGATGCGAGAAACCAGTATGACCGAAGTGTTACTCTTTAATCTTGTATTCCAGAATATTTTTGTCTATCAATAAATAAAACAGAGCTTAAAGGGTAATTACTTAGATAAAACTAATAAGTTAATTAATTAGGTATTTACTTAGATGCGACGTAGATATGGATATAATAAAACAGAATGACACAATTTTGAAACTATTTTACGATAATAAGTGTTTTTAGTTTAACAATGCATTTATTTCTACATATTATCATCGTACTAAAATTATTTATTTCTAAATATTTTAAAATGTCAATATTTTATTTTTAGTACCTGCAAACAACCCGACCAGTAAGCAAATATGTTGAAGAATACTGAAGAAAATTATAAAAAGGCCAATATTTTGCATCTATCAAACGAGTTGACATGAAACAAATTAAAAATTTCTTTGCAAAATAAATATGCTCTTTCAATACCACCAATAATTAACTTTGATTAAATAGCCAGCCTATTCAAATTAAATTAGTACAAATATTACATTTATACCAATCAACACTTCGTTTTAAGCATATACAAAAAGATTCAGTCGTAACCTTGCGTTGAATTATAAGTGGCAAACCAGGAAACTTGCCCAAGCAACGTCGTAAAAGCTAAAATCGCTATGACGAAGAGCTTACGTAAGTGTCCCGCCTATAGATAAGATAAAACAAGGCATTGACAAATATCAACCCTGAGCAGGTAATATAGGTAGGCAAACATGGCGTCGTAACAAATGTCAAAATCGTAAAGAATTCGGCTCGCCAGCGCCGCGCTTGAATGTGAATATGGCGGCACGCAAGGGAACTAAAAGAGACTCGCGTGCCTTCGCCGTGTAGTGATGTGAAATTGTCGTTCATTAGTAAATATTTTTATGGATTTTTACAGTTTATAAAGCTTTCAGTAAACCCGATGAAAAGAAAATCATTTACCGATAGCTTAAAGCAGTGCTTTATGTCGTTATTTTACGCAGATTGTTTGTCTATGGTTATTTCGATTATCGTTCAATAACTAACGTGAAATTTTATAAACAGCTGTTTAAATTCGCAGAAACTAAAATTTGACATACCTTACAACAGAATTTATTGTGAAAAATAGTTGTTGATTCAATATTTTGAAATCGTTTAAATACTTATTTTAATTTTTAAATGTATTACTCTCTAATCTAGCATGTTCTCAGCACAAACAGTACAGAAATTTCACTTTAACCGTTTTATTTTAATCAGTATAAACAACATAACAAAAATGTCTGCAATACGACAAACATATTGCGATGAGAATGGGGATAGCGTGCTTATCTAGTCTATTAGTCTAGTTATCTAGTCTAGTCTACCTTCCATACTTTTTGAATATCAGCTCTACCTCACTCAGTTTTATTAACCTAACAAATTAAATAATATTTAAATTAAAGATAAAGATATTTTAAACACTTCAAACCTGTAAATTCCCCGGCATACTTTTGTAAATCGTTTGTTCCTAATTCAAAAGCATAAGTCTACCGCAGTCGAGAATGTTTTGAAATAAAACTGTGATTAAACATATGGGAGAAAAAATATATAGAAAATACAGAAGACATTAACCAAAGTCGCATCAGGTTTTATTCAGTAAATTTTTAAATATTTGTAACCAAATACGTACCTTTTAAATGCGTATCTTAAAGTAGCATCATCAATAATCTATCATTAACATGGTTCAACACAAACGATAAAATTTAACCACTTCAACAAGTAAAATGTCTAATTTAAATCAATAATGTATTGATCGATAGATCTGACGACACCACCATTCAATGTTTATTTTTACCCAGCGAAACGTAAGAATCATTTTAGTCTCTACATATCATATTCAGACTTTTCTCTATATTTTATATTCCGATTGTCCAATAAAATTTTCATCAACTCAAGGATGGAACCAAATAAACGTTTATTATGGTAATCAATCTTCAATGTAATGTTCGATTAAATTCCAGTTGAAAAATCATAATTCCTTTTTTAAATGATTCCTCCCATACTTAATTGTAATGTGATTAGGTTGAATATGATTTTCGATTCAACAGCTGTGTGAATTTTCTAAATTATCTCTATTATTATTAAAAATATAGTTTTATGTACAAAAAAATTGCCTTAACTAAAATCATTCTGTTGACTCTACATCATCATCGATCGACTCGACGAGCCCGACACAAAGCATCCCTAGCGCTGGAATGGGGCGACTCGGTAGACTAAACAAACAAGCCCGCCGGCCAGCGGGCCACTCCGCGCCAGTCTTGCGCGTCGCGCCTCGCCGCACGCTTCTTTTGCGCCGTTCTGACGAACAAATATGTCACTGCCGTCGCCTCCAACGTATTAAACTAACGACACAACAATTCAATAACGTCAGTTAAACTTTTAACCAAATAGTTAAAGTGCGTCCTAAATTCATACAGCATACGGTTCATCTATGATTGTTTGTAATAAAAAACGTGTAGTGAAGGCCGGCAACGTCATAACGTGCGTGAAATAACAGGTGTTTTAATAGTGTTTTGGTGCTTGGCAATATTCTTATTAGACATATTTGTCTAAACTTATATATTCTGAATAAATCGTATTGGAATATTCGACAAACTTTACAACGAAGAGGAATTTGAGGCTCAGCAACGTATTAAAGCAGTAGGTTCTTTGCTATTTTAAAATGTTCATGAATGTGTTCTTATCGGCGAGGTACTATCACCGAGCTAGATGCGGGTTGTATGCGGGCGAAGGTTGACTAGGATGATTGACCATTGTAATTTCACAAATGTTCATTTAGAAATGGACTGATTTAGGTATAACGTATCTTTTGAAATTTATTATGTATAAATATAATCCTATGAATATTGCCTTCTTAAATATATGAAACAATTATATATTTTTTTTCTAGGCATATGACTTTATTAAATCCACACATTTATTAATTTTTATAATATTCATTAAATTCGTGCCCAGAAAAACTGGAAAATATTTATAATGGTCTAGTGTTAATAATGTTAAAAATTAATAATGTTAGTGAAGTTAAAAATTGTTATAGATTACTTGAAGTTACAGTTTTAGTATCATAACAATGGCGTTGACAACTGTTATCTGTTTTACGAGATCCATGTTCGCCCATTTCTCTTGTTTTATTTTTTAATCCATTCCTGTTTCAGGAGTTCTGTTAATAAACAAAAAAATATTTAAAACAAATAAAAAACAAGCGATAAAAAAATGTGGCTTGAGAAATGTTCTAATCAGACATCCAATTTTTATCATTACTCACTTGCTACGGTTGAGAAATTCGCACAAGAATAAATTCCAAGATATACACACGTTTTTATGTACTTATTAACGGCACTTGCAGACTAACTCTTCCCTTTACATAACTGTACGCTGATTGAGAGTGAAGATGACTTCAATCTCGACGATCGTGTGAATTTTTTTAATTGTCTCCCATGCCTTTACAATGATCACTAGCGCCCGGCTCTTAACCCCTCCGACTTCAGCGTGCGCCGTGGAAGTTTTAATTGAAGATGTTCACATTTAAACTCAAATTTACGCTGCTTTGATACCAATCTCCGTAATGACTTGTGACTCTCATGATTCAATACCATTTTCAGTCGTGCCATTACGAGATATGGGTTTCTGATTAGCGGTTGAAACAATCGACTCTACTTTTGCTTTAATTGTTCCATTTTATAAACACAGTCGCCGTTAGTTGGTATTAATATTATTTTTGTGCGAAATAATATAATCGAAGTAGATTCTTTAATGTTGATTTCTGTACATTCAAAAATAAGTTCCGGTTCACTCGATTTTAGAATGTGTTCAGTGCTTTCTTAAGCCATTCCTAAATTAGAAAGAATTGATGTGTTTTTGCATGAATGTCAATTGTTTCCTGGGATGTGTTAAACATTACATTTGAGATAATAGACTTAAATATAATATTATTTCTTTTAAAAGAATTCGCATTGGAAAATTATTATGACAATTGTACAATAGTGCATACTAAAAAAACTTATCAAGCACGATTGGAACTCGCACTACGAGGATTCAGTACACAATTAGGCACTTATAAACATCGAAGGGTACGTAGTATATCTATTAAACTGTTTATAAATATTGATTTTTCACAAATTTATTGACCTAAGATAATCATTTTAGTTTTCCTATAAACTTTGTGTAGGCTTCTAAAACTCTATTTTTCTATAATTTTAGATTGAGCACTAGCGGAGGGGGTGACAAATTTTTCAGTATTTTTACTGAAGATTTACTACATAAAATTATGAAAAAAATATTTTAGAAGTTTCATAATGTTGACCCTTTCAAACGATACCTCACGCTATTTATAAAATTTCAAAAACAACATTTTTGGATAATTAATTTACCTCCATCCACTTTCTTAAAATTCAAATAAATATTTTTGGGTGTTAAGCATTGATTTTAAATATCCACCTCAAATGGTTTGTGAGAAAAATGCCTGTGAATAATTGGATATACAGATTCGTGAGTGATATTATATGGGTTTCCTTTTTCTTTTCAAGATACAAAATTCTAAACATGAGACTGAAAGTAGTTCTTTAAGTAGTCGTAATTTTGTCACCAGTATAGGAAATTCGGATTCCTAGGATGCTGTATACAGAAGTGTACGGAGCTTCTTGAAACCATTTATTTTTAGCGCATTCGTGAGGGCCAAGGGAATTACACTTGGAATATTTGCTTTACCCCCGAATATTTTTGACATCAATCTTCCCTGATGATGACCCTAATGTCAACACGGTCGAACAGCGAAACATCAGGAATGCAACAAGCATAGTTCCAGATAGTAGCTCTGATCCGGAGCTGAGTTACTCCGAGGTAGATGACATCTTTAAAAATCTTGACTCGGAAAAGACTCCAGGCATTGATAACATCGACAATAGGATTGTTAAGGTCGTATAGAATACAGCAGCACATGAGATACTTGCGATCTTTAACCGCTATCTCCGCGAGGGTCACTTTCCAAAGATATGGAAAGTGGGGAGACTTAGTCATACCGAACAGTAATGGGAGATCGCTTAGCGATCCAATGTTTTATAGACCCATTACGCTCCTTCTATCCTTTGGGAAGTTACTCGAAAGAGCTTTGGCCATGCCTCTATTGGTGCACTATGTCACTCGCCAGGATCAGAAAGACAATTCGGTTTTCGTTCCGGAATATCGATTTAGGACACGATTTCTCTAGCTCTGTCTTGGGTCCGATACGCGCCAAAATAAATGCGTTATTGGAATATTCTTGGATATTTCCGGTGCGTTTGGCAATGCCTGGTGGTCAGCCATTTAAACACCTTTAAAGTATCTGCAGACCTCCTTCGCATTTTAACGTACTGTTTCAGCGATTGAGTTGTCTATTTGCAGGATGAAGACATAATAGTACAGAAAACTTTGACCAGGGGCTGCCCGCAGGGGTCAGTCCTATCTTATGGAATGTCTTGTCCGGCGGTATACTCGCGATACCCCTTCAGACATGCGGTACCATCGCGTACGCGGATGATACTCTGTTGATGGTCGGGGGAGCGAGCTGCAGAGAATTAGAAAATCGGGCAACTGACTCCCTCGCCGGGTTATATGACTGGGGCATTAAGAATAAGCTCAGCTTTGTCCCACGAAGGTAAGAGGCTGCCCTCTTCAAGGGCAGACTGGCGAGGGTGTCGTCTGTGGTGATAGCTGATGCCAGGATCGGTGTGCGTAATCAGATAACATACCTGGGCAAGGTCTTTGATGCACGGGAGGAGGTTTTTAGCACAGGCGCAGTACATCGGTTAGCAGGGCTCGAATAACCTTCCACGCCATGGCCCGGTTTGCCGGGGCCGGGTGGGGACTGAATAACTCTACACTCAAGTTGATTTATACCTTGGTATATTGACCTATACGCCATCGGTTTGGGCTCCGGGTGCGTTGGGATCCAGCAAGTTAGACGGGTTGTCTGAGATCGCAGCGTTCATCGCTGTTGGCGTTGATTAAATCTTGTAGAACCTGCTCAACGGAGGCGTTGTCGGTTTTGGCGAGTCTTTTGCCTGCAGACCTCGTGATCGTAGAACGCGCGGCAAATTTCATCTTGGCACAAGGTAAGAGTTTTGATGCTGGTATATTGCACTTTGAGTTTTTGGCAAATAAATCCCTTGCTGATAGAAAAAGGCGTACTTTGGAGATCGTTGATGGTCATTGGGAGTCTAGGTGGTCTTCTTCTGTTTAAAAGGGGGAAACGTCTAGGTTATTTTTCCCCGTCGTGGCCAAGTGATTGCGTAAAAACTGGTTCGTCACCGATTGCTACACTTCGAAATTTTTAACGGGACTTGGCGCATTCCGTGCCAGTTTGTTTAGATTCATCCTTCGAGATAACCCGGCATGCTCCTGCGGTTTCGAAACACAAGACATGAACCGTAAATTATTCCACTGCAGTGAGCACGACGATGCTCGTAGAGTTTTGATAGAGAGCATGCGCCTTAATATTAGAGTAGAAACACGTGGAGTCTTAGAACGTGATATCATTAGTAACCGAGATTTAGTTGAGATTTGGGTTCTCAAAAAAAAAATGGATTTATTAAATGACTCATTGAGTAGGGACAGTTCTTAACCATTTTATGTGGAAGCCCTGTAATTGTAGATACGGGACACTATTAGGAGACCTTCGAAAGTCACTTCTTTTGTGTGAGGGTGGATGTTATAGGTCCCTGGAGGGGCTCTGAGACAACTCGGGTGGAAATGACGAGAATAGTGTCTGAAAGTAGTTCTATTAACTAAGATATGAAAAATACCTTGTGCCAGGTCACATACAAAATTCATTACAAGAGTGAATAAAGGCCAGTAAGTACGTAGAAGTGTTATTCCATTAGTGCAACGTACCTTGTCTTGTTGCAATATATTATTACACAATACAATATCACAGTGTCATGTTAAATTACATAAAAAGACAAAGTTACAAATAGAAAATACCTCAGTTGTCAAGGGTATGTGTTTATATATTTAAATCAGAAAATCTCTGCGCATGTAGTTTTATTACCAACAAACAATGAGCATTTGAAGAAAGTATCCGTACATAACAGTCAAATGTAAAATCTGGCTAACAAACGTATGGTCATACACACAATGCAGTCAAAGAATGAAATCATGTAATTAATGCATGAATGCACATAATTTATTACTATCTCAGCATAGCCATATCAATGTCACACTTGCAATTGTTTAAATGTTGACTGAAAAAAATGTTCTATATTTTAACCACACCTTTGAGCATAGGCGTATAAATTCATCACACCTTTGAGAATGAACGCAGTCTCTGAAAAGCTTTTCATGTCGATTTTACTAAATATGGTTTAAACTATGTATTACTTGAGGTATAGAAAAAAAATTTAAAAAGAAATGGTCATGGTGCCTTAAAAAGTTCATTATTAATTTTAGGAAGTAAGTTTACCTATTCGAACGCAGATCAAAAATCGACTGATGGAAAATTATCTAGTCATTATAAGCAGTAAATTCAAGGATTCATTTGCTCATTTCCTCGGAGAATGTTTTACAAAACCACAAATAATATTTATAACAGCTTCCTAAAGAAAAATAAATGTTCCGGTGAAGTCACGTAATTTGAAATAAAATGCGTCTTAATATTAGGAAGAAACTCTGAAAAATCTTGTCCTTGGGACTAAATCCTAATAAATACTTTCAATGTTTACAAGGTTCTTGAAAAAATTAAAAAAATAATGCAATGGCTTTCCCATCTTCACTTGTTATCTTATTCAGATAATATAACATTAATAATCTTAACTTGTGAAATTGTTTCTTTTTAAAGTTAGACCGTTGGCATTACTGTTTAATCATTGTAGACACGATACCATCGGAGAATTTGCTTGTTATGGTACTGCCTGCTACCATAACAAGCAAATTGGTATTTAAAACCAGATCTAGTTTCAATAATGAACTTAGAGTCTACATCTAATTTCGGTTAATTCGTCTGATTAGATTCTTCTTTATGTAACAAAATAACAACAAAATTAGAAAAAAATAGATTATGGTAAAACCCCTAATAATGGAACCTACCTTAAAATCGTTCACCAGCTACAATTTAATTCTTTTGGACAACCGAAATAGATTTTCTTCAATGACATACAGGTTTTCATATCTGTATACTTATTTATTAAATCCTGGTTATCATCCAACTATGCCCCACCAAATGCATAGATGAGTTACATCGTGTCTGTGTATATTTTTGTCAATCATTCGCTTTGCGTCCATTCATTCTGCGTCTCAGAATCACCTCAGCAAAAGTTATTTTTAATTATTTCGGATCACCTTTTCATTTGTCATATTTCCATCACTTTCCATCATCAGCTTACATATTTGAAAGACTCTTTCGATCTTAGCATTTTTGGTTAGTACTTATTAGGCAGATATTTTAGCTGAGACTTACGTTCCAATTGTTAAAGAATATCGTAGAAAATTTCTACGTAAATTTTTTTTTCTCCTCTCTTTATATAATTTATTGCGTAAATAGCACTCGAGCAGCGGGTGTCAATTGGGCTCGTTGTTTATTTCATTCATGACTTTCATAAAATATTTCCACAACAATGTTGTCACGTATCAACGGTAAGCTATCCGTGACCTACGCGCGTCCTACCTTTAAAGCGAACACGCGTCCTGAATATTAATATCGAGGAACTAAGTTGACTCAGGAATGTTGACTTTGGCTGCTACTTACCAGCAGTATATTGAACATGCATTTTGCTTTATGCAGCTTTGTTCGTATTTCTACTAAACTTTCCTAACTTTGGGCCTTAACGGGATGTACGTCACATATTCGCACAAATCTCGCAATCTAATGTACGTAAATGAGTAAAATATTATCTTTATTGAAATTTGAAAAAATTATATTTTAAACTAAATTGTTTGTTTAGCTTTTTCTCCTTAATTCAAAACGCAACTTTAAATCTGATCTATCTACTTCGTAATCATCTTGGGCCTTTTTCGGCCATCTTGATGTAGGCATCCTTCAACATCTTTCCCTCTACCCTATTTTGACAAATCTCATCCATTTAGTGCCAATACATTGCATATTGTCCTCCAGCACATTTGGATCCAGCTTCGTGGCCTTTTTTCCCAAAGACCTCCATTTAAGAAGTGTCTTGCACCTAGAATTGGTTTTTCGAACAAGCTCAATTCCATTTCAATTTACCCAAAAGTTTTATAACATCAGAGACTTTCCTGTGGTTTCGGAACCACTTGTTGGTCTTCCTGACTATGAGATTAGCTAGAACCAGTTATTTGTCCAGCGCACTGTGCGTAACAGCTAGTTTTTGAAAAACAGCCCTAGCCGTCTCCAAAGTTTCTGTACAAAAGATAAGATACGCATTGGTTGGATTCATACACGGTTTGTTAAGTTCATGTTTACAATGAAGCTATGATAATGCGATTTATCTCAGGTGAATATCCCTATAAATCTCATTAACCTAATTTTCATTTCTCATCTTGATCTCTTCCCTAATCTATCTTAAGTAAAAAAGATGATTATTGTTCCAAATATCAACTTATTATTTTGATAAAATCAAAATATATCTCTATAAATTCGACTCGCTTAATAAATCGCTCTATAAATTCAACTCGCTTAAATATCCTCGCTTCAATTTATGATACATTTCACATCACACAACACAACACACACAACATGTATACAAACAGACTTTCACTCTTGATAACAAAAACTAACAAACTGCAATAATTATTCTTACGTAAACGGAAATGTTTTTACAGTTTTTGATACTAAAAGAAATAAATAATCTAAAACCGAACCCTGTATCTAAAACCGAAATTCCACTACCATCAATATATTTATAAGAATTCTTTAATCATTAAAATCTTTCAATGTTTTAAGTAATTTGTATAATATTTTATACGTATTCCTGTAATCATAATTAAAAATGTTTAATCTGTGATCACAGATTTGCATTTTATCATATTTCTTTGACAAAAAAATTAAATGACACTTATCAAGTTTCATGGAGAGTAGAAACCACGAAATTATTAATAAATAGGTATAAGATAACATACAATCACTTGAAGAAACTTCCTGAACAATAAGAAAAAGTAATGTTAAAAAAGCCTATCATACATAAATATATATAGCATAACTAAATTTTCTTATTGTAATACGCTTCAGAAATTTATTTTAATTACTTAAATTTTTAAATCTTTGATCTCAAAGTTCAACTTTTAATCTCTAGGTAGTTATTTTAATAAAGATACAACTTATTACAATCTAACGTAATCTTAAAGTAAAATTATGGAGTATTGCATTAAATATAATAATGTAAAATTACTCGTATAAAAGAAAACTATTATCAATTTTTTAACGAAAAAAATTGAATAACTGCTATTAAATTTTTTTTATTTGCTTAAGAAGAAAGTAATATTACTCGACTATAAATATTTTATATCGCTGGTCTATCAATATTACAATTGAACACACCACAGCAGATGGTGACATCATACTATCATATATGGTGACATCTAGTTATAACCAAAGTGTGCATTTCCAATGGCTATGGAGGATTTAAATACGACACCACGTTCTTGTGTCCGTTTTTCAACTTTCTATAAAAAATTAAGTATATACCTAAATGGAATAATCTGACAACTCAAATATAAAAGCAATGTGCTTAAAGAGCAGAAACAAGATATAAAAAAAAGTTAATAAAATTAGCTTATTCACAAAGAAATAAATTTATATTAGATATAATAAAAAAATAAAGAAAACAAGACAGAGATAACAATGGTAAACTTAATTTCCATAAAATAAACACATTTAGGAAGAGCGGAAAGTTAAGCAACATCTGAGAAAACCTAGTGAAAAAAATAATTGCGTAAAAGAGCAATTTTGAAGAAAAATTATTTTCAAGTATTGTTAACTTAATGCTAATAATTACTATTTCGATATAGAGCCATGCCTATAGCCCAATCAAAAGCTTAAATATAGTTTATTAATCTAATCATATATGGGTCAGAAACATAAAGTTGGATAGAACGTAATTTACGGATAGTGCAAGAAGTTTTGTCATTTCAGTATTTTGGAACCTGCGTTTAGTTGATATATGCTGAGATTACAGAACACATACGCATATCTCTAACATTGATATCTCTATTGCCATTTATGGACGAGAGAATCTCTTAATAATTAATAGTCTATGGTCCACCGCGGCGGCAATTTCACGTGGTCCCATTGTCGGAACCATCTTTTTAATTTCCAAGCAGAAAACTCCAGTAGAGTACCGGCATTGTTAGGAAAGCGTGATTACAATGAAGGCATGTAAATGAATAGCTCCGGTGTGTCGCGTTCCGCTCCGGTTCGTCGGAATTATCCACATGTAACTACAGCTAGGCTGACCATAAGTCACATACGTGCACGGGACCGTCCAGAATGATATATAACGAGCTCAACAATTTTTGCAGTTTAATTCAAGTTTTATATTAATTTAATATTATTATGTCTACTTAAAATCACTAGATCTGATTAATTAAATGAATAAGTGATTTAATGGTTTTTTTTCTAGTCCATTGAGAATCGAAAAATTTCCAAAGCTACAAAAAACTTAGCCCTATTGCATAGTAAAAATTGTTTCCTTTTAAAGTAAAAAGAGTCCTAAATTTTATATACAGTCAATCTCATAATAAGCTCTACTAGATGGTGCTAATGGTACAAGTACATGATGGAAGTCAAAACTTTAGAAATTCTTATATAATACTTGCCGAGTTTTTGCGGATGGGCCGAGTCTACGATACATCAAAAGATGTAGGTATATGAGCATATCCTGAATAAATTAAGGCAGAAGACAGCTTCTGAATACCTACAAGATTCCAAGGGTGCGGCCCTTGGCTTTGCATACGAAGCAAGCACTAGGCGGTGGATGGCCGTAGAATATCTGAAATAGCGGTTATTTATTTATAACATCGCTCTTTCGTTGTATGTAGTAATCAATAGAACATAAAATTATTAATTATATAAAGTTAGTCACGTAAATGTCACTGCATAAAACTTATTAAAATAATAAAGCAACTTTTGAAAATAATGCTATATACTTCGGAATTATAATTAATCTATGTTAAAATGAGACAAGCCATATAGTGAAAAAGAATGGTATGACCATTTTTCCATTCATCCAATAGATTAGTCTACGAAGTTTGTTCTGAAGATGTAGAAAAGATGGCCTTATAAGGCAATTCTGAGTAGTCTTGTACACTTAAATATTTGTTAGCGTTCTGTAGAATCTTATTATTTTCACTTTATTGCAATATTCATCTGGAATTGTTTCAGTATCCCATTTCTCACGGCATTAGACATACCCATATGTTGAAAACGTCCAACAGATCAACTGCCATCTAGATATAGTCAATTTATCAACGTACAAGTTTCCAAAATTTTGTAAACAACAAATGTACCAACAGCCATGGAGATATAGTCAACATATCGTCAATTATCGTCATATTAAAAAAGCTAATGTATCAACAGTCTTCGGAGTTCATGACCTTTACATCAATTTTACTAATTCTTCTTTAACTATCGAAGAAGGATTCTGCAGAACTATAAAAATTAGCTGTATTATATAAATTAATACATCTAAATTATATTGCTTGTATATTACTTGTATATCTAAATTAAGCATTGATTAGCTGTCTTACAAAGTCACCTTACTGGCACCTTCAAATCCACTTGTTCAGACCGAAAATCATGAAAGAATAGCACGATACAATAAACCATGCCCTCATTCTACTTGAACTATAGGAAAAGAAATCATTTATAGAATTAGATCTAATTGAAACTATTTCTCATTGCAAATTAAATAAGAAGTGACAGCCTCGATGGATAGAATACAACGTTTTGTGTGTTGTTTATATTTTTATTTTTATTTCAAAAAAGCTTTTTTAAATGAAGTTGAAAGCTCTAAAAATCTCGTAATAGTGTTGATACTGTCAACGTTAACTTTAAGATCGAGTCTATCTTTCTGATATTGGAAAAAATTAAAAGGTTTAAATATTTACGAATCTCCATTGGTATTGAACGGTGTTATGTCCTGTTTACGTATCATTTAACGTAGAAGATATTTTTCTTGCCGATGTTGGATTCTGTCCTGATAGACCATCTACTCGCAATTCGAGTATATATACTGGTTGAATAAGGTTCGAGAATTACAGTTGAGTAGCCTCAGTACAAGTAAAAAGCCGCCTGGACCATCCAATAATAAGAGAGCGGTTTTATGGAAACCCTAAACGTAACGGATGATGCACGTGCGGTGGCACGGCGCGGTCTGATCGCCATTGTCGCATGCAGTCGAGATATTGACCGGTGCTGAAAGACTGACAGTGACTGTTCGATTGACCTTAACGATTCTGCGATCCCAAAAAATCGGGGATGATCTATTGTGTTGTCGACATTATGGTGTAAGTGTATACGATTAACTTTATTTTAATGAATAATTACACATAATTTATGTTGTTAAAGTAAACATTATGAAAATATAGTTCATTTTAAAACTTCTAATCAGCAATGTAAATGAAATATGGTTTGACAGCGAAAACGTAATAAAAGACTGAATTCTTTATATTATGCTCTAAATTCGTTACAAATTTTCAACTGTAATAATTTTTCCAATCGATAGGTGAATTACCTCGCTTGCAAAGTTCAAAAGAACTTCACGTACAACTCTATACATACAGTATATATATAGAAATAATCGATAACCGACGTAAGCGGGAGGTTTCTTTGCGCTCTCTGTCAGCTGCGTTGACTATGTAGCCTAATATGGAATGAAATCGGAGTAAATTTCATGAAACCCAACGAAAGTTGACACATTTTCTATTTTCGATATGTTAGAAGTTGTTACATATTCCAATGGTAGTTGATACGTTGACTATATTCCAATGGCAATTGATACGTTTATTTATATAAGACGGAACACAAAATACTGAAACTAGCCTACGACTCGTCTATTCATTGGATAGGTGAAACCTGAGAGAGCATGAACTAAATCAGAAAAATGTGAAGTACCATTAGACATAAATTATTTTCAACTATATGTTTCATAAAAAAAGACAGAAATATAAATGACCTACGAAAATAGAAACTTGAAAACTAAATCATGTTAAGGCCTGGTTAAACGAACTGTTTTATAATGTGTGCATATCAAATATTTATTATATATTTTAGATGAAATATGAACACTTGGAAAGTGTGGATATCAATTTTATCAACATAAAAGTTAAAATTAAATGAAAAAGTCTTTAAATGTAAAGATTTTGATCAAGAGCGAAGGGATATCTCTCATGCTAATAAAATTAACTTTCCTGTAAAAAGTATGGGTGATTTCGACTTACATTTTCATAATGAGTGTACCTTCAAAAATAGCTGGCGATAAAAAAATTTACAACTAATCTGAAGCATATATATACATATACCCACCCTACGTTTTACACTAAAGTCAATTTTTTTTACCAGAGACATACTCTTGACCAAAATCTTTTAATTATTGATTTTTTAGTTTATATTACCACAAAGGCATGTTTTTTAAACTATAATTTTACTTTTATTTTTTAGTCTTTTTTGTTTTAAGAATAATTTTTTTTTATTTTATGAAATTATTATATTGACAACGGTACTTGTGGAAAATTATTAATAATTCAGACGTCTGGAATTGAATGAAAATTTGATTGAAAAATTCCGTTATTGTTTTAGTCTTTTTTTGTTTTAGGACTAAACAGAATATTTTTTTCTATTTTATAAAATTATTGTATTGTTATCAGTTCTTGATGCGTGTAAAATTTTAAATAATTTAGAGGTCTGGAAGTGGATGAAAATATGATTGAAAGTTTCCTTTATATTCACAGATACGTATATACATACAAATGATGTTAATAAAGCGTGTTAAAAGAGTCAAAGGAGCGTCAGAATACGCAAAAAATATGATATGTTGAAATTGTTCATGATTACCTAAAATAATTTTATTTAAAATTTCTGTTAGTTTCTAGATAAATGTTAGTTTCTAGAGTTTCTCCACAGTTTTCAAACCCGTGGTTGAAAAAGCATAGATGGCGATGTGTCGGTTTGCCTTTTAATTTGAAGATTAATATTTAAGAAACGTAGGTTGAAACTTAACAATCATAAATGGAATATTCCTTCCATTTTATAAGACCTTTCCAGTGATCATTGGATTTACAAACCTCTAATTTTAATGTATGTATACGTTGACGTAATACGATAGACATTTTTTCGGCGAATTAGGAACAATGCGAGATTATTATTTTAAAATACTATAACATATGCATATTATATTTTACAAGTTTCAAATAAAATATTACACTGACTATATATACTTGAAATATTACACTAATTATATACAATAACATACACGAATTATATTAAAGGCAGATATGAAACACCTAAATTTTATAAATATTTTCCAGATCCAATTAAACCTGATAAAACTGAGCAAATACGAACTCACGACAAGTATAGATCAGAAACAACGGCTCGTTAGTCTAGGAGTATAATTTTCACTTAGGGTTCAACATTATATAAATATAGTTGGGTTCGTCCCGGATCCAAATCCTGGACGAACCCAACTATATTTATATAACGTTTTAAGACAGTTCAATGTAATACATGATATAATCGAGCTGGTCGAATTAAGTCGGAAAGAGCCTGACAATACAACGAAACAGGCTAAATGGGAAATTCGTCGGAAAAATAACATTCGCGTTTTATATTAAATTATACCTAGTATACCTATAGTTCTTGAAAGGATGCGCTCCATGTTAGACAGTAAACTCGCTGGACCGATGCTGAAGGCAGCCGAGTTTTACCCCAATCAAAAAATTTCAAGATTTTGCTCCATATTTATGTAGATTTTTAAATGAAGCACTTGCAAAAATGTATGCATTTAGATAGGTCTAACATTATGAGACTGTGATCTGACATGAGGTTAATATAAGGTTTCCTCGCTTCTAACTCTTGAACCCTAAAAAAGAAAAAGGTTCTCAGCTAATACTGTAAATAAATCTTTTTCATTCAAATGTTACATTCAAGGCTTCCTTGCTATCGCCGAATAATCAATGTCTTATGTTTAAGAGCCACAAATATCGGTCCCTCTTTTGGCTAACTGTGGAGGTCATACTCTATTCGTACGTTTTAAAGTTGTTCCTAAAGAGGATACTTCAAGGAGAGTGTTAACAAATTCTAACTTATCCCTAACCCGGCTGCTGAATGTTACGTATATTGCTTTAATTGTGTTACGAATGCTTAGAATCCCATATACTCTCAAGCCTGTTTACTAGATACATTCATTATATAAAAAGACGAGAAAAATATCAACCCTATCTATCATATCCTATCTATAATATCTAATATCAACCCTATCTATCATACCCTATCTATAATATCTATCGTAATATTGGCCTAGGCCGTAATTTTGGCTAACATTATGTACATAATTTTTGCCGAATATTATATTTATATAGCTTTGATAAAATTACGAATACGTAACTAATGTCTAGGGTAGTATTCACTAAAGATATTTATCACATACAAAAACGCGAGCGTTTTCGAAATGAAAATGACTGATGTTAAATTTCCAAATCATATCTATCACAGTACTGTCATATACTAAATGTTACGTATGTAGTTTTGATCAAATTATGAATACGTGAGTTCGCATTTACTCATAGACAAAGTTTATTAAGGACATTCGTCACAAAAAACGCATGCATTTTTAAGGTGGAATTATTGAGATGTTCAAAATCCAATCCATAGCTATTATAATATCGGCTTATGGCGAATGTTACGTACGTAATTTTTGCCGAATTTTGTTAAATTTATAAATCTAGCTTTGATCAAATTATGAATATATGGAGTCACATCTACTATCAGGTAGCGTAAAAGATGTTTATCACTTAAAAGTGCAAGGGTTATCATAAACGCAATGATTAAGATATTCAAATTCCAATCTTTACCTGCCACAGCACCGGCTTATGCCGAATGTTACGTACGTAAATTTTACCGAACTTTATTATACGCTTTGATCGAGTTACCATCGAACTGTATGCTTTTGATCAAGTTACGAACGCTCAGACTACATTCTGGTACTAATTACTAAAGATTGTCACATAAAAAACAAGCATATTTTAAGACGGAAATTAATAGAGTGGTGAAACCTATAAATAAGTAAAAGCGTCTCCCCAAAGCTTTCTAAACTATTCCATCTCACTTCTCTTGAAGAGTGAGGACATTTCGCTGACCAACGTTTGCATATTGAATGAAATGGCATCTGCAACACTCCACTCGCTATACTCGTATATTACACCCATTCACACCATCTCGCTTTGCTTTCACCAATCTCAGCCCACTCAATGAACGCCCGTCCACTCAATAACTCTGTTTGTGGCAATATTTTTACGATCGCCAACATAACCGACGACATAAACGATTCGATTTATTGATTCATTTAAGGTGTCAACGTGATCGACCTCCGTTGTTGCATGTTGTTCCACGTGTGGTCTTGATCTGTTTTGCGGCGGTGGTAATAAAATTATTATGAAAATATTATATAAAAATTTAAACTGACACTAATATATGTTTGTTTGTTAACGCTTATTTCTGAAATTACACATCCTATTTAAAAAAAATAATTTGTTTTATAAAGCTAATACTTTAAGAAAGATAATAAGTTATGTGTTGTCCCACATAATTTATAGGAGTAGAGCAGTGGTAGAAATGCAAGAAAAGTAGCGAACCATTGCTTAGACTCTGTAAGACGGAAAGAGACCAGATTATTTACTGACAGATCATCCCGACTATTTCCGTCGATATATCCTCGGTTCCGAAGACCGATTTTTCTGGCGAATGGAGCGGAGACGTTTAATGACCGTACAGAACAACATAATTCTGCGCATGTGAAACCGAGGACACAGCCGTTGTTAAAACTAAAAGTTTAGCAAAGATTTTTACTTATTAATATAGTAGGCTTCAATATTTCTAAACAAATGTTGAGTTATTTTCATAAGATTATTCTGACATCTATATTTTTTTTGCAATGCGCATACGTGCATGTTCATATTCATGAATAAGTTATTTAAATAGTCCAGCCATTACCTAGGAATAAATTCGTTGAAGCTACAAAATAATATATTGAAAAATTCTCTGATATCTTCGATTCGCGGAATGAAGTACATTGATGTGTATCATGTTCAACAAGCAAGCATCGTCACAATGAATAAGAGTAGGAAGAATCCGTCTGGTCGCAATAATTTACGAACGTAATAAGAAATGGGCTTAAGCAATATTCAAAGATTAAATAAGTAGTTAGCATGCTAAGTTCAGAATAAAATAATTATAACTAATGATATCGAAATAAAAACACTCATCTAATTAAGGAATTGTCTTTGATGTACCGCGTTTAAAATGACACTTGTGTAATAAAAAAAATTATGTGTGTACTTATATAGGCGCGTCAGAAGTTATTCTTCTTTGGAATAATACAAGAATAACTTTATTTAACACGCAAATAATTAATGGAAATAAAATAATAAAAGTAGTGAAACGTGATTATAAATACGATTGATAAAATCTAAATTCAATCAAAAAATTAAATTTTAAAAATAAACATTTATTTTTTCACACAGAGTAATAAATTTTTTTATCTTTTTATCTAGAATTACAATCATTATCATTTAATAATTAAAAAAATGTATGTGATGAAAATTTATTGTAATTTAATAAAAGTTAAAGTAATAATTTAAAATTTATAATGCAAATAAATATACACCGAAACTTAACTTCACTTTGAAAACTTAACTTCTCTCTTAAAGTATATTTTAAACAACTTACAAGCACTATTTCTATCACGAATATACACAATTTTTGTTTTTGTTGCGTCATCCTGTTGATTTTTGTTGCAAATTTTAGGGACATGCAAGGTTAATGATAGTAGAGTACTGCAAATATCCAATAATTTGCGATAAAAATTTACCAACGCTTGCCATATACTTGCCATTTTGAACTATCTTCATATTATCTAGGGCGATACTTTACAGACAATTTTTAGTTGTCAGTTAAATGAATTAAGAAATAAAATTAATTGTATTTTACCTGTTAGCTTGCCAGCTAATTTAAGTTGTAGTATATTAATAGGAAATACGCGATATCAACACTCAGAAGAAAAGTTACTTGCAATTTACGGGCGTACAAATTCCAGTTCATCTAATTTAGAAGTTGCTAAACATAACAGTTGTTATAGAAGTTGCTAAGTATAACAGTAAGTTGCAAGTAACACATGTGAATAATAACTTACCTAGCAAGCACTAGTAGAACTCCCACTTCGTACACATTTGGCCACTTATAAACATTTAAAGATAGTATTTCTATTAAACTATATTTAAATATTAATTTTATATATAGTTTAACATATGTACTTTGCTTAACATATATTTTACTGACATAAAACATAGGGCATATTTAAACGATTATAAGATGTAGGATAATCCCTTGTTTAAAGTATCATACGCAAATAATAAATTACCTGGCAAGCACGAGTCGAACTCACACTTCGTATATATTTGGCCAGTTATAAACATTTAAAGGTAGAATTGCTATTAAACAATATTTAAATATTAATTTTTCACATTTGTATATTGCCTGACACATATTTTACAGACATAAAACATGGGGCATATTTAAACAATTATAAGATCTAGGATAATCGCTAGTTTAAAGTACCACGCGCAAATAATAAAATACCTGGCAAGCACGAGTAGAACTCACACTTCGTATATATTTGGCCAGTTATAAACATTTAAAGGTAGTATTTCTATTAAACTATATTTAAATAATAATTTTTCACAACGTAAACATATTGCCTAATATATCTTTTACAGGCATAAAACATAAAATGTAAGATCTAGGATTTTATATCATATATCTAGGATTTTATGGCATATTTCAAAAAATGTAAGATCTAGGATTATCCCTAGTTTAAAGTACCACACTCAAATAATAAATTACCTGGCAAGCACGAGTAGAACTCACACACCAAAACATATTTGTGCACTTAGAAACATTTAAAGATAATATTTTATTAAACTATATTTCAATATTTTTCCCAACGTAAAATTATTGCATAATATATCTTTTACAGACACCAAACATTATATATCTTTTATAATCTTATATTATCATTATATATCAATTATAATATCTGAGATGATTGCTATAGTTTTCCTGTAATCTTCTAGTCAGATTTTACCAACTCTGTTTTTATCATGGCTTTTGGGTCAGGAGTTTCGGAAATAAGAGGCAGGGCGCATACTCTGTTTTCGCAGACTTTTTGGAATATCTTTTTTTCAACATACAAATTAAAATTATGAAGAAAAAAAAAAAAAAAAATATATATATATATATATATATATATATAGATGTATATATATATATATATATATATATATATATATATATATATTATGTTCCTCATAATCTAATGACAGCCTTTTTTTTTCTTCTTTATTTACCTCTTATTCCAATCAAATATGATTATTTTTAAAAAGGTAGCTTGTGCAAAACATGTGAGTATATTTTTTTTCAGTTTGGCTAGTTTCGGAAATAAGGAGTGTTGAATAGCTTCGAAAATACATATTTTTCTTGCGTATTTTCAATGTATCTATGAAGAAAATTATGAAAATTATAAAAGAGACTGAAACCATAAGCCCTTTTAATTGATACCCTACAATATATACGAAATTAAAAAAAGAAGTTTTGGATTACTTAATTTAGCCCCAAAAATTTCCAAATTAATATTTTTAGTTTTAGCTACTGAGATATATTGTATGCCAAATTTCAAGTGTCGGCGTCAAGCGGTTTCAAAGAAAAATGTCTATGACGGACGGACGGAAAGACCCGTGGTTGATCTTATAGGACTTTTTGCCTTTTGAGGTACCACGCCCCAAAAAAATTTAAAAAATGCCACTAAACATAATATTGCACACGAAAAACTGAAAAAAATTACGACCAGTTTGTATTTTTAT
The DNA here is from genome assembly GCA_039881145.1 of Druceiella hillmani. Lineage (NCBI taxonomy): Eukaryota > Metazoa > Arthropoda > Insecta > Lepidoptera > Hepialidae > Druceiella > Druceiella hillmani. The sequence continues at coordinate 23,728,912 of JAYKKI010000004.1, read as the reverse complement.
GATAATTATTAAAAAATAAGATAATAATTTTTTTTCATAAGTTTACGTATTCTATTAAATTTAATATATAAACGCAAGATTTAATGCGAAGGAAAATAGTATTACATAATTGAAATTCTGAACTATGGAATTATAGAAAAGACCTGAAAATTTAAGTTTTCCGAAGGTACGTACATCATTTCATTCAATTTCATTTATAAGTTTCCATAAATGTTTGTGCAAATATTAAGACATTTATCTCTGTATATATTTTTTTTGAACAATTACATATATAAAAATTAGATTTTAAATTACATTATTTCTCATTTAAAATTACATTTTAAATTGATCCCTTAATTGAAATTTTAGACTAATTTTTACTATCACAATTATTTCCCAATATCACACTCAGCAAGTGTGTACTTTACCTCTGTTATTTAAATCTAACGATATAATATAAATTATATAAATTAAAAAAGTATTAAATATTACACAAATGGACATCAATGAAACGTGTAGCGTGAAAATTGATCATCACTACCTAGTTCGCTGTTACTGCTACTACATATATACAATACACTACCCTGTTCTGTTTATCGATTAATATAGAAATTATTTGCAATTGCTGATCGAAATGAACTGTAAATGTTTCGATACTCAATTGATCGTTCCCCTACAAAAGTCAACCGCAGCTCTACGTCGGACGTATTTCCTGTCGTACGTAATTTTAGGTCATTGAAGAAGTCGGTCAGTCGGTAATTGACCAGGCGGTCAATTACCTTTATTACTAAATTGTTGTCCTAGGTACTCGTACTATGATTACTATAGAGCTATAATCATCTCTAGGATCTCGTTTATCTAAGGAGATGATAGACGAGATCCTAGTGATATTAGCATTCATTATTACTAAACCTGAAAGAAATCTATGATATCCACATGATTTATAGTGTACAAATATAATCGGATGGCATGGAATATACTTTTAGTGGTAAAATTGTGAACTAAAATAAATGCAAGGCGGAATATACTTTTCAAACATTGATTAAATTATATAAACACGGTTTTGCTTTATAAAATAACTTTATAACATTTATTTATTACTTTTTATTTTATAATACGGGTAAATAATAAATGGCGACGTCGTTTGTTCGTTCGTTCGTTTGTTCGTGTAATTCGTTCGTTCGTAATACATGGTTAGGTTGATTAAATTGTTTGTAATGTATGTTGTATAATACATGATCAGGTTGACTAAATTGTTTACGATGTATGTTATATAATACATAATTAGGTTGACTAAATTGTTTATGATGTATGTTATATAATAAATGATTAGGTTGACTAAATTGTTTGTGATGTATGTTATATAATACATAATTGGGTTGACTAAATTGTTTAGGATGTATGTTATATAATATATGATTAGGTTGACTAAATTGTTTATGATGTATGCTACATAATACATGGTTAGGTTGACTAAATTGTTTGTAATGTATGTTATACTCGTATAATATATGGTTAAGTTAACATTTTTTTAATATGTGTAAGAGGTTAAGCAGTTTAAGAGGTTATGTTAAATCCGCTATCTTTGTGAAAGTTTCAAGACTAAATATTTTGTGAACCGTTAATGCTATCATAAAAATCATATGAATCTTCTTGTAGAGTGCTAAATCTTTCCCAACAATTTTATTTTACATTGTCAGCGAGTTACGACGAGTTACATTTTGCAAAAATCGCTTAATGTTTCAGTATAGGATCGGTGGTTTGAATATTTTTGCAGAATTTAGCGTATTATAGCTCGTAGTAAATATCCTTTAAGCCATTGATGTCTTATTTTTGCAGAATTTAGCGTATTATAGCTCGTATATATACTTTAAGCCATTGATGTCTCATTTTTGCAGAATTTAGCGTATTATAGCTCGTATATATCCTTTAAGCCATTGATGTCTTATTTTTGCAGAATTTAGCGGTTTGAATATCTTTGCAGAATTTAGCGTATTATAGCTCCTAGTAAATATCCTTTAAGCCCTTGATGTCTTATTAGCAATGGTTCGCGAGATATTTAATTTTAAAATGTTCACAAAACTGGTTCGTTTAACATAGCCTCTCAGAGGACGCCAACTTAGCAAATTACTCGGGACGTAATTTTAAACAATATTATTTACACAAATACTTAACGTAAAAAATTATAATCTATTAAACTGACGTAGTTTTTAGTGTTCTGTACCCGAAAGGTCCGAACGTAACTCTGTTGTATACGTCGTCCGTCCGTCAGAGATTTAAGTCGAAATAAAGTAGAGAGCTAAAGTTTATATACAACATGTAGTTCCTTGATCCAGAACTTGTTTTTTAAAAAAAATGACTTCATGATTAGAGAGAGCTCCCGAGTTAGAGGGGCGGAGGGTGTGACTGATTTTTTTTTCTATGTAGAATATAATTAAAAGGATACCAACGTATATCTCAAAAATACTATAATTCTGCAAAATATAATTAAATTCACACAAAAACAGTTAACACGCTTAATATTTATATAAATTTCTCATGTTCTGTGTTAAAACAAAAATATAAAAATGTGCTAAATATACAATATAACATAGTAAAAAGTATAAAGAATCAAACCAGAGTGTTTTCAGGAAATCTGTGATATCTTTACGCCTGTGTACTATGTACTAAGCAATATATTTATATGGTGAAAAATAATGTTAATATTTGTTGAATTAGATAAAAATTATTTATCAACTTTGTCGTCACCATGGTGTGTTGGATCGATCACAAGGCATAGGGCCTTTAACAGTACAACGCAACGCGGGGATACAGGTTCTATCCCCGTACTGGTGTTCTGCTTGATTTTAAGAGATTACTCTCGTAGCAATAAGTCCGGGCATATGTATCAATTGTGTACATTAAAGTACATAAATAAATAAATAAAGATCTCACGTTCTATTAAGTGTCCACCAGAGCCAGAATTTACTCCTATTAAATAAACACACAAAAATGTCAACACGGGGCGCTGCTTTCAATGAAGAAGTTAATATACACGTATAAAACCAGCTGAAATTCGAGGATGTAGAGAACGTTAAGCATAATACAAATATATATAATTGTAAAATAGGCATAAAATTTTACGAAAAACCCTTTCCTTCGCCTGCTCAGTTATTAAATCTGCCTAGTGTAGTGACAAAAATGATCAACCAACCTAAGATGCCATCATTGTATCACCGTAATTATTTCATATAAAAATTTAATGTAATTTCGTCAAAATAATCAATGCAAAACTACCGTTGTTTAAATTATTATTATTGTAAAAGTTACATAATACGACATACTTAATATATGTAAATTGAATTTAGTATTCTCACTGATAATTTTTAATTAAAATGTTTAATCTAATAAGTTTGTTGCAATAATCGAAAGCTCGAAATAAATAAATTGACCTCAATTTTCAAAATAACTAACGACTAGGTTTAACCTTATTTTATAATTTTCTAAATTTTGCAATCTACCGAATGGTAAATGATGACAAAGTTAATTCTTTAAGCTGAACGTTTCAGTTTAAACCAAATATCTTAAAAGCAGAGAAATCGTGGTTCCCTAAAATTTAATTAAATTCATATAAAAACGGTTAGCGCGCTTAATATGTGTATAAAACTATCAATATACTCAATAACCGGATGAAATATTGCAACGAAATGCTTTCACATTTCAGCTGAATTAATAAATAGATGAATATAAATTATTTTAATTATGGTCACTAGTTTTCACTGAATATGTTTTACTAAAAAATGGTAATTTAGCTAATAAAGTCATTAAAACTTTGCCAATTGCAAATTTCGCCACAAAATTTTGATTTATGATCGTGTTAGTCTCAAAATTTTAATAAATATTAGGTTCACATTAATAAATATCACTCAAGTGAAACTTGTTCTGCTGTAATCAAGTACCGACCATCTTTTAAGTTTCGTCTATACGGCTTAGTAGACAAAATTTTCTACTGATTTATTAATAAAGCAGAAACATTAATTGAAACATTCATTTTAAATTTTTGAAGTCTAATTTTTAGTGACTTTAATACCAGATTATTAAATTTGAGGCGTTTAAGAGCTAAAGATTTGTGGTAAATTTACCATACGTGACAAATTTGAGGATTTAAGGGAAAAGAATTCCGGTCTCCAAACTTACGGATTTAATAACATTAATTTAACTGCCTACATTCTACTGTCTTACTATAATGTTAGCCTTAGTAGCTTGTTTGAATTCAATTTGAAATTGTTGTTGCAAACTTGCAACGGTACTTCTCTGAGAGAAATTTTTCTACTGCATGCGTTGCTCGCTGTGATTATATTTATATTGATTTGAAAATTATATTTTATGAGAAACTTTTCACAATTAAATGAAACAACGTGATGTAGTATTATTTCTACTTTCTTTAAGTTCTTTACCACGACCTAGGTTTCGTTGTATTACAACATCTTCAGGTGGGATATTAGCAATGATAGGTCGTGGTCGTCGTAAAGAACTTAAAGAAAGTAGAAATAATACTACATCACGTGGTTTCATTTAATTGTGAATAATGAATTTCTACAAAATTAACGCCAAATATATTTAATATGAGAAACTTTTGTTAGCTTCTTTCTTAAAGAGAATATCTCTTATTGCTATAGTGAGTTAGTATTGTACACTTCAGGCAAAATTGGGATTCGCAATATTACGACATGACTTATGATTAAAAATATTCAACAAATATTTTCGATGAAATATTATTATTCAATAGAATTCAATACACCAACATTAGAACAATAGCATTCTTTAATAGTTTCTGTTGGTTCATAAAATTTCAACTGAGATTGAAAAACTTAAAAACTTTTTCGAAAAATGTTCTTGAAATTAGATCATACCTTAAACGGCACTATCCAATTTAATCCATCGTAAAAATTAAAACATTTGAAGTTATCGAAATATACATAGAGATTTATTTAGGCTAAATTCAAGAAAATAACACGATTTATTTAATATACCTGACAATATGACACGAATTTCAGTTAAGTACTTATTTAAGAGTGTAGCAACACATTAAAACCCGACATTATTTATAATAAGATTGAAGGTTTTATTAAATCACAATCATTTTTCATTAGTACCTTTCTAATGAGTTGGAATCATAAAATTTAAATTCAAAAGCCATCCCAAGCAGCCACTTACGGAAGTAATAGAATAAAAGAGAGGTTAAGTCACAATAAAAGTACTGATGTTATATCAGTCAATGTTCCACGCTTCATTCTTCACAACGACATTAATTTATAAATACAAATAACATTACCGAAGTGAAAGCACTCACGTAATTAAAGAGAGTTTAATAATCTTACGGACTTCAAAGAACAAAACACACAGAACCGTATGCCGCTATGTGAATTAACTAATTAATTCACATGCTGGAACAAAAGACAGTCGAACCGTGTGAATCGCGCCGCGCCGAAGAGCAGAGACTTAATACATATCGCCGTTTCCTGGCATTTAGATACACTTGATCGTAACACTTATAAGAAATATTCCCATTTAAATACAATAATTTCGTGTTGAGTTTATTCTAAAACGTCATTCCATCAGCTTCGTGTTGGCGGTCACACAAAGGTCACAAAGTGGCATTTGACAATAAAACAAGTTATTATCATTATTTAATTGTAGGTGATGGTATCGAGACGCAAATTTTGGTGCCCAATTTATCTTATTCGGAAGAGCTTTTTCTTACTTAGAGGGGATTTAGTCCTGCGTTGGGAAAATGTTTAGTAGTCAACTGTTAAAGAGTTGACTGTCAGTCAATAGGCAAAATATCCTATTAAATATTATTTCGTAATGAAGGCGTTTTTCTACCAAATCTTCCAATTCGTGCTTAATACAAGGAAAACAAGAATGATCAAATAAATATCTTAGGGCATTTTCCATGAAAGTCTTTCTGAAATAGACAATAACTGTTTCATGCGGCTGATCCAGTTAACAAACGCATCTTTAGATTGAAGAGGGTTTATTAACATTTGGAAATAATCTATAGTTATATTTTCGAGTCATATCATTTTTCTTCCCCAATGTTGTGTTATCCGTCTCCAACAATTATTTCAGGCAACCGTTCCAGTTGAGAATCATGTTTTTATGTTTCAGAGGTTGTATTAAACATTTGAATATCATCTATAGCTGCTTTTTCAAGCGTATGATATCAAGTTTCTTCCCCGATGTCGTGTCATCGTCTCCAATAATTGTTTCAGGCGGCTGATCCAATTAAGAATAACGTCTTTATGTTTTATATTTTGTATTCAACATTTGAAAATCATATATAATTACATTTTCGTGCGTATGATATCAAGTGTCTTTTCCGATGTCGTGTTATTGTTTCCAATAATTGTTTCAGGCGACCGTTCCAGTTAAGAATTAGGTCTTTATATTTTAGAGATTGTATTCAACATTTAGAAATAATTTATAGCTACATTTTCGAGCATATGATATCAAGTTTTTTCTCCAATGTCGTATTATCATCTCCAATATTTGTTTCAGGAAACTGATTCGGTTAAAAACAACATCTTTATTTCCTAGAGTTTGTATTCAACATTTAGAAATCATCTGTAGTTACATTTCCGAGTGTATGATATCATCTTTCTTTCCCGATAATTGTTTTAGACTAATGATCCAGTTAAGAATCACGTCTATATATTTTAGTTTGTACTTAACGTTTGGGAAACATCTATGGCTTCATTTCCGAACGTATGACATCAACTTACTTTTACGATGTCGTGTTATCACCTCCAATAATTGTTTCAGACAACTGATCCACTTAAGAAGCATATCTATATATTTTAGAGATTTTACTCAACATTTGGAAGTCATCTATGGCTATATTTTCGAGATATGGTATCAACTTTCTTTACCAACATTATACCGGTATTATCTCCAATAAATTAAACAGTAGCAATAATGGATCTCCCAGATTCCTATGAGCTTTTATTTGATGGAAAGTTTTGAAAATACTTGATAAACTTAAATACGTGCGCTTAGTAGCAGACATTGTATTAATTTAATTAAAATTAATTATGTCTTGTGCTATAAAATTACACAGGGCTATAAAATTTCCCGAGATAAAGAGCCCAAGATAAAGTATCTATACAATCATATTGTTTCTTATCGATACAAGATTGATCGTTTCTTATCGATACAAGATTGATCGATTGAACCACATCATTATTTTCTTACCCATGGATCTAATAGTGATATTATGTGCATAGTCTTAAGTTAAATTATTCTTTTTTTCACTGAAATGTAGGCTATAACAAACAAAAGTGGCAAACCGTTTAGCAATAATTCCAGAATTTACTTATTGCCAAAAATTTGCTACCAATTTATCCTATTTCTTCCATCATATTTCAAAAACTTTTAGTTGTTAACTTATCAATCTGTATTATCCTTAATTACACATTTAATCTTATATTTATTATATTGATCCTCATGTGTTACTCAATATCTCAATGTTTCTGATCATAAGACTCGATGGTCTCAATTATATCGCATTTATTTTCGTCCGCATACAATTCATAGTTAAGTAATAAATCAATACTTTCGAAAGTGTATTAGCAAAAATAGTTTCGTTCGCAATTAGATCGTCTCACCTGTCTTACGTCATATTGAAACCGAATAATTCATCTCAGAAAACCGTAATACTTACGTAAGCCTCGCATCAAATTCTCGTAACCCACAATAAATAAGACTACATGTGACTGGACACAGACATACATAGACAAGGAAAGTGGGTGGGAATTATGCAAACGTTATTGGTCGAACGTATCGTTACGGATGTAACAAATGGCGCAAAATGTTTTGGAGTGTACGATAGGCGTAATACACGTGTCTCGTAGGCGTCATGACTACCCACGTCAAAGTCCGTCTTCCACCATTGTACTTTCACACATATGTGGACCGCTAAACATTTGCAGCTTCGCATTCAATGTTGCCCCTCAAAAATAAGCTAATTTGTAAAATGCAAAGTTCCGAAAACTGTAGGTATTTAAGTTTGGGTCTTCTGAAAGTGCTTCACAAATTCTTGAAAGAATTGTGTTTTGTGTGCACTTCAAGAGTTCTATTGAATACACCAGGTATCCAACAGAACTCTTTTCTCGTTCTTACATTGTATGTTTAATTTATCCGTGATAACTGTTAAATTATATATTTACAATAATTAAGTATATATATATATATATATATATATATATATATATATATATATATATATATATATATATATAAGTTAATGACCTAAATTCAAACCAATATAATTAAAAAAAAACAACGAGAGAAACAAGTAGTGAAGTAGAAGACATAAAGTGGACTACACTTATAGTAAGGAAAAATTATTACAATATTTGTTCCACCCAAAATGCAATATAACGAAGCCAATTTTCATACCAATAAGCCTGTCTATCCTGTGTAGAGCGATTTGACATAAATGAAATTTACGAAATATGTAGCTTTAAAATAAAGGTTAACAGCAATAAGTTCGTTAATATCTAATAAGTTTCGTTAAAATTAGCCGAGCACTCTACGATTCAACTTTAGATTTCTCTTAAATACACGATCTGTACAAATCAAAAGTACTGATTAATTATTGTGTGTTACAAGTGAATATTCGTGAATTAAAAATTTGATAACGATTTTAAATATTTCACCGCATTAAAAATCCTTGTGAAATATTATAGTGAAATATTCATCAAATTTTTATTTTTTAACAGCATCGAATAAGAAGTACAAATGGATTCGATACATGGCCTATGTTTTGTGTCAAATTATTATAAATCTTCAAGAGTTCAGGTTCTTCATAAAATATGAGAATTAAGAACTATAATAAAAAAAATGCTTAGTAAAAAGCACTCAAAAATTCAGTAGAAGATTATAAAGCAGCCAGAAGGGAAGAAAAATAATACTCAGGAAGAAGAAAAGACAATTCCACGATGATCTACTCAGAGATGTTGAACATCTAAAGGATCAAATGAAAGCAGAGCTTTCTTTCGTGAGATAAACTTTGGCCGTAGGGATTCAAGGCAAGAACATCCTTGTTATATAAAAGCTTAATCAGATCAGTACTCACATATGCATCCGAAACGTGGACATTGACCCAAACAGGTGAAAAACCCTTCCAATTTTCTATCTAAAAATCCTCAGATCCATCTTTAGTGGGTCTTTGACAATGGGTTTTGGAGAAGGAGAACTGATGCCGAACTTTATCGTTTATTTAAGGAACCAGATATAATAAAATTTATAAAATTTCAACGAATGAAGTGAGTGGGCCATGTAATTAGAATGAAGGAAAATAGAACGAAAAAACGAAATTTTTCGGGCCAAAGCAACTGGCTCAAGAGGAAGAGGAAGACCCAAATTAAGATGGGCGGACTGCCTACAAAGTGTTTACGACGCTCTGAAACTGAAAAACCGTGGCGCCCAGAAGGAGACCTTATAACAGTCTGCTTGAGAAGGCGAAGGTCCAGCGAGGACTGTCGAGCTACTGATAAATTAATGAAATATAATATCCTTAAAAATTATATGTTTTAATACTTGTAAATACAAAACTGTGAATGACATTCGAAAACCTAATTCGTAAGCACAGAATCTGTTAATGGGTTATATTTATAAACTGACAAAAGATATAACGTTAGAATTTTTATTGAGAAAAGAGACTATTTCAGAACAATTAATTCAAGATATTAACCCACAGGAACACACAAAAGCCATACAATGCAATATGGTTGTACTGAATATTGGTAATTTGGTATATACTTCCAATACTCGTTTATAGTTCATTATTGAGGTAAAACATTTTTATGATACGTTTACTTTTAAAAATTTTATTCCAAAAAGATCAATTGAAGATACTAACCCACAGGAACACACAAAAGCCATACAATGCAATATGGCTGTAATGAATATTGGTAATTTGGTATACACATTTAATACTCGTTTATAGTTCATTATTGAAGTAAAATATTCTTTTGATACGATTACTTTTAAAAATTTTATTCCAAAAGAATGAATTGAAGATACTAACCCACAGGAACACACAAAAGCCATACAATGTAATATGGCTGTAACGAATATTGTTAATTTGGTATACACATTTAATACTCGTTTATAGTTCATTATTGAAGTAAAATATTCTTTTGATACGATTACTTTTAAGAATTTTATTCCAGAAGAGATTGATATAAATTTAACCAATGAAAAGACTTCATTGCATTATTCTAAACAATATAAATGGTATCAAGGACCTGCTATGCGCGTATGACACAGAAAAAAAACCCGGGATCGATTTTAATTAAACTTTGCAGTTTTATACATTAGATGCTCGTTCAACGAGAATTCGTAAGTTAAATAATACATTACTACTTAATTATTTAATAGTGATATATTTTATTTAAAAAAACAACCGTCATAATCGTAATTTTAAAATTCGATCATTGCAGTATTATCACTGCAGAACTGCAGTATTATCACCATGCGTAAGACTGTACACCACAATTCTATATGTGCTCCGAAAAAAACATCTTAAATCTAGAAAGGTGTAACATAGCACAACTTTTATCTCGTAAGAAGCGGACAGGATTGTTAAGGCAGAATTAAAAATAATATTCTTCCCACAAATGGCTATGACAAGTGATACGACAAAAAATCCTCACCACATGACCAACCTAATTTCCTAAGCAACGAGCACTTCGCATCAAATCCATATCCACAATGAAGGACAAACATCGAGATTACTTGATGCAATGACCACAGAACTGATTACAAAGCGCCGCCAGTAGGTCAAAGCAATGAAACGATATTCATTACGACACAAGTCAGTAACAATCCCGGCATAAAGCACGCGTACGTATCTTTATTACACCACATTCCATAGCTCGTATTAACAACAATCAAATCTTCGATTCGATACCGACAAGCCGGTTGGCGGCTCTCTGTCCGACATGGCGATCGCCCACATCGACGATTCGATCGAAAATTGATTGCTCGCGAAACAAAACGGCTAACATCCGCCAAAATTATTAGCAACAATGAACAGATCGAGTCCGGTGCACTTTCTCAATTAAAACGTATTAACGAGTGCACTTGCATAATTATAAGCGCGACTGATAGGGGTAAAATATCCGCAATATTTATACGCAATTCTTGCAGTGGATGAGTTTTAGTTTAGTTGGCTAACGTGTTAATTCATTAAATAATTTTAAACTTTACAACTTTATACCTTGTGCTAAAAGTCTTCACATTTATTATTCCCTAGCTAACGTGTTAATCCATCTAGTAATTTTGAAATTTACAGCTTTGTGCTTGCTAAAACTCTATATTTTCATTATTCTCAAACGTAATACCCTCTTTTATGAATACTGTTTAATCTTAACACGATGATATCACTGCTTAATTATAAGCGCGACTGATAAGTGTAAAATATCCGCAATATTTATACGTAATTCTTGCAGTGAGTCACGTTTAGTTTAGTTGGCTAATGAATTAATTCATTAAATAACTATACAATTTGTAAATTTATGTCTTGTGCTAAAACTCCTCAAATTCATTATTTTCAAACGTAACACCCTCTTTTATGAATACTGTTTAACCCTACCATGATGATATCACTGCATAATTACATGCGCAACTGATAGGTGTAAAATATACGCAACATTCATACGTAATTCTTGCAGTGAGTCAGTTTTAGTTTAGTTGGCTAAGGTATAAATTCATTAAATAATCATAAAGTTTGTAAATTTATGTCTTGTGCTAAAACTCCTCACAAAACTCATTATTCTCAAACGTGACTCCCTCTTCTATAAGTATTACTTAAGCCTTTGAAGCACAATTGTACCACTGCGTAACCACAAGATGTAGCAGTAAATTAGGAAAAATGTTGTCATTTTTAAATCGTTAAGGAGGGATGCAAGATATTTATCTCGGTATAGTGATAAATTAAAGGAAATGCTTGTTTCTGCAGTAAGCTTAAATCGTGTTATCAATATGTTGCCAAGCTTTAGAATTGGACTGCGATATCCGGAATTAATCGCCGGTACACGATATCGCACGAAGAAATCGTATCTATGTTATCTAATTAATTGTCAATGTTGCCTGACTTTTGTATCTCTCACATCCTGTTCTTTATTTTATTTCTTCTTTTTCTACTTTTCTGTCTATATTTATATAATATTCTTGTACGGTCTATTATTGTAGCTATTACTTTTTATAATTTATGACCTATTGCAATTTGTCTTTCACAACTTTTTAATTTATGGTGCTTTGGCTGACTTTAAGAGTTTGCTTGTAAAGCAATAAAATGTAAAATAAATAATACTTATCGTTGCATAAGAAACGCGATATAACTCAACTAATAATAACAGATTTCATCTGCATAAAGATTTATATCAACGCTGTATTTCGCTCCAAAACGATTTTGTCAGATACCACACCCAGTTGCTAACGCAACCAAAGTAAATATTATTTTCAACAATGGACAGAGTAAACTATTATAATTACGAATATTCTCTTTGTAATCATGTTAAACAGCTAAATGTCTGAAACTTGCTATAAAATGTTTGTTTGATGCTTTGAAATTTGTGTCTGATGCTTTGAAATATTTGTCATTTAGGCGGTATTACGCTACGCCTCATTAGTACCCAACATATAAACGTTGGAGATTTTTATACGGACTAAGCAATGAATTTAAGTTACGGATCTTATTTTACCTTCCGACAACACTAAAAATGCATGAAATTTCTTCTTATAGCGATGGATGTAATATAAATTCATTAATTTCTATGTTTATGCCTATTCAACTATTTATGCCATTCATGCTACGTGTTTTAAATCTCGAAATTTAAAAAAAGATATATTTTAAGGGATTTCTTATGGAAAACACGTAAATATGTTGTCTAATATACTTTTCGCGTATTACTATTATTAGATTTGAAATAATCGCACCTCTTCCTATAACTTTACGTGGGATTCTAAAACCCGTATTTTTTCATAATATTATCTTAAGTAGTTTTGGATATACGAGGAAGCGCATATTTTTTTAATATATCTCTGAAAATTACATGAAATTATGAAAAAATATTTTTGAAACCCTTTTTTAATTATCCCTTGCAAACAATACCCCACATTACAAATGAAATTTAAAAAAATTCCGGGCACATCCTTTGCAACCCCCTATCTCCTCTCCCAAATTTTCCTCCGAATCATTTTAAGTGTCATCTATTAAAATGTCTGAGAATTATTATGTTTTATTACTATATCAAATTTTAAATACAATTAACGTTTTTTGAGAAATCAATAAGCGACTTCTGAGAATAACGGCTGTGGCAGACGGACGGACAGGCCTGTGAACGATATTTTGAGGGTTCCTTTTTTCCTTTTGTGTTACGGAACACTAATAACACCATCTTGTATAATCGTCGCAGTACCTATCTTTGGGACACATGTAATTTACGAAACATGTTTACCAAGTGACATTTTGCAGTATGCTTAGTGCGATGACAATATGCAAAAATTTATCGTCAGATATTTTCGTAACTCGGAAATTATGTAACACTTGAGAAATTCCTGACCGCAACCAGGTTCGATCCCACGCCCACGTAAACTACCTACTGCGAGCTTATACACTGCAACTGATATCTGTATGATCAAACATAGGGCATTAGTAGTTATATATTGATATTAACCTTATAAGTAAAAAATCTGAAAATCTGACCTTTTAAGTAATGAATAAACTAGTTTTAAACACATTATCTATATATACAGATCAATAAAAAGGCTGAGTAGTTGCTTTTCATAAACACTAGACTTTGTAAAAAGGTTATTTATACCACGAAACAAGAAAAATTAAATCTACTTATTTTAAGTGCTGTTAACACATTTTGTGAAATGTGACTACTGAGCAAAATTAATATACACTCTTTTGCATAAAAAACGGGCCGTTTTAATTTTATCATATTATTAACAAAATATTACTTATTAAGAGGTTGTATTAATTGTAATTGTTACTGGCAGGTATAGTGTATTCTGGCACATAAAAATTAACGTTCTAAATTTGAAATTTACTCTTTTTGAATAAAAATTCTCTTTCACTGACTAAAACGTATTTTTTGGCGGTAAATTAAATCCTAATCTTATTAACTTCTTTTTCATTTGTTACATATTTTATTTTGACGAATAAATTTTAATTGAATTTCTGCTGTTTACTGCATTAGTTCACTTCTGTTTGCTGTTCTCAGTATGGTTGAAAAAACGATAAGAGCTAGTAAATTTATTGCGCTGCCTGAAGAAGGCTGTAGCCAATGTTATGTGCCCCAGCAGTATAACGTGAGCCATTCCACCGTCCAAATGACCTGGCAACGATACTAAGAAACAGGCTTCGTCAGTAGGAGGCCCGGTTCAGGAAGAAAATGGTGCACTAAGCCACGGGACGACCGCTTCATCAGTAGTCAAGCGCTATGAAATCGTCAAGTTACGTACGTGGATCTCAAACAGAACCTCGAGGATGTCAGATGTACACAAGTAGGCCTATCAGAAGGAGAGTTCAGGCCGTTAATATACGTAGCTATCGCCCAGCTCGGGGCCCTACATTGCTCCGTGAGCATCGAGTTGCCAGAGTTGAGTTGAGATTCGCTCAAAATTTTTCGTCATGGACTCAACAAGACTTGAATAGTGTTTTATTCTCCGATGAAGCTCGTATATCGATTAGTGGTAAGGATCGACGTCGGCGAGTCTTACGAATACCTGGAGAACGCTTCGCAGAAGTGTGCTTTGAGGAAATCACCCCTTACGGTGGAGGCTCCGTAATGTTTTGAGCTGGTATTAACTCAGATGACCATACCGAGTTAGTTTTTATTGAAAATAAAAAAAGTCCATAACAGAGGTTTTTATTATTCATGCCCCACCCGCATTAACAACCGTTGGAGGCGAGTCCATTTTTATGGACGACAACGCTCGCGCCCATTGTTCTAGAGACGTTGATGCGTATATGCAGGAGGCCGGAATTCGTCGGTTAAACTCGCCAGCTAGAAGTCTCGACCTCAATCTAATAGAACACATATGGGATAATCTCAAACGACGCGTCAGAGCCGTAAAACCAGCTCCAGAAAACATTCAGGCCCTTAAAATGTGATCGTCGCTGAACGGAATCAGGAAATGATAAAAAACGTCGGCGAAAGCATGCCTAGCAGATTAAACGCATTGATTTTAGCTAGAGGAGGCCATACTCGTTACCAAATTTTCAAATTTGATGTTAAATTAATAAAAAATATTCAAAAATAAACTTTAGCCATTTTTAATGTACCAGTATGAACACGCTCGTCTGTGGACTTTACATGGTTTTTTTGTATTTATTCGCATTTTTAATGACTGAAGTAGGTAAAAACGATATCTCAATAATAAATAACAATATTCTCATCATA
The DNA here is from genome assembly GCA_039881145.1 of Druceiella hillmani. Taxonomy (NCBI): domain Eukaryota; kingdom Metazoa; phylum Arthropoda; class Insecta; order Lepidoptera; family Hepialidae; genus Druceiella; species Druceiella hillmani. Next base: position 23,713,472 of record JAYKKI010000004.1, on the reverse strand, counting down.
TCGCCATATAAAATGCTTCAAATAATAATAAAATTACTCTGAAATCGGGTACATGTATACTTAAGTCTGTAAAGTTATTCGTTCAACGAAAGTTATTTAAAATTATTCATTTTGGTTCCATTTTTTGTCCGATTTTTATTTGTTGATTTTGTTTTTTCATTGTTTTATACTTAGTATCAACCACTAACATATATCAGACTGACTAAGACTATGGATATTATTTTTTTAGTCATCCTTTACTATAACCTATAGCTAAAACCTTTAATATTGAAACGTTTCTTATCAGCTATAACTTTTACAAAGTAATTATGCTTGAGCAACACAGAAGTATGTTAAAACAGCTATTAATCGCGAAACGGCGTATATTTTAAGATGCTGTCAATATTCATACAGCCGTAAAAATTAAATTTACATAATATAAATAATTACTAGGTATTTATTTATTTACATGTTTAGCAATTTTCTAATTTCGTGTGAATAATTATATATATATATATATATATATATATATATATATATATATATATATATATATATATATATATATATTACAAGCTTATAAGTCATACACTTTGCTAATCATTCAAAGCATGCTTATATATTGAGAACGTAGTATTGTGGCGACAGTGATATCGTGCCAAGAAAATTATATAAAATAATAGATCTCTCAATTTGATGAACTAATATATTATATACCAACATGTATAGTGAAGATGGATCGTACGTAGAAAGATAGGATAAAGAAAAATAAATTATGGTGAAAAATTGTGGTAGAAGTAACTTTTTCAATAATCTTTTTCAGAACATTTTTGAGAATGTAAATTCTAATGCATTTGTGTTGTTGCATCAAGCTAGCTTATTTTGTTTGTTTTGTTAATAGTGATAATCCAAAAAGGAATTTTATTTTTATTGAAAAAATATTTTATGATGAAAACCGTTCTTATTAAACGTAAAAGCGATAAAACTTCATGGAAATCTATATTATATACCTATAGGATAGTTGTTATCAAACTATCTAGCCTAGCTCTTTCGAAAATATATCAATTCTAATAATATGTACGTATAATATTCAAACACTTTAGTGTTGCGAAGTCTTTCAACTGTAAAAGTCTTTTCAACCGAAAAACAAATCTGCGAACGAAACCAATGCTGTTCACTGATTTTTTTCGAAATAAAATTATATAAAATTAATTATATTCAATTTAAAAAAGATAAATGTTTATATTTATAATATTTAATAATATTGTTTTTCTTTCAACAGGATTACATAAACCACAATGTCGAACGAATGAACACAATTTACCAGCGCCAACTCAAAGAATCAACTCACAGAGAAAAAATAAATGTATACAAGAGTGAAAATAAAAGAAGACCTTTCATTTTATTAATTTTCATATTTAATCAGAAACACAAGTGCATCTAGAATCCTTCATAAAGAGAAAATAGACGCGTCCTTGATGCAAAATGCATAATATGTCCGTCACGTGTAAAAAACGAAATAGTGTTGTACAGTTCGCCGTGTAAGAAACACCGCAGTGCTGGTGTGTTGTACAGTTCGCCGTGCAAGAAACACAACAGTTCACTGTGTGACAAAGAAACTAGTGACTATTATATAGAGTTAAACATTCCATTAAGAGTGACGTGTATATACAGTCCATTTTAAATTATCCTACGGACTACGAATTACTGTAAAGCAGTGATTGTTGGTGATGTTGAGTGCGTGAAGGAACTTTAAAGTGTTAATGACAATCCGTCTAGAATGTATCGGCCCAACTTCTACGAGAGCACTTGCTTCCGGTGCTCGGAGATCGTGTACCAGGTGGACCGCGTGGGTCCGCTCAAGGACTTCACATTCTTCCACAGTGGCTGCTTTAAGTGCGCCGTCTGTGGTACAAAGCTGACACTGAAGGTGAGTTTCGGAAATTGCAAACTTATTAGGTTTTAGTTTTGTTTAGTTAGAATTTCAATTTTTTTTTAAATAAAGTTATATACAAAAAGCATGTTAAAGTAAAAATAATGAAATACAATAAAAAAAATTTATATTTAAAACTATATACATTAAAATAACACATCCAATTGCAATTTTTTTTTCTACAATACTGAATTTCAAAAATATTATTAAAGTTAGTTTGCAAAAAAATTGTATTTATTCTATTTCATTTTATTTAAGTGTTATTTTTGCCCATTAGAAAATATAAATTAGTGTTTTGTATTGTACCTAATTTTAATTATATAGACCCCTTACCAAATTCGTTTTTCACAATTTGTGTATTTAATTTTATTAAAATTGTTGATAGGTCCAATAATGGCGTATACGTTTGATGAATTTATTGCTACAGAAACGATATTTTCTGATCAAAAGCAACGATAGATTGGAAAAAGTTATTTGTTAAGTAAACTGAGAAGATCTGTTTCGTATCAGTAAAAACATTTGTCAGAGTGGAAGCTTCTGTCAAATCCGACGGGATCCTGCCAATTATATATGTTTTTATTGTTATAATTTTTATGAATGACTGTGACAATAAGTCACTTCTTTGAATGTATAAAAAACGTATTATTTTGAAATAAGCAAAACTTTATCATGACACTGTGCATCGTAACAGACAAGAAATAGTATTCTTCCTCATATTGTGTTTCGTTTTCTCTGAAAAAATTATATTAAGTACGGTTTAATTCACGTTTGACATTTAAAAAATTATTTATTTGTAGCTAAAAGAAAACAAGAACAAAAGCGTTGTATCCAAAAACTCAATTTATTAAGCTTTTTAATTATTTTCTTTCCTAACATTCGACTGTAACTTGCATTTTTCTTATAAATATTATATTTATTGGAATTTTCTAATGATGATTTCAATAGATTTCAATTAAAAAATGTTTTAACATTTATTTTGTAATACTTGGTGGATTCCATGATTCTAACCATATTAGCCTCCTTATCACATACAAACATTAATAATGTGCACTGGTAATATTTTTAATCGATTTTCAAGCTGTTCGTAATATCTTCATACCTTATTTTAATTTGCCTTATGTAACATTATAGCCACTATTTTAAGTTTAACTTTGGTTTTAAAGTTTGAAAGTTAGTGTTAAGGTTTTAAAGTTTAACTTAAAAAGACACCTACTATACCTTGACTCGTTTTATTTAAATTGTTATCGCTTATTACTCAGACATTTTAATAAGGTTATACATAATATGCCCATCAAGCCACTAAAGTGTATATGATGGGAATAGTCACGTCAATCGGTTTTTTTGGTGGTGGTGTCACACTTCAAAAACAAACTGTGTGTTTGTTAAGGTAATTATAATGTCAAAAACAAACAGTTTGTTGGTTTGCTTCTTTATAAAATTATTTTAATATGTATACAATTACTAATATAAACTTCTAAATAACAACAGCAACAACAATATATATCTATATTTTTTTTGTTTGCTTGTCTTGTTTTTTTGTTAGTTTGTAATGGATAAACTCAAAAACTACCGGACCTATTTTAAAAATTCTTTACACGAGTAACATAGGCTATATTTTATTTTGAAAAATTGATTTATCTATACTAATATTATAAAGAGGTAAGATTTTTTTCTTTTTTTGTTTTCTTGTTAGTTTGTAATGGACAAACTCAAAAACTACTGGACCGATTTTAAAAATTCTTTACACGAGTAACATAGGCTATATTTTATTTTGAAAAATTGATTTATCTATACTAATATTATAAAGAGGTAAGATTTTTTTCTTTTTTTGTTTTTTTTGTTAGTTTGTAATGGACAAACTCAAAAACTACTGGACCGATTTTAAAAATTCTTTAATTAAAAATTCTTTTTATTTTTTTTTATTTTTAAAAATTGATTTATTCCTCATAATAATGTCGATGCTTCTGCAAAAACTATTGCTATTACATAAAAAAAATGGAATACACATTGAACGTTCACACTAACAGGAACAAAAAAGTTAGCGAGATACTATATGTAATTGTTATAGTTATGTTACAATGAAAGTCTTTTGGTCAAATTAGTCAATTAAAAAACAGATTCGAACAAAAAAGTGATTATATCTATATCATTAAAAAAGAGTAAATTACTTTTGGAATTATTCAAATCGGTACATTCGTTTTATAGTTATGTTGAGTATAACAAAATAAAAATTGTCGCGAATATTGCAAGCCGCTATATGTTAGGTAGGCAAAATCAAATAAAAAGTAGGCAGTATCTAAACTAATATTATAAAGTATATTAACGTAATATTAATGAAAATTGCGATAAGATAACCCAAGGTATATAATGACATTCGTATCACGTTATTAATCCTTTTGCAACTAGATAGTTTCATTATCCAGGTTGATTATGTTCATGTAAATCCCTCTTCAAATTTATCAAATCGATTCTGACCTCGAAAATTTAGACGAAAAAGACTTTCGTTGTCTGTGTTCTAGAGCAATAGTGTTACCTAGGAATGACACGGTCGATGAAAGAAACAATTTGATAACACAAAAAGTCGCCGGCCAGGTCAAACATTACAAATCGGTAGACACCGTTATTAATATCGAAGACGCAGTACATTACCCACAGGAATTTATAAATTTACGTAACCCCGCTGGACTACCACCCCACGAATTATCATTACAAATTGGAACGCCAATGATGCTTCTGAGAAATTTAATCCCTCCTACCATGTGCAATGGGACGAGGCTATTTATAAAGGAATTGAAAGACAACTTAATTGTAACGACACTATCACTGGCCCTGCAGCTGGTGAATTAGCTCATATTCCTAGGATACTAATAAAAAGTAATTATATTTAAATTGCGTACTCTTTCTCTTCTTCAAAATAACTTCATTATTATATTTTAAATACATAAGAAAACCTTGATGACGATGGTTGATTGAAATAATATTAGAATGTTTTCAAATGATTCCAAATTATCGTTGACAAATCAGAGGACCAAGGAGGTACAATTCAGATCATTTTTGAAGCTTAATATTGGAACGATGCTTAGAAATGAAAAATGGTAAAACAGTTTCGTTTTAGTTCAATTTCGTTTTAATTCAGTTTCGTTTTAAAATACCCAACGATGGGATACGTGAGAATAATTATTCCACCTCCACTTTACCTAATATCATTCTTTTTTATAATTTTTTACAGTCTGCAACTATGAGACTGTGACGGATGGACTGAATGATGGAGTTAATTTATAAGGGTTCCTTGTCTCATAACGAAACCTTGAAACGATACATTAGATGGATTTATTGCTCCATTATAATTATAATACGTTCTACTTAATTACAGCACCGTGACTATATGTGATTGTGGAACCGATATTCTATAAAGTATAAAGTTACCCAAGTTGAAACGGTATAACTCGTCCTGACAAGAAATTTTTTTTCTGTACTGAATCATTTTAAGTTTACATTAAAAAAACCTACATTTTATGTTTATGACGGACCCGCGTATTTTTGTAACAACGTACGTATATTAAACACTTTTAGTGGTTTTTAGAGATATTTTATGCACAATTAAATGAAACTACGTGATGTAGTATTATTTCTACTTTCTTTAAGTTCTTTACCACGACCTAGGTTTGTTTTGTATTACAACATCTTCATGTGGGCTATTAGCAAAGATATTTTTGCTAATTGTCCACCTGAATATGTTGTAATACAACGAAACATAGGTCGTGGTAAAGAAATTAAAGAAAGTAGAAATAATACTACAACACGTAGTTTCATTTAATTGTGCATAATGAATTTCTACAAAATTAACGCCAAATATATTCAATACAAGATATTTTATGCTTACTATCTATTTCTAATGTTATAAATTGTGTATTATTGGTGTATTTTGACAAAATTGTCTAAAGTAAACCACTTCTGCGTCTATCCGTCCGTATATCGCAGGCGATTTCCTAGGAAACGGCTCATTTAAAGAAGTGAAGTATAAAAACTTCAATTTTGATTCTGAGAATTAATTTTTTGAGAGTAAATTGAGAAATTCAACAGTTTAATATTTGTTCCTTATAATTGTTGAACTGTTCGTTTTAGAGAAAAAAATTCAACAAAAAATATTTTTCACGATATAAGGAACAACTTTTGTCCATACAGGTTTTTCGAAATTTTTAATTTGGTTCAGTCGAAATACTCAGCTCCGCGAATGCGCGATGTGATACGGCATTGGTGCGGTCGTGCAAGTATAGCTGCACTTGACCGATTTTTTATATTTTGAAATATACTCTAATAAGTTGTATGATAATTTTTGCGTCTATTTAACGCAACCTCCCTCTTGTGGCACAAGGCAACAAGGTGCCTTACATTCTAAAAATACCTACCTGTATTTATAATTAATTAGAAATGTATTTCTAATTAATTATAATTTTTAATGTCTTATTTTTTTCCTAACTGAATTTTATTTTGAAAAAAGTAATTATTAAAAAAGTCAAAAAGTAAATGTTTCGATCATTAAACTGCAAGAGGGCTTTCGCGTGCGAGAGGTGCTTTTAAACTGTTCTAGAGTTTAATAACATACGTTTATTATAAATACTTAATTTTGAAGCTATGGTAACCATACAGTAAGGAAACATTTAAGTATTTGTGTGTATTGTGCTGCTAGAAAAAGGAAATAAAATCAAATAATACATTATTTCACGAGTGTTCACTCACGGTGTGCACATACACTGCTAAGTTGTGAAGGGAGATACCACTTTTTAGAGTCTATTTGTCTGCCTCTCAAAGGCGTTTTTTTCAGAAATCCCTTGACGTGGAAACTTGAAATATGCCATAGAAATAAGACATATTAACCTCATAGAAATAAGACATATTAACCTTATAGAAATAATATATAATAACCTCATAGAAATAAGGCATATTAACCTCTTAGATATAAGACAAACATACCTCAATAGCTAACACTCAAAAATATTTACACGGGAATATTGGGGGATGGGGTGGTTTATAAAAATGGACTTTTCAAATTTCTGCTAATTCCATATATAGTGTTAGGTTATCGTCCGAAAGGATTAATAATAAGGGCCCCAAAAATATAGTTTTCATAAGTTTAGGTAACATATCTTCAAAGATACACTGAAATAATATGTGCAAAATATATGTTAACACCCCCCTCCCTTTTTTCCGAAACCACTCTACGTAAAATTACAAAGAAATATAAGTTTTTAAAAGCCTACTCAAAGGTTGTGGGAAAACTGTAGGGGGACCCTTGATCGTATAATTTTTGCAACTTGCATCATGTTTTGAACCTGTGAAAGAACCAGCAGGCAATGCATTTACGTTTTGGAAATTAGTGTTTGTAAATAGTTTACTAGAAATATTATGTACCCTTAAATGTTTTTAAATTCGGCCAATCAACCGATCTTCACATCCGATGTTCACACTCGATTTTCTCAGAACCGTGCGACATAGAAATTTAAAATTTGACTAGTAATACATATTATTAACCTACACATTTTAATGCTTTTATAGGAATTAAATAAAGAGTAAATAAAAAGTATTTTTTTAAATTTTATATACCATATGGAATTAATTAAAATATGGATTATTCCAAAAAATATGTGATTTTCTGGAACTGCCTAGAAAAAAATATGGTTTACGCAAAAATATACCTTTCTTCCGAAATTTGGATTGAATTATGAAAAAACAGTGTTGGTACAATCTGCCTAGGTGGACCGCGCTGTTTAAGCAATAAAAACTATAGATATCATAATAAAAAAAAACTATACATATCATATTAAAATAAAAACTATAGATATTATAATTTTTTAAATATGCATAATGTTTTACGTCTGTGAAAAAAATAGTAAGCAGAATATTTAAGGGGTGAAAAATTCATATTTATAAATAATTTAATGAAATACTATGTACCCCTAAAGTTTATAAGTGCTTATAGGTGTACGAAACCCTGGTAGTGTGACTTTTACTCACGCCTAACAGATTTTATTAAACTCTTTTTACGATATATTAAGCTTCAACGTGACGTGCATTGTGCCTCATCCACCCCTTTCATTTTTTCCCCTCCTTCGTATATCATAGGGGTGGGCCCATTAAACATACGAAGCTCTCCATTGATATATGCGCCCAAACTTCCTCTCCAAAAGACATACCGTACTTAACTCCCTACTACCTTTGACCCCTTTTGTTTCCCTCTCATAATTCGTTCCTTTTCTCCCCTCCTTATAATAGTTGTATGTAGGTACATGCTTTTGTATGTCTATATGTATATACTTTTGCGTATATGTACATATTTATGTACGTATGTATTTGTTTTCATTTATTTTTAATCTCTTCCTTTGTTAACAAAGCCACACCAATTTACCATTATACATTCCTATATTTTAGTTATTAGTCTATTAACTCCAAGAAATTGCTTCAGGAACAATAGATTCACCTTACTTATATATACATTAAAGTTACAAATAAATGAAGTACGTAGGTAATTTAAATAATTCATATATATGTATATATTCGTTTTTAGTTATTTTAATATCTTACTTTATTAACACAGCGACACCAATTTACCATTAGACATTACTATATATTATAGCTATTAGTCTGTTAACTATAAGAAATTGCTCCGGGCACAATGAACTCACCTTACTTATATATATATATATATATATATATATATATATATATATATATATACATTAAAGTTACAAATAAATGAAGTACGTAAGTAATTAAAACTATTCGTATGTATGTATGTATTTGTTTTCATTTATTTTAATATCTTTCTTTGTTAACACAGCGATTCCAATTTACCATTATACATTACTATATATTTCAGTTATTAGTCTGTTAACTCTAAGAAATTGCTTCGGGCACAAAAAATTCACAATACAAATATGTGTACATTAAAGTTACAAATAAGTTAAGTACGTAAGTAATTAAAATTATTCGGGTTAAATTTAAAAAAAAATACTTCTCTACATTTCATAATATATTTATCCGCTGCAAGCAAAAGAGTGTGGCCTTTGAATTTCAGTAATACATCCGAAAAGGCACAATTTTAGCATCGACCGCTGTCTATCGGTGAGAATATACTCTCTGTTATAAATAAATACGATTTAGCAACAACGCTCTGACGCGATGCAACAACACGTTAATGCAAGAGTAATCTCCGCAACATTACATTCCCAGATAAAAATCTTCATACACCGTTATTTGCAGAGTAAATATTGTTTTGCGAAGGTGGTCAGCCTGTTCGCTTGACTGCGTACCGACGTGGAATTACCATTTTCATATTGTATTGTAGAAACAAGTGTATTTTGTAATTTAATAATAAACTTCTGCTGGCCTCTTATCGGTTCTGTAATCGAGATGTTTCAAGGTTTCGCGTTATTCTTGTCAATGACCCGTAGGCTTTATAAACATTACGATATCGACAGCACGAGCGTTGTGTTACCACACTATGGCTGTGTTGTGAATATTACAGTAAACCAGGTTTAGTAGGAATTGCTTGGATAATTTCACATGTAGCTGTGTATCACACCATCTTAAAATTGCGTGATTTAGCCGCCCTTTCGCCAATCATACTTTGAGACTGTGGCTAACACTCTTCCAAATGTTTTTCTAGCAAAATAAAAGTAAATTCAATTTTATTTAAGGATATATGTGCTGTTTCATAAAGCGGTTGTGTGACTACTAGACGATTACCAGTTGCAGATACTAATAAGATCTCACTGAAATGTTATCAATATATGCAACTCAGACCACGGCTGACAACGTTTCATTGATTTTTTTTAAATGTGTTATAATCGATGTTATAAAATTCAGCTTAGTCGGTAAAATAATTTATTGAAAGCTTTTTTGTTATATTAAACTACTTATTTTTCCTATATATGTTGGAATTGAGTTTTTACGTCCTTTCAGATAAATAGTAAGGAAATCTCTCAAGTAACAGTGGAACTCGTATTACGAGGGTTCAATACCCATTTAAGCATTTATAAATCTTCAAAGACACAGTATTTTTATTAGACTACAAACAAATATTAATTTTTCACAACATAAATATATTTCCTACCATTTTATATTACTATGTTAAATATTAACTTTCTACGTCAATCGGTTTCGTGCTGTGACAGATGGATAGACAGACACTTGAATATCTTATAAGGGTTCTGTTTTCCTTTTGAGGTACAGATCATTAAAATGGGGATTTATTAAAATAAATGGAAAGTAAAATACAACATATATAGTCCAAAATAGAATGTATGGAAAAATTTGACACCTCAAGCTCGCAAAATCAGTCGTGAATTTTTAATGAAATTCACCCGTAACTTAACAGTATTTTATGTCACATCGATCGCAGATCTGAAACCCCCAACTGTAATTGACAACAATAGACATCATTAATATTAGATCAATTCAAAAACAAAAATCTTTAAATGTCACTCAATAATTTGTCGTTCATACTTGTCGTTTTTTATCAAATTAACCTCGTCCTTTGGGATACATTTTATAGAGAGTAAGAAAAAGAGGAAACAATTTTTCTTCATTTCAATTTTTCCATTTTCTTCACTGAGAGAGGAAAACTAGACTCATACAAATACTTTCCTGAACTCAATTTCAAGCAACTATTCAATATTTCGTAATTTAAGTTTAATTATGTGTATTTTAGTTTATGCTTTAAGATTTTAACTTACAAATATCAGAAAAAAAGGACAATTTATTATTTCGATAAACATTGTTCCCGTGTTAACAACTTTAAAATATTTTACTTTGTCTGATTTTGACAGAGTTTAGAAATAGTTATTTTGTTATCTCCAATTTCAATTTACCGTCTCGTGAAAATGTTACTAACATCCTTTTGATAGCTTTGCTTGTGGCGATATAAACAAATAACAATCCCTCACTTTGTGCAAAAAGTGATAATTTGTGAAATAGTGCATATCGATGTTACCTTGAGCGCTAATTTAACAATTAAAGTAAGATTAAAGCAGTTAAAAATGTTTGTGCAATAAAGGAACAAACGAAAATGAATTGGTCGGCTCCTCAACTTTGTAAACAAAAATCAGCGTAACAAAGCATCCAATTTCTGATAACAATATAGTACGCAGCAACTCCATTATACTTTTATGCTATGTATATTACAAGATTTTTTTTATATTTTGTTATTTGATACGCTATTGATTCGATAATTAATTGATTGGCTTCAAAATTTTGTAAACAAAAATCACCGCAGCAAAACACTCAATTTCCGATAATATTACTGTGCTCAGTAAGTCTTTTATACTTTAATTATAAATCAATATATATTACGAAATTTTGATACATTCTGTTATTGGATACGCAATCGATCTGTGCACGCAAAGTCGCGCCACTGGACACGAAACGGGTAACGGTACCGGTCGCCGCCCAGTGAAAACAAACGCGGCGGCACGGCGCTGAGTCAACCGGCGACTTTCCCACTCAAGTTCACATCAATTAACTCGAGTGCGTGCAATTAATCGCGTGGCTGCCCGCCGACCGGACTCGACTCGATTCATACACGACCTGCCAACACCTCATTAAGCTTCGAAATCTGCGTCAAATATCATATGAAGTACATCGATATTAAATATCACAACATCGATGTTAAATTTCGTTCTATTATGTTCGTCTTTTTTTTGTCAAAGGATAAAATGGAAAGTTTTCAGAGGAAGCTCGAATCACATGTTTTTCAGTTGGTGTTTCTGTTTATAGATAACCGAGAAATATTTGTACCGTTGGATAGTTCATAGCAGAAAATAATTAGGAAAGAGTTGAGAACAAAAATATAAAAGAACGGTCAAGAGCGTGTTAGACACGTCCATCATAGAGTTCAGTTGACTTACATTTTATGTATTAGATGTTATAAAAATATGCATTTTTTAAATCGTACCAATGAGTAAAGGATGGTGATAACTCTAACCTAGACAAAAATTCGTCGTTGAATGAAATTATTAAAAAAAGAAAACCGGAAAGTACTAGAAAGTACTTATTAAGAGCTATGTTTCAGTATTTTTTCACATTTTTTTAAAACGATAATTTAAAATTGAAGGTAGAGAGCAAGGTGTGCTGGAGGGAGATTTTGAAAAGACATACCTTAAAACTGAAACATTAAAATTATTTTGTACACTAAAACAAACTTCGTTGCTGTTTTTAAACTTATCTGGCTGCCCTCCACTTGACGGGGTAGATAATTTTTATTTTTTCTTGTATTCATCCCTTTCATTATGTGAAATTCATGATATCAAAAAAAAATATTTTATTTCATATTCGAGTTTGCATCATTAACTTACATCCGTACACCAAAATTAATCTCAATAGACGCAAACGTGAGGGAGTTATCGGGCGGTCACAGATAGACTGGCGTGATGAAATTGTATGGGTTCCTGGTTGAAGCTACGGAATCCTAATGAATTCAAAATTAAAGTAGAAACATATTTTTAGTATATAAAAAGTGTGATATATAAATTCAACAATGTATATTCGATCCTATCGTAACATATATTTTAATTCCCACATAATACAGACATCACCAGTTTTAGTTATGAAAGAAGAAACTTTAACATAATTAAAATGTAAAATTGGATATTCTAAATAAGTACCTAATTTATTATTGAAATGCTACTTTTCTTTAGACATATGCTTCTATATATGATACATGTATCTTAATTTAAGAAATTAGTATTTTCTCTTCAATACATTGTAATTTAACTTTCGCAAATGTATTTTTGACATATAAAACTGTCATAGAATACATTATGATTAAAAACTACAAAGTAAACTAATCCGGTGTATTCTGGCATAAACTTAACGTTAATCAGACGACGGCGCGTTGTCACTTGCGAGAGGAGTCCATGTTGGCGCTGACTAACCGTTATATGTGTTGTCGCATATTGTGAATAATGACTAAAGAGCCTACCATGTGCGAGTTGACCTCACACTACGAGGGTTTTGTATACATTTAGGCATTAAAATATTTAAGAGTAGATAGTGTTTCTATTAAAACATTTACAAATATTAATTTTTCATAACTTTATTTACTTTATGAAAAAATAATGTTAAATGTATTTTGTGATTTTCTTTATGTTCTTATCTTTATCACCAATTAATTATCTTCAGCGTGACAAACGACAGTACTGGTTCGAGATCGGTTTCCAGCGCACTGTCTCCGTTGAGCATCTCGGTCGCCCATCTCTGGCTCACGTTCACAAATGCTCTCAATACAATTACATATGGATCAGACTTAAAGCGACCCATTTCAGGCGCTTGTCTTCGTCATCTGTCTCGTTTACAGGTCGACAAATGTCACCTATATGCCTTTTAACATTATTATCCAGGTTGTTGGCTTCTGGATGAAAACCGGTAGAAAATTAGAATGATTAAATAAATCAAGCAACCAGTGTGCAAACACCTTTCTAATGCTTTTTACATTTATATTCGAAAGCGTAAGTTGATAAACAGGATATGTAACAAATTGTCTACTACGTCATTCACAGGCGAAAAGATGTGATGCATTTTTAAACAATATTATTCATTGTCATGTATTATATAAGTGCATTGTCTAGTGTATTTTTCAATTATATAAATGTATTGTCTAGTATATTTTTCAATTATATAAATGTATTGTCTAGTATATTTTTGAATTATATAAATGTATTGTCTAGTATATTTTTCAATTGTATAAATGTATTGTCTAGTATATTTTTCAATTATATAAATGTATTGTCTAGTATATTTTTCACAATCACAATCCTTTTACATGTCTGAATTTGGCCGACTATTACTTGTAAATTAGCAGAGCGTACTAAACTGCGATCATTTTTCTCTTAATTTCGTTATGTATACTGCTATGGTGAATACTTTTCCGATATCCAAAATAACGGTTTAGCTGGAGGGGGGTGGGACACGCAATCCAATAAAAATAATCATTTTAAGTCTTAATATTTCGTAAAGCGTGCCCTGTCTGAAAAGTGTTCACATAAGTGTTTATATATATATATATATATATATATATATATATATATATATATATATATAACGTTTTAATGATCTATTCAACGAAACTCTACGAAATAGGGTATGCGAATGTAAATTCACAACCACTTTTTTCATGTGGGGGAGGAGGTGAGTAGAGGGGTGCTTGACACAAGTTTTTAGAAGATTTGTTTTACAACTTTGTAAGTGTGTATATGACTAAAGTGCTTAGCCATGATAAATTTTGAAAGACTACAAACTATAATTCCTATTTTGGCTACGGGATCCTAAAAAGAAAAGAAGCCTATGATATTCATATTTATCTTGAAGCCTGATCTATCGGGCAAATATTTTTTAAAGGTCAATTATCACTATTAATATATACAATATACATATATTTATATATGCATATATATATATATATATATATATATATATATATATATATATATAAAGCATGCCCACTTCCACGAATTCTTGAGAACACTGACAGTTAAAAACTTATTTTGTCTGGATACTTTACCGACTTGACAGTGAATAAGCATCGGTCGGTAAAGTAGAGTCTTGTTCCAACTCGACTAACAGCTATGAGAAACAGAAATACGTTTTAACTATCAGTAAGTTTGACTGATAGTCTTGACCATATGGTGCACTTAGGCATAAGATTGGAAAAATCAAGAGCTATTTCCACAATCCATTTCCAGTTTTTCTTAACAATTAAATTATAATTAGTCATAAAATTTTTTAGACATCTATTTAATGGTTTTCTCTATCTGTTTTAATTATAATGTGATTATGCTCGTAATGTGATTATGCCAAGACACTTATGCAACAAAAATTACAAGATTTATGAGAAAATCATGAAAATTGTTAAGGTACTACTAACTGTTCGCGAGAAGAAGTGAACAAACATATAGATAAATATATATATTGTCTTAAAACGAATATTATTCGGTCACTTGAACAAAGAGACAGGGGCAAAATAATTAAATAATTGATTAAATTAGTATATAGCCATTTATCGGTGTTTATCAATTGTGGAAGAACCATCGAAATCCAGTGTAGCGTCGATCACAATCCGAATATATGTTCGCTGTATATGTTTTCTCGTCTGTATCTGACTTCTCATAAGCTCATGAGGTGGACGTTATACCTAATATTAGTTGATATAAAATCTATTTTGTTCTGGAAAATTTATTTCGGCTAATTTTATAGCTAATGCTACTTAAAATATAAACAATTTAATTCAGAAAATGGTTTAAAAACCTCAATTTCCAAAAAAATTTGTGTATTTTCCGTTTAAGCAATATAAAAATTAAAATCTTATGTAAATTTTCTCAATAAAATTTATATGATTCAAACGCAAACAAACAAACGGAAAATCATATTAAAGTTCGAAATATGTTCTAATGATGAATACATATTTTTTTAAAGTGCAGATAATACTAAAAACTTTTCAACTAAGACGGAATATACAGCAAATGGAAAATCCAAACGCTATACGAAAAATCCAGAGCGAGCTACCAGATATTTTTCATCTCCAAGGGACAGACGGTGAAAAATTATATGAATTCAGGATTTAGTAATATAATATGGGTTAAAAAAAACAAGGAAAATCGAAATTTTTCGCAATATTCAAGTATTTTATAATATCATTTATGTTACAATGATTGTTTGTATTGTAATGAGATTGCGTTTTTTTTCGGGGAAGCTTAGAGGGGGACCAGAAAAGCCATAGACGCGAATTTTACTGGTCTTCATTGTTCCTCATTGTTGATGAACGAACGTTACAGCTTGTTTCGTAAGTGTACTATCTTGTTCGTTATGAACATCAGAAAAACCGAACAGTTGTCTCGGCAGAATACTTAAAATACAGTTAAAATACGGGACGTCTGGTAACGCTGTTCCTAATATCAGCCACCAAACTCACTCAGCTATAGCTAAATTAACGATAAAAATAAACGACGTTATCCTTTGTTTAACCTCTAATTTCAGTTTCAAAAAAAGAAATCAGTTTCAATCTAATTGGCCATTTTTAAGAAGTACAAAACATAGTACGTTTTGTATTTCTTCTTGCTTTATTTTTTTTAAATAGTTTTCTACGTCATCACCATACGTGTATTTTTTGCACTATATGTATTATGAGATTATTTTCACATGTATGAATATTCTCAATCATCTTATTTACGCAATAGTCATTTTATTCCCATATCACAAAGAAAATATTTAAATCATCAACAATTTTCTTATTTCAACAGGGTAATTTTGAATATATTTGGCGTTAATTTTGTAGACATTTTTTATTTACAATTAAATGAAAGTACGTGATGTAGTATTATTTCTACTTTCGACCTAGGTTTCGTTGTATTACAACATCTTCAGGTGGGCTATTAACGTAGAATCGTTTGCTATTTCTTAGTAGAAATAATACTACATCACTTAGTTCCATTTAATTGTCAACACGATAACAAAATTTTACACAATTTCAAAATTGGTTTATAAAATATTTTCCTAGCTTAATAGTTTAGTAATTTTCTCTAAGCTGGCCTTGTTTTTCCGCCTATTCTATAGATAGTAAGTTTATTCAGTCGTTGCTTTGAAACATATTGCTGGTTATTACCTTAGCTTAACAATGTTAACTGGGTCACAACTGTTGTTTTTTCTTAATGAGCCTAAACGTTTTTACTGTAAGGTATTCGAAATAGGGTTGTTAAATGACATGTATAAAAATAATGTTTTTGAATACTATATCTATATTTATAATAGCATGTGAATATTGCAAAAGACGAGAGTTTATTGAATACTACGATTAAATTTGATGGAGGCTTTATAACAGTGATTACGAACTGAGTCTAATGTTAAATGAGAAGGAAAATATACCTAGGAATTTAAAATAAGGTAATATGAGAATAGGTGAAAAGTACTTTTTTAACAAATGAATTATAAAGATTGATTAATAATTAAATATATAATTAATAATTGATAAATATTTTAGATTAATAATTGATAAATATTTTAGATTAATAATTGATAAGTATTTGAAACTAGCTAACAATAATCAATCGTGAGATGAAGCGGCTAATAAAAATATACATTCAAAAATTCTAAAGTGAAAAAAATGCTAAAGTGAAAATTGCTAAAGTAAAAAATACTAACGACGGTTAGTCGATAAAATTAGAGTGTAGAACTCTGCGGTCTCTATAATTTATTTATATAAGCATTTGAACTATGATTATTCAAATTTCGATCTTGATAGGAAAACGTTTTTCTATTTTGCGTCGTCGCGGTGGTGTATTAGATTGATCACAACCGCATACGGCTTTTGACTGCGTGACGCACCGCGGGGACTCGGGTTCGATTCCCGGCCGCTCCTCGAGCGGGGCTAGACTGGTATTCTTATTGGCTATAAGAGATCGCTCTCTTAACAATAAATCCGTCATATGTATCAATGAGATACATTAAAGTACATAAATAAACCGATATTTTTTATTGAAGACTAAATTTTACTCACTTTTACACAAAACGCCAATATTGAAAACATGATTATTCTTTTGAAGTGTGAGAGATAACGGTAAACCATAACTAAAACTAAAAATATGGGTCTATTAGTAAATCCAAGAAAGTTTTAGACCATTATTATCAGTAGCAATAGAGTTGGTTCTAAAATAAACACAAATGATATAGAATTCTAGATAATTCTGTTATACCTTTTACTAGTACTATAAAGGATCTGGGTTTATTGATCGATCCAAATTTTAATTAGTAACGCCAGGTAAATGATGCCAGTTGTAGATTCTTCAGTGAGATGCACTCTTTAAAACGTAGCCAACATCTCATTCCCTTTAGAATTAAAGTCCGATAATATCAAAATATTTTTCTGCGTTTAATTCACGATGGAGATATATGCTATGGAGAAATTGGTGATCTATTTATCTCGAAGAGTAACGCGTATATATAAAAAAGCATTCCATTATGGAAAGGAATTTGAGGATGAAATGTTTTTCTCAGGGCCTTCTCGAGTGGACTGTCATTGGAGAGGTTTTTTGAAATTTAATCGAAGCTTTTTAGAAATATTTTAATACGACCACACCTCTGCGAGATATGAACCCCCAAAGCGTTTTGCAGTGTGTTTTTTCGCCCTAAGTTTGTAATTACCTTTTCAAAAAAGGCAAAAACTAGACTAACTTAGGTCAATTTAATTAATAAAATAATGATTAATAAATTTAGGTTAATTTGATGAATAAAATAACGAGGCGTAAGAAACAATTACTTGTCTTGCGTCTACGACAGAAATTCTAGACAATTTATATGGATCGTGAAAGACTCATAATAGCCTAATAGAAATACTTACTCCTTAAAATATTTCGACTTTTATATATTATGTACGTATGTCACCCCGTAATGCAACGTTATGCGTATTAAAGACATTTATTCACGTTTTCCACATCCCTGATCGAAATGAGAACATGTGGTACATTTCCAAACTCATCATGACATAATGTATTTAAAGTTATTTTTCCAATGTTCCACGTATTCAATAATGGTGGTGGCTTCAATACAAACGGGTCTTGGCGGAGCGCTGTGGGCATATGTGGTGCCACATTCGTTGCGTTCCGATTCAACGTTTGCCCAAGTGTTCTCCATTCTGTGCATGGAGGGCCAGTGGCGCTGTGCAGTTTAACAGTTTGAGGGTTTACGAAGAGCCACTGAATCTTAAAAAGTGAACTCCAAAAGTTTCCTTCAAACGTACAACAGATAATAAAATTAGAAGTAACTTAACATCTATTGCCACTGTTCTTCTAAAAGTAACAGTATGTTTGTTGTTTTTAAGCAACAATGATAATATTAAAACGTGCTCTATGCACAAGGTGTTGTAATTTGTAAATTTTCATACATTGCAAAAGTAGTAAGGATCTGTGTATGTTTATCAAAAAAGTAAATGTTTTGACATGAATACGCCTATAAATTCACAACAGTACTAAGGTACAATAGACAAATGATTGCTATAAAATATTAGGATGTACGGGTCAAGACAAGGGTGAAGAAATCATTCGATAAAGTTTAGTTTAATAATTTCTGATGTATTATAAATAAATACTCCGATAAAGAGATAAATCGAAGAGTGAAACTCGGCTGAGCGGTTTTCGGGAAACTTCATCATGTATTTCCGTTTAAAATGCCCAAATGTTTGAAAAATAAATTGTTTCACCAATATGTGTTAGCAGTGATGACATACGGAAGTGAAATGTAGCCCCTTAGTATGGGCCTCATAAAAAGACTCTAAGTCACTCGGTGAGCTACGGACAGCTCTGAATTTCTCGATAAGATATGATCAGTAATGAGGAGATCCGTGGGAGAACTAAGGTTACCGACATAGGCAGACCAAATAGTGCGCATAACCGACAACCGTTTGGAAAGAAAAGTTTCTGACCTCAGGCCACGTACCAGAAAATGCAATGTGGGGTGGAACACTAGATGGACAGATGATCTGGTAAAAGTTACGGGACGCCGTTGAGTGCACGTAGCAAGTGATCGATCTGTGTGGGAATCTATGGGTAGGGAATGGGGGAAGGGTGATGAACTCTGCAACAGATGTCTTCCGGCTACTGTTGACGATAAAAGATAGATAAACCAAACTGATATACTTAGATAATTTAAGTAATAAATATTAGATAATGCTGTGCTGCGTGGGTAGCAGGAAAAGTTTCTCCATTGTGTGTATTATCCGCTGCACATTCAAACTTTTCACCTAGAGTACCCTTGTATCCTCTCATAGTATAAGTTTTTTTAAAATCGATAAACAACTCCCTCCAAGATCTATCAGTTTAGCATACCTATAGTACTTTAATTTTAATGTAACTGTTATTAAGACAATTTTGAATGAAATTAAAATATTATTGAATTTTTACAATAACCTTAATTTTCATCCTTTAGAAAAACGAAAAATATATATCACATACATGTAATGTGTCAACCCTCCAATAATACCCCAATGCCTGGGTCGGAATCATTTAGTTGTTATTAAACCTCTGAAATAAGCATGAGAAATAATGGGAAAGAAATTTATAGCGAGAATCGTGATTGAAATTCTGTTGTTTTGAAATAGATTCTTCCGTTCAGGACGAATTAATGGACAACATTAAAACAATGTGCAGTTACAATGTGTAGTTGTTTTGAAATAGATTCTTCCGATCAGGACGAATTAATGGACAACATTAAAACAATGTGTAGTTACAATGTGTAGTTGTTTTGAAATAGATTCTACCGTTCAGGACGAATTAATGGACAACATTAAAACATTGTGTAGTTACGAAATTGGATGCGATTATTTATAGAAAGTAAAATAAAATTTATTCTGGGTTTTTATGACACGGTAACAATAGAAACGGTGACAACAAGCCCACTGTACTATAACACACAAACTATACTTTAAAATAAAACACAGTGAAAGAAGCTAAGTAATGTTTATTAATTGTACGATATGGCACGATGTTGTAATTATTTATGTCAAATAATTTAATTAGTCACTTCATTATGTTTGAAGTGGCCAGCTGATCACATATTTTAGAAGAGGATTAACAATTATGTATTATTTATAAAAGTAAAATGACAGAACTGTGGAAAATAGCTGCAGTATAGTACTAATGCTATTTTTAAAAAGATGTAATGAAATTTTACGTAAATACAATAATAGTGATGATACATAAAAAAGGAAATTAAAAAAACTTAGGTAAAAATTAAGGAAGCGAAATTTTTTTTAATTTTTAATGGTTTTTTTAAAGCGTTGTAACTTTGCAAAAAATAATATAATCGTAGAGAAAACATGAAAAGAGTATTTTGAAGCTTAAATTTTATATTTTTTAATCACGCAGAGAGTAATAAATTTGCTCCTTTAATTTTTTAAAAATTTTGGTCGTTCGAGACCTAAAGCCAATCAACTTCAAATTTTACATGGCTCTTGAGGGTATAATTAACTTAAAAAAAGTGAAAAAATTAAAATTGTTTACAATTTTTATAAAGTAGGGATGAATTTTTTTTATAAAATCAAAAATGATCATATTTTTAACTTTTTTAAATTTAATAATAAGGGTCATTTTATTATTATTATTTTATGGCAAATGGAAAAAGTTTCCTTATTCAACATTTTATTTAAATATAAAGGCCTGTTAAAAATACTTTAGGTATATTAACTTTTATCATTATAAAATATACATATACAGTGTTTTTCCTTACATTACGCAGTTCTGATATCGCTCGTCATTCAGAACATAAAATATGTTTTGTGGATGTAATGAAATTCAACCGTTTACAAGATAATCGCCCTCAAAATTCAAATAAAAAAAAAATAATCTTCCCATTTCTCAGAAAAATAAAGTTTAAAAAATAACGGAAAACCACTTTATTGAAAAATCGTGAAATTAAATATAGGTTATACCATCAGCTAACGATTTGTAGTGTTGACGTAGGTGTTTTCCTTATTATTTATTTTTGGTATTATTTATCATATTATTCTGAAAGGGAAAAACTAAAAAAATTAGCTTATTTAAATTTTTTTTAATTATTTTTATAATTAAAATAACGTCTAATTGCAAAAAATGTTGCAAGGAAACACGTGCATTATTTTCGACTTGTATTTACTACCCAAACTAATTTTTAATGAATAATATATATCTGTCTATATCGACAGCTTCGTCTCAATCCAGCGAGTGACATTCAGTATAAATAACGACTACTAGAAACCCGTATCGGTCATTAAATAAATTGTTTTCTAATAAATTAAATTAACGAAATAAAATTAATTAAATATACGGTGTGTAAAACATAATTATGACCTTATTAAATCACGAAACCAAATAATTACATTGCTCGCCTAATGACCGAAGCGACCTTGAATTTAATATAATATTAATGTCTGGAGTTTATTTGTCTTAATACATAAAATATATGTAAATATCGTGAATTTCTCAAAAAATATGATTATTAAAATAATCATTTCAATCTTTCGATAAACTTTATGTAAAATAGTAACCCTGTTTTTTATCATTTTTAATTTAGCAGTTTCGGAGATAGGTTGGTCACATTCTTTTTGTGAATATTTTCAACGATATCTGTATAGCTGTCCTTATTAGCAGTCTGAAAAATAGCTTACTTGAATCCTTATAATATGACTGAAAATGGAATTTAATTTTTTTATTACTTGCCTGGTCCAAAATTATCCTCATCTCTACTAATTTAATGGCGTTAATTTTTAAAATCACACCTCCGATTCCATGCCACATCCATACCCCACGCCCATACTTTGAAAAATGTTATTATCCATATACAATTAATAAGGGTCTCTACTCCTATAAATTACATATAAATGTGATAGAAGTTGGGAAGTCATACATTAAAAGTGCAAGCTAGAAAGAGACCGGGTTATTTACTGAGTGATGATTCCGAATATTCACGTCGATATACAATACCACCCCCGACTACAGGGATCATTTGGCGAAAGGAGCGGAAATCTGCAGCGATCGTGGGGGGAGAAAGCAGCATAATTAAGTTAATTCTATGTATTTGAAACTGTCGGGTACAACTCGTAAAAAAATATATTTTTATGTGAGGAATATGTGAATTAATGCGCTCCATTACTGTATAAATTCTGCTAATACTGTAAAACTTCCTGCGTCGAGCGGTTTCTCAGAAAAACGGCTATGACAGAACGACGTGGTACCGAGAGAGGAAAAATCTATTATGCTAAAATGAAAAGTTGTGCACCGTTTACATATGTTCACTTTACCCGCCCTATAAATCTGAAATAATGTTTCGAAATTACTATTAAGAATATATTAAAGGAAATTATTTTGATTTATATCTATATTTAATGTAAAATCACACACTGCTGGATATTTATAATGCGCAATCTGTCTTTCTGCCTGTTCTTTTGTAACTCCATTTTCGCTGGGAGAATTTTGATGGGGTTTATTGCGTTAGGTTGATTATTCCAAAAAGTTGTAAGATTTTTGAGCTGTAGAAAGATATTTGTGGTGCAAGTCGAGAAGAGATTTATAGATAAGATAAAAGGTAAGATCTGCAGCGTAAGCCTATTTTGGCTTAGATTGCCTAAACACTTGAATATATATTAAAGTGATATAAGACAGAATAAAACTGTTAAAGTAAAATTGGGGAAGTATGTATCCATATTTAATATTTTGTTATAAATAAACCAAGTTAGTGTTTTATTTTTTTATTCAGCTATAAAGTGTGTTAATTTAAACGATTTGAATATTTTTGAACTATAAACTATAAAATTATTAAAAAAGAATTCAATTAACATAAACTACAAAACTCTTTCCAGGCTCATTACACCATGTATTTGATATGGTCTAAATTAGGGTAAAGTTAAATTGTATGGTTTGGCTTTTTTTGTATTTTTGTTTCTTCCAGTATATTCTTCATGTGAAATGCATTAAAGTGACTGCGAATCTAACATTCTAATTCCAAAGTGTTGATAAATTCGTAGAAGTACTTCGTTTGGATCTCTACGAAGAGAGCGCGCGCCGCTCGGCGATGACGTGACGTAGTCGCTCTTGGGGCCCCTGTTACGTCGTCCTACGGCCGCCCGTCATTAATCACAAGTGCAAGAATACACGTTCGTTCGGTAACCCAATTGTACGGAACTTGTTTGGTTAAAGTAGGAAGTACTTTTAACGGTGTGATTATTAAAGTAATTTAAAACTCCTCGGCTTCGGAGTCGCAACAATTGAATGTTTAATTTATATTTGACAGTTTAACTAAATGTTTGGAAGGTTCACGTTATTCTCAGTGGTTTGAACTAAGGGCTATAGTCTACTATAGAGACCCGCACAGAGGTAGCGTCAGGTCGATGTTCGACCAGGTAAAATGTTCGATTAATTTGAAATTATGAAAATTCGATATCAATTTGTCTTTCTGTGTGTATAGTTCTACTTATACTTAATATCATATGTATGTATATATATATGGTGTTGGAATTAATTTGTAGCGGTTTTTTGAGAGACGACGATTTATTTTAAATGAAAATAAAAAAATACATTAATGAAAATACTGCTCATCGATAGGAATAGGTGGTAGTGTGAAGGGACAATATCTGGAGAATACGGCGGGTGGGTTAAGACGTCCCATTTCAGTGTTTGTAGATATGGTTTTACTGATTTTGCGACATGTGGTTGAGCATTGTCATGCAGCAAAATAATGTTATCGTGCCTTTCGTTTCATTCCAGCCGTTTTTCCTTCAATGCACGACTCAATCGTATCGCGCATCAGTTGTAATCGGTAACGGTCCCCAGTGATGGTTTCCTTCGGTTTTAACAGTTCATAATAAACCGCACCCAGTTGATCCCACAAAATAAAAAGGAGGAGCTTAGACCCATGAATATTACGTTTTGCCACTGATGATGATAATTGTCCGGGTTTAACCGATAATTTTCTACGCTTAGGATTATCATAATGTATCCACTTTTAATCGCCAGTAACATTTCGATGTAAAAAACTTTCTTTTGTGCCGTTGAAGCAGTAATTTACAGGTTAAAAAACGCCTTTCAAAGTCCATCGCTTTTACTTTATATGGGATCCAATTTCCTTTCTTTTGGATCATTCCCAAAGCTTTAAGGCGTTTTCCTACAGTTAATAAATCAACCCCTACTAATATAGATAACTCTTTAATTGTTTGAAATTAATTTCCTTCAAGTAATTCCTCCGATTCTCAACCTTCAAACTTTTTTGGCTGTCCAGGTCATTCCTTGTTTTCCACATCAAAATAACCACTCTTAAAACGTGCAAACGACTTTCATCACGTTTGTTTAGCTAAATCATGTTCACCATAGTGTCTTAAGACACAATTATGTTCTTTATGACAGGTATGATATAAATTAAATATTCATTATTTATAATATGATTATATTATAAAGTTATACTTTAGCTATTATTAAATCGTATATTCTACTTCTCCCATTTCCCTCGCATTCAACCTTATATTCGGTCTGTAAAAATGAAAAATTATACAAAACTCCCACGTTGTATAGCCTCAGGCCGTGCTTATATGATTCCATGGAACAAGCCACATTTTGTGGGTGACCATATATCGTGGAACACGTAATGGAGGACACCTTTCTACCACGCTAGAGACACACCGAATTTAGATAAATATTTTACAAACCATGTTTCATTGTAGTAATAACAATAGTAAAGTACCAAATAATTACAATGTAATGGCTTTTATTTTTAATAGTTAATAGTTTTAGTAGTTTAAATCTCCATCAAAATTGGACGCGTTAGAAGAAGATTAATTTTAATTAATTTGTTTTATTTAATTATAAATTTATTCATATTTACAATACCTTTTTGTGAAAACATTTACGTATAACATAAAACGATTTAAAAAGAAACTAATTTTTGCATTAGTGAAAATAATTTCAAAAATATGTCTTTTAAGAGGCTTTTTACGTACCCTGTACTATTACAATACTGATAGCAAACATTTTCAATATTACAGTATACATTGTACATAATGAATTTACCCTTAAAATTTAATATTAAATATTTCTAGCATTTATATGTAAAGTTTGTGAAAATAAAATAACAAGAAATAAATGTTAAATACACGCATTTCTATTATTAGAATCACAATGTACCTGGGTAAACTAGAATTTTGTTTAGATACAATGTTACCGATCTAATTTTGCAGAAGTAGACTATTATATTGACAGCGACTTCCGAATTTCGATATTACTTTACAACGTCTTCACTTTACTAACCAAGTTACTGTTTATTCACTTCATGTAAGTAATTTAAAATGTAGATAATTCAAGACACATTTGAATGAAGACCATTGTAGGTACCCTTTAATACACTTTAAAAAAAAAACTTAATAAACAAACTATTGCCTAAATGTTAAAAAAAACAAATATGTAGATGTTTTTATCGACCAATGCATTTATATGTTAATACCCAATATAAACAATTAAATGAAACTACGTGATGTAGTATTATTTCTACTTTCTTTAAGTTCTTTACCACGACCTAGGTGTCGTTGTATTACAACGTCTTCAGATGGGCTCGTTCATCATCATGTTGTAATACAACGAAACCTAGGTCGTGGTAAAGAACTTAAAGAAAATAGAAATAATACTACATCACGTAGTTGCATTTAATTGTGAATAATGAATTTCTACAAAATTAACGCCAAATATATTCAATACCCAATATAAACATAAATATAAACAGAAGTACGAGATAATTAACTATTTATCTTCACAAGAGTATACGAAACAAATTTGGATAACGATTATAACTTAATCTACTAAACATACTGTAACTAAAATATAGTGTAACTTTGGATGAATTAAATACAAAGCAACAATTGGTTCAAAATCAGTAATTTAAATTTATCGAGATAAACTGGAAATAAGTTTCGTTACATTTATTTATTAAATAGAAGAAATTCCTGACTTTGCTACTTCTCATACTTTTCTATGTCTTATTTTTAAGTACTCTTAGTATAGTCGGTATAACAAATTAGGCATGTTGGCAGCTGTTGGAAACAACAATGTAGACATGTTGGAAGCTATATCTTTTATTCGATAGAGTGTAAATAGCTTAAGTTTGAAATTAGGTGAATTTTGTAGATAGACAAACTGTTAGAAACAACAATATAGACGTGTTGGAAGCTATATATTTTATTCAATCGAGTGTAAAGAGCTTAAGTTTGAATTGAGGTGAATTTTGTAAATAGACAAACTGTTGGAAACTGTTGGAAACAACAATATAAACATGTTGGAAGCTATATATTTTATTCAATCGAGTGTAAATAGCTTAAGTTTGAATTTAGGTGAATTTTGTAGTTAGACAAACTGTTGGAAACAACAATATAGACGTGTTGGAAGCTATATCTTTTATTAAATCGAGTGTAAATAGCTTAAGTTCGAATTTAGGTGAATTTTGTAGATAGACAAACTGTTGGAAACAACAATATAGACGTGTTGGAAGCTATATCTTTTACTCAATCGAGTGTAAATAGCTTAAGTTTGATTTTGGTGAATTTTGTAGATAGATAAACTGTTGGAAACTGTTAGAAACAACAATATAGACATGTTGGAAGCTATATCTTTTATTCAATCGAGTGTAAATAGCTTAAGTTTGAATTTAGGTGAATTTTGTAGATAGACAAATTGGACTAATACAATAAAGCGGTGATGATTTCAAAATACACCTTTAAAAATAACCGTTAAAACATTACAATTTTCGTCTGGTAAATCTTATCATCCCATATCGAAAAGAAGAAAAACTCCCTAAACCGTATTGCATGCGCATGGGCATCAGATTGGATTTGAGCTATACGTTCTAGCAGCTTTACGTTTTTTATGTTTTCGAAAGCACTTTTATAATTACTAGATCCATTTGTTTATGGGTAAACAAATATAACGATGAGAACCGTAGATTTTTGCAGTTACTAGTGGGAATGTTATCCCATCTTAAATATTTTAATGTTTAGTTTTTTCAGTGCTTCTTTTTTCGCTATAAAACCTAAATGGCGATGAAATAAAAATAGAAGATCCGCTATTATATTGTAATAATGAAGATATTACTTAAATTCGCTTGATATCCGGTAACTAGAATAATTTTGTGACGAGCTTGTTCAATTTTATTCAAGTCGATATGACTTGAACACTTCCAACAATCTAATAAAAACATTTCGACAATCTTATGTATTATACAAGTGGTCAATAACCTGATGAATCCGCATACCGCAACAAATTGCTAGGTTATAAATAACATTCTACTTATTGACATAATATGTAAATTATGGTCCGGAACATTACTCGACGAAGATATAAATCCTAATTTTATTCAGTTTTCCGTTCACACGCATGACCTTCTCGATACCGTTAGGCGATGTTTCAAATTTCAGTGATACGCGTCTTTCAAAAAGTAGCAAAATTACTTACCTACATATAATACAAAGCACTTGACCTAACTTTTATAAACTTAAGTATTAAAAATGGAGTGGAATAGGGGGAATTAGCGCCAAACATAATTACAAGTTCACGATGTACTATATTTCGTGTCTGACCGTCGAGTTTTCATTTTGCATTCTTACGCCTTCGATGATAAACATGAGTTACGTCAGGGGAAAAATTTTATTCAGTGTTAATATTTTCCTATCACCAAATTAAAATCCATCGATTGGGACATATTTACTATTGAAAAATTGTCTATCAAAGTTTGTATGAAGTTATGGTTTGAATATATTTTCAAATATGATTTTTCTTCATCTATCTAGATTAATCGTTTTCATAAATTTTCTCCTATTTATCGTCCTTCTTCTAGGTATTTATAAATAAAGTGAATTACCTTCAAAATATGTAAAAAGTTTTAAATATAGTCAAATGTAGTTAACTAAATATAGTCTTAAAAATTTTTCTGATTCCAATTAATTATAATTTTTTCTGACACAAAAAGTTGACTATTTTGAGGCTTTTAATAAAATATTAGACTTTTTTATATTTAACCAATTATTTTTAGTGAAATCAAAAGACTTTTTCACCTGTTTCATTAACTAGATTTCAAATCATCACATGGGATAAAAACAATGTTTCACCATTGCGTTCAATACAAAACGCAAAGTAAGTTGTACTTTTTTTCCTTACGCTATTTTGAAGTATTAAAAAATATTTAAACTGAAGAACACTTTATTTTGCCCTTATGTGCGTGTTCAAGAAATATTTTTTTATAATTTTTTACGCAAACAAGAAACTAATGCTCACATGGGCGTCGCATCGAGCTTAATTTAGACACTTGAATTTGGCTGAATGATCCTTTGTTGTATGCGGTCACGTTTAGTTTAAACCTTTGAAGGTAATTTAATTTATATTTTTTAAACATGGAAACTCTGCTTTAAACAAAGTATTACTAAAAAAAAATTAAATTCCCTTTTGCAAATAACCTGCAATATAAACTCAGAGTTTTCGGATACATGCAGAAATAAAACAATATATGGTAGACGACAAAACAGTGTTTAGTTTTTTTATGATGTTTTCAAAAATATTGAAGCAATTCAGTAACTCGTTCGTCATTTTGTCCATCACATTAATTTGCTGTCGTCACCGTGGTGTGTTGGGTTGAGCGCATGACCGCGCACCGCGAGGACCCGGGTTCGATTCCCGGCCGCTCATCGAAGCGGGACTGGTGGAAGTCCAACCTTTCGAGGCTCTGGCGACCATTTTACCATATGAGATATTCTTCATCTCATGTGAACACGATAACAACAACATTCATTTGCTGCTTTTCAAATTCGTACAAATATTTGTCGGCGTCTGGGAGGTCAGTAACAGAGTGTTGTCGATAATAAATAGAATGTTTTGACAATCAATCACAATATTTACCATTGTTGTTTATTTAAAGCGGCCTTCCAAACATTTTCAAGAATGTTAGTTCCGCCATTGTCGATAGTCTTTGTTCTTCTCTATTGGTTGCTTTTGCACGACCTCGCCATTTCCTCCGTCGCTTTTTAACTAACGCTTTGGCACCTCGTTCTTAGCAAGTTGGACTCGGATATGAATCATCTGTGCGTGCATGGTGCAATATACAATTTTCTCATGTTCGATCGGCATTATTATAATTATTTGAAATTTTACCGCTATTTTATACACAATAACTAAGCATAAGTCATTCGAAAAATATTTCGTTATTTTTTATTCTTTTAAAAGTCGTATGGCTGGTGTTCTGTGTATGTTTAAATTCGATTGTTGCCATCACAACTACGCAATCGTATGAAGATAAAAATGTAAAGTTTAATTACTAAATATAATATAAACTACAATCTTTATATCTCTTTGGAGTCTTTATAATTATGTCGGACCCGGTCATTCTTGATTCCTAGACATCATTACTCTTGATTTCTAGCTACATATACAACTTCTTCGTGAGCTGGTCTCCAGTGTGTTATTGGTCGTATTCCAATAGTTCATGGTATGTCACACATAATCTACAACTTCCTATTTCTTTGGTTCCGAGGTAGAATTATTCATAGATGGTGAATTGTTCAATCAATTTCTGTGTCTCGTCACAGTTTTTCTCCTTGAACCACTTCATAGGACATTGAACCTCCCTGACCCAATATCAATCCCTTAGACCGTTTCTCCAAGTCTTTTTACATTGTTGAAGGTGTTCTAGCATATACTCCTTGACTTATCTCCATTTCTGGTAATTTCTTAGCATTTCAAGTTTCAGAAGTTGAATGTTAATTGATAAAATATATCTTGTTCTTCTTGACATTATTTTTTAAACAGGATTTGCATCCATGTTAATTGTTAGTGCATTCCTCCTCCCAGTTTAATTAATACAGCCAAATATATTGATCAGCTTTATCGGATTTCTTGATAGCTTTTCCGTTTCTCTGACTATGGTAAGGCGATGATGTTGCATGCTTGAATTTCCATTTCCTAGAAAACTCAAAGATTTTTTATTATTCACTATGATACTGCCGTCCGTTATCTGTAACAACTATCTTTGGAACGTCATGTTGATTGAAGTGTTGTCTACGTTTGTTAATGAAAGTTCGTCCATTTCAAAATAGTCGAAATAATGGTTAACTAAAATCAAACATTGTTTTTCCTTTGATCTCAAAGAAACCTGCAGAAACTTTTTCTCACGAACACCATGGAATCTAGTGAGTCTGCAATGGTTGGCTTTAAACACCATCTTGGGTAATGTTACATAGTTCATAATTCTGTATTTGATCTTTAATTTCACTGGACATTCGAATCTAAAATATTGTATCTCTTACTCTTCTTAATGAATCATCCATGCCCAAATATCCGTGATGTGTCCTGTATATAATTTTCTTTCGAAGATTTATAGGAATAACGACTCTCTGCCCCCTTGAATATCAATCCATCCTCAACTTAAAGTTCTTCCTATATATTTATTTTATCTTATATCTCTAGAACGTTCGAATCAAAGGAGAATCATGTTCCTTCACCAATAACCATCCCTTCTGAATCATTCTTTTTAGTTCGTCAGGGTTGGATCTTTCTCAGTTTCTAACTTTCATATTCACAGGTTTCAGAAGATATACTCAAACAAACTTTGATTTTCATGTCATTCAATTTCTCATAAATCCTGTCCACTTGAAAAATATTGTAGTTGAAATTCTCACCATCACAGGAAGAAAGAGATGCTTTTGAAAGAATGTTTACTACATTCTCGTGCTCTCTCTTCTTGAAGAAAACTTTTAAATTATACTTTTATAAACGTATTAGCATACGCTTTAATCTTTTGTGTGCGGTGAGCAATTTTTTCTCGAAAATTATCTCTAGTGAATTGTAACATTTTTCGAAATGGACAACTTCTTTACCACTGATATACTTTTGATATAAACAGTCCCCTCATATACAAAAACAATTATTAAGCATTATTTTCTAATTTGCGCATATTTCTGCTCAGTTTTGTTCAAACGTCAAGAATCAAGTGCAGTTGGCCGTCCTTCTTCCATTAGAGATACACCTAATCCTGCTTTACTAGCATCAGATTGTATAGTTACCTCTTTATTTAGGTCATAATATCCTAAGATAGGGGTTTTTGTTACTAGACTTTTGATGGATTAGAATGCATTGTTCTGGTCTTTATTCCAAGTCTGTGTGGTCTCTTTGGTTTCAATGAGTTTAATCGATGACAAGTTTCTGCACTCAACAATAGTCCGTTACAACTAGTTAACAGTATGTGAAACTTCAGTGAAGCTGCCTCTAATTCTCTTCAGCATTGCATCGTTTTTCGTCCAGTGGACTTCAGGATCCCTCATCCATAGCACCTGAGCTTGATATCACTCTTGCAGCTTAGAATCTAAACTCCGCAATAATTAACACAAGTCTCTGTACCTGATGATATTTACGATGGCTCCGGTATCCATCTGAAACTTGACCATCTCTGTATATTTACAGTTAATTGTTTATAAAACCAAAGTCGCAATTTTGCCTTTTGTTTGTTGAATTTTATTTTTGTTTTTTAATTTTCCTTCCCAATTTATTTACTTCTCAAAAGTTTCGACTCTACCGCTTATACTTTCAGCGTACTTGTTTGCATTTCCATAACTTTTTAAAACATCTATAGTCTTCTACAGCGATGGTTTCGAATCTCATCAACTACTTTTTCCTATTTCGATTGCGAATACTCAATACTAGACGATCTCGATCTCGATTCATACGCAGGCGACGAATACAAAAATTGTTCAATACTTTCATTAGTAGCCCGATTTTTTCAGTAACAATAGAATGCTCATATGTAATGTATTACATTGAACGTAGACTGAAAGTGATCAGACAAAGCCGCAATAATTGCTTTTAAATCTGCTCTACCCTCGGCACATATACCTAAATGTTGATGAAAAAAGTTTCTTTACTTTCAACAAGGTAGCTACCTTGTTCTTTCCTATTTTTCAATATAGCACCGATAACAAACTTACACCAGCTGGCTTTGAAGAAATTTCAATTCTCGACAGCGTTGCCATTGAAATCTACACGCAATGGTGGTGGAACCTAATCTGTCGTGACCATACAACAGTTCCATCTTTTTACCCATAGTAGTGGAATTTTGTCGACCTGCGAAATCCATACGCTTTATTTTGCTTAATTTTGACACAACCTTTGAGACTGCTGTTATTTTATACATAATAACCAAACATAATTCATTTGAAATACCTCTTTATTTTTATATTCGTTTAAAAATCATATGGCTAGTTTTAAATTTTACCATCACAACTACACAAATTGTATTTTTCTTGTTTTGATAATTACCTAAAAACAATGTGATGCCGTGGTGTGTTGGGTTGATCACAAGGCATACGGCCTTTGACTATGCGACGCACAGCGGCGACCCGGGTTCGATTCCCGGCCGTTCGTCGAACGGGGCTGGACTGGCGTTGTAGTTGGCTGTAAGAGATCGCTCTTGTAGCAATAAGTCCGCCATATGTATCAATTAGATACATTAAAGTAGATAAATAAATAAATAAATAAAACTAATGTAATTCATTGGCAATAACGCAACGTAAAAATATATAAACAAATTGACTTGCATTATATTAGACAAAATAACTATATTATTTCCCAACAAATAAATAAAAATAATAAGGCGTTTTTCCCATAATACCATCTAAGATTTACAAACATGCAGGTTTATTAAAATATAATTCAAGCAAATATACATTTATGTAATTAAACTATTTAATTCATAAGTTAAGATAAATTAAAAGAGACATTCAAATATC
Organism: Druceiella hillmani; assembly: GCA_039881145.1. Lineage (NCBI taxonomy): Eukaryota > Metazoa > Arthropoda > Insecta > Lepidoptera > Hepialidae > Druceiella > Druceiella hillmani. The sequence continues at coordinate 23,680,245 of JAYKKI010000004.1, read as the reverse complement.
AATGATTTCATAAATATTGTTAAGGCAGAATTCCCCATTCAGTTCCCTATTTATATACACCTATATGAATTCAAACTAACTGCATCTGAATAAAGTCATTATTTGAAATTTAAATTTAGTTTTACATCTTTAATTCATTATTCCTTGAATTAAAGATGTAAAACTGTGTCACTTTAAATTTATCATATTGAGGTACCCATTTTCGGGAAATGACTCCTCCATCGTCTTCCAATGGGATCTACAGGTCGATAGTCTGGTCCAGATCGATTCGTCGGTCCCAATGTATAGATATACTATATGTGATCTTTACAGTACAAACGATTTATGATATTTAACGTATATTCCCTTAGAAATAAAAATGATCAAGTACTAAGGGAATATTTATGGTTTATAATTTAAAGAGCAATGTGTCAGTACAATATTTACGTATTTAGATTACTCGTGTATTTCCAAGCGATGTCTTGGAGCGGTGTGACTTATTTTTATCTCTATTATTCATAACTTACAAACTACCAATGTGAACCAATTAAGTACACAAGGGCGATTATATATACCTAGTAAGGAAATAGAAGGAAAGACATGAGCTTTGATGATCTCTCACGTTGTGATCTTCCTTCGCTTTTTGAATAAAAGTTTATGACGACACATGCCTAGGTAGGAAAATTTTTTTACCGCTTCTCCTTGGCATATATAGCCTTTATGCTGTAGGAATTTTCAATATTTGATATAAAATTGTACATAATACCATTTTTCCTCTCGGGTCCAATTGTAATTTGTTTTAAATCAATCTGATAAACGACGTACTGGCAAAAGTAGTCTGTTACTGCTTTTGTGGGTAACTCATCTATATAACTTACTGAGTTAAGGAGTTAGAAGTCCCTGACATACGGCCTAACGGACAGATAACGTTGTCAAATCAATTGGACTCCATTCGAATCCTTTGGATGCGGAAACTTATAAATTAAATATATTTCATATATTGATTATTATTGTTTGTAAAAGTATACTGCCTTCAAGTTCATCAATCCCTCCTAGTACTTGAGTAAAACCTAATATTAATAACATATCTTAATGAATAGGCAACACGTAATCAGCTAAGTTCTATCCCCATCATGAAATTCCTACTTACTTATTATAACAATCGTATCTGATTCGAAGATACTACGAAAGAAGGGCACAAGTCAGGAAAATATTATTAAGATATGATGATAATATTTATTGACTGATAAAACTAAAAATTTGGACATTATAAAAAGTAGGGACGGCGAAAAGTAAAAATGTTAAGATCATTTCACTACGAAAGGCAGATAGCCAATATTAGACCAGAACCTTACAAAAGTTGTGCACAAAGTTAATTATGGGGGTAGTTTATTGTACTATATATGTCAAATTATAAAGCTCATTCGTTACGTACCTCGTTTGAAGTGAATTTATTTGTTAATTATCACTAATATGGAATTTCAAGCTCTATAAATATTTACTAATACCCAATATGATTAAGTAGAGGGACATATACTTTAAATATCACAAAAACTATGACATCATCTATAATCATTATTATAGTTTACTTGAAACTTTTGTGTAGACTTCTAAAAACCATGTTTTTTCATAATTTTAGGTTTAGTAGTTTCGGAAATAAGGTGGGAGCCAATTTTTACGATATTTTTAGGGTATCTCCGAAAATGTGCTACCTATAACTACTATATATATATATATATATATATATATATATATATATATATATATATATATATACACACATATAAATATATACACACATACATACATATATATATATATATATATATATATATATGGCTTCACCGTGGTGTGTTGGGTTAATCACAAGGCATACGGCCTTTGATTGCGAGGCACACCACAGGGACCCGGGTTCGATTCCCGATTTGGCGATGAGAAATTGCTCTTCTAGCAATAAGTCCACCATACGTATCAATTAGACACATTAAAGTACAGACATAAATAAATATATACGGAATTTAAAAAAATTGTAGATAGTTTAATCCTCCTCCCTCCAAATTTCTAAAAAAATATTTTTTGAGTGATCGTTACTGAAACTTGTTCAGATTAATATACTTTATTGCTACACCAAATTTAAACTTTCTAAGTTCAGGGGTTTTTGAGAAAAACGGATATGACAAAAGAAAAGTCAGCAACATTAGTAAACTTACAACGGTAATCTTGAGGCACAAAACCCTAACAATTGATTGACACGAAGAAAAATTGTTATGTTCGTTGTTTTATTTCAAGCAAATAAACTTTAAAGTAAACACTTCGTTAAGGTTTACTTTAAAGAAATTTATTTTCAAAGTTCTAAAGAAATTTATTTTCAAAATTGATTAAAATTAACATTAAAATTAAAATTTTGGGTAATATTAATTATCTTATTGTGTGATTAATTGCGTGATTAATGTGTTAGATTTGATTCGTTTAACGAGTTTTTAATCTTGTTATCTATGATTCATGTAGTTCTCCTTGAAAACTTAATGACATAATGATCATAGTCTTAGACGTAAATCTTCAGTGTACCATGTGGCTTTCAAATTAAATTTTAGATTATTAATTCTTTTGTACTAGAATTATAAAGAATTTATTGAACAAAAATTACAAAATATAAATCATAAAGGGTTTAACTTTGTTACATAAATTTCTTCTTTTTTGTCGAGTATTAAAAATGAAAAAACCGAATACTTGTGAAATCAATTCGGTGGCTGGCCTTCGTCTCAAAAACTGTGAGGTGCCAGGAGCTGAATTTTGATTTATTTAAATTTAGTAATAAGTCAAACATATGTTAAGTACCAAAATCTAAATGCTTTAATATTATGTTAAAGCATACCAACCCGGACGTGATTAGTTAACACTCAAGAAAATTAACATGTCAGTAGTCACTATGTGGGACATTAATTTAAAAAGAAATTTTTATTTTTATTAGCTTTTATTTGACCATCATATATGAGGCCATTAACTTGGACACCAAAACTTTCTTGACTTGCAACATGTAATGAAATATAGAAAGAAAATTGCCAATAGCACATATCCTTACTATATATAAATGTCTGCATGTGTAATTTCAATTTTAATACGGAATACTAACACGCAGTTTGATTTGCATATGATCAATAAGTGGGCAAACATTTATTTCGGAGATATCATTGAAAAAAATAGAAAGCAAATCTGTTTTGACTTATTTTCATTTCGTTGATAGATACCAACGTGGTAAATCGTCGAAATTGCCGTATTTAATTTTATCTGTTACCAAATCCATCCTGATAAACTTCATAACTAGACACACAAAATACCTAGTCAAGTTTACAAATACCTCCTATGAAAACATTGTATCCACATAAAGCTATTTAAATTAAAAAAAAAACCTTTTAATGAATCAATGTCTATTCCCTTCCCTCGTATCGTGATCCCGGCTCATATTTACTAGTCTATCAATTGTATATTATACATAATGCACTTGACATTTGCATCCCTCATACTCAATACATCTGCAATCCTATTGATGTACGACTGATCACGATATGGAACAATAATTAAAGGAACAAAGTTATACTCACCCCAACTTCCTAAAACTAGCATAAACTAAAATTGAAAATGGAATGATGCGTTTATCGTCATAAATCGCGTGTCTCTCTACCCGTATGTCACAGCCAAGTTTCTCAGGAGCCATGGGATGTAGAAACTTGATATTAGCAAAGATTATTAAATATCTTTGCTAAAAGCCCACATGAAGATGTTGTAATACAACGAAACCTAGGTCGTGGTAAAGAACTTAAATAAAGTAGAAATAATACTACATCACGTAGTTTCATTTAATTGTGAATAATAATAAACCTTATTAACCCACACATTTTGCACTGGCTTTTTTTATATATTTTATGTGTCATTTGGGGTATTATTTCTAATTTTGCAATTTATTTTTGCAAAATTAGAAATATCGTATATACAAATTTATTTTAAAAATATGGAAAAATAGACCATTCTCCTCCCACCCAACCCCCCTACTTCCGAAACTACAAAACCAAAAATCATTAAAAAAAGGGTTGGAAATCTGACGAAGGTTACAAGAAAACTATAGCGATAATCCTAGATATTATAATTGTTTAAATATGCACCGCGTTTTATGCCTGTGAAGGTAAATATATTTACGTTGCGAGAAATTAATATTTAAATATAGTTTAATAGAAATATTATCTTTAAATGTTTATAAGTGGCCAAATACGTTTGGAGTCCGAGTGCTACTCGTGCTTGACAGGTCATTTATTATTTGCGTATGGTACTATAAACTAGCTATTATCCTAGATGTTATAATTGTTTAAATATGCACCTTGTTTTATGTCTGTAAAAGATATATTAGGCAATATGTTTATGTTGTGAAAAATTAATATTTAAATATAGTTTAATAGAAATATTATTTTAAATGTTTATAAGTGCCTAAATACGTTTGAAGTCTGAGCCCTATTCGTGCTTGATAGGTAATTTATTATTTGCGTGTTATACTTTAAACTAGCTATTATCCTAGATCTTATGATTGTTTAAATATGCACCGTGTTTTATGTCTATAAAAGATATATTAGGCAATATGTTTATGTTGTGAAAAATTAATATTTAAATATAGTTTAATAGAAATATCATCTTTAAATGTTTATAAGTGCCTAAATACGTTTGGAGTCCGAGTCCTACTCGTGCTTGACAGGTAATTTATTACTTGCGTGTTGTACTTTAAACTAGCTATTATTCTAGATCTTATGATTGTTTAAATATGCACCGTGTTTTATGTCTGTAAAAGATATATTAGGCAATATGTTTACGTTGTAAAAAATTTATATTTGAATATAGTTTAATAGAAATATTATCTTTAAATGTTATAAGTGCGTAAATACGTTTGGAGCTTAAGTCCTGCTCGTACTTGACAGGTAATTTATTATTTGCGTGTGATACTTTAAACTAGCTATTATCCTAGATCTTATATTTGTTTAAATATGCACCGTGCTTTATGCCTGTAAAAGATATATTAGGCAATATGTTTACGTTGTGAAAAATTAATATTTAAATATAGTTTAATAGAAATATTATTTTTAAATATTTATAAGTGCCTAAATACGTTTGGAGTCTGAGCCCTACTCGTGCTTGACAGGTAATTTAATATTTACATGTGGTACTTTAAACTAGCTATTATCCTAGATCTTATAATTTTTGAAATAGGCACGATATTTTTACGCCTCTTTATATATTAGGAATATATTTACGTTTTGTAAAATTAATATTTGTAAATAGTACAATAGAAATTATACGTATTTTTAAGCGTTTATACCTGCTAACGTGAATTGAGTTCTACTCGTCCTTGACAGGTTTTTAACCAAAAATCATGATTACGAGGTGTCATATTCACAGATTTGCTATTCTTCTTCCTCTTAAACGTATGTACACCTTCAAAGAACCAAAAAATATATCTACGAAATGTAACATAATCTTTTTATGACGTAATATATTTAATTAATATTTGAAATTTGATGAATTACCAATAAAATCAACTTATTAATAAAAATTACCATTAACAACCGTATTAAATAAAATTTAAAAAATAGACAGTTATTACTGAAATAAGCGTGAAATTAAATCACAACAATAAGTAAAAAACTACCCAGAAATATGATATTCCTAATGGTCTCTGTGAAAATTTAAAATGTTATCTTTCATTTTCAATCTACTCTTAAACATCCCACCCGTATATCTGGAACTTATGTAAGTACTGACGTCGTGATGACTTACGGCTGAAAATGGTGACAAATGAATAATTCAGTTTCCACAATAAATGTCGGAAATGTATGGTGAATGTTGGACTGAAATTCTTGCCTTTTGAAAAGTAATTAAGATATTTATCGTGTGGCTTGTATCTCTTTACCAACGTCAACATCCTGTACAGGATTTGTACTAATGAAGATTTTATTTATGTGTTATATGCAATAAAAAAATATACACAAAGCATGTTAATATTACGTATTTACAGTCTTTAAAATTTTATTGGGAGTACTTAAACTCGATTAATAAACAAAGATATTATGCTGAGCGAGTTGATTATAGTGAATACTGCTTGTTCTATAAATTATAATTAAAGACTCTCTAATAAAAGCTTTCAGCTCTTCTACTGATAAATCCACTTTAAATTGATCATAAAATCAAAACATAAACCATTTAAAATGCTTTCAAACAGAGAATATACATTAATGAGTAACTATTTAATTTTATGTGTATCAAATATTCGAAATTACAACGGAATTGCATTTAATTTATATTAAATAACCACTTTATTTGATTACAGTTATTTCCAGAATATAAAAACTATTACTAGAAAGTTAACCGCGATTTAAAATAATTATTAGTCAATAAAAATTGGATTAGAGTCATGAATTTTTCCGTATAATCTCGTCTCTAGCGTGGATTTCTTATTATTTTATATCTTGGATGCCGCTGAAGAAGGAATATTAAAATGTCGGAAACATATGAGTGAAAATATTGATTTCAACGAGCATCTGATGATAAAGATGAATGACGAATTTGTGGTAAAAGTTCACCTAAATATATTACTCGCATGTCACTGTTTGCTTACCCGAAAATACGAATAGCAATTTTTAGTTCTCTTACTTTTTATAGCTTAAACAAAATACAGTGATTGTTTTTTTTTAAATACTAAATGTTTGTTATAGATTTTAATTAACGATATATAATTTAAAATATTCTTTTAGAAAGAAAAATCATTTTAATAATACTTTGAAATTTCAACGTTCGATAAATAAATTTTGGTGTAAAATACCATGCCTAATTTATTCTAAGGTGATAACTAGGTTACTTGTGAGCTAATTATGATACACGTTCTCTTGTGAGTTAATTATGATACATGTTGTACATTAACTAATATATACGAAATTTATCTTAAATATCATTCTATTGAACGTATATGTAGCATATGTAGCATAGCAATAATTATTTTTCGCTGGTTCTTGTTCATTAAAAAAAATAATCGTAACATCATAGAGAGTAAGATTTATAAATAAGTTGTTAGACACAATCAAATGAGACTACGTGATGTAGTATTATTTCTACTTTCTTTAATTTCTTTAACCACGACCTAGGTTTCGTTGTATTACAACATCTTGAGGTGGGATATTGGCAAATATCTTTGCCAATATCCCACCTGAAGATGTTGTAATACAACGAAACGTAGGTGGTGGTTAAAGAAATTAAAGAAAGTAGAAATAATACTACATCACGTAGTCTCATTTAATTGTGAATAATGAATTTCTACAAAATTAACGCCAAATATTTTCAATAAGTTGTTAGACTTGAACGCTACGATAAATATTAAATTAACATATTATAATGTTTTTCGAAAAGTTACCGACGAATAGAGATATTCATTCGATGATGGATATATTTGTTTATCGTCTTCTTTTCTTTTTCTTTGTCTGTAATTAGAACTTCAAATATATTCTGATCATTATCTTATTCAATTTAAACCTTTGTGTTTTTATCACTTTCATTATTTTTTCTTCTTTCATTTACGCGCCTTTATTTAGACTATACCACAGGAAATGGATAACAAATTAAAGTAACATATAACTTAAAGGCGTGTTCAATTCTAATACAATCCCGATATGTTACGTATTTAATTATCTTTTCAATAAAACATTAGTAAAATATACATGGTTAACAATATTTGGCAAAATATTTTCAAAATTTTCGTTCATAAATTTTGAAAAAAAAACTTCATTGAATCCTAAAAAGTTGACATTGACTAGACAGTGATGGGAAAATGTCAGTTTATAATTGCTAAAAGTATAAAAGGACATCTGCCCACTACTGTAGTTTCAGAAAATATACCGTACTGTATGGAAAGCCTTTTCAAAGACATATTTCTACAGAAATGCGTTACAATTAATTGTCGAATACCATATTTGGCTAAACAATGATTCTTTATAATCGAATAGGATCAATTTACTAATTTAGATATTTCAAATAATAAAATTATACGTATAATCGAGTAATGTTTATTAATAACATAATTAACCTGTTAAATCGTCCTATAAAAAGTGAGTTGAACATTCTTATCGGCAATTATTCGTCGATCTTCCATTACATATCTCTATTTCACAAGGTTAAAGGTATGTTTACTATCTTCTTCGTTACTAATTAAATTATTCATTATTGCGAATAATATCAGTAATTCAATTAATTGCTTAATATTATTCATAAAGCTCCGACAATCTACGCACGATCGTGACTTTTTGATGGTGAAGTTGTAATTTGAGTATCTTTATCACGATCATAGAACCATATTGAGGAATGTCCGTTCTACACGTAATTTTATGTAAATTTATTTTAATGTTTATAAAAGAATTATTTAGGGCAGGGTTTCCCAACCTTTTTTTGTTGAGGCTCACCGGACTATAAATTATATTTTCATGCCCCCCTTTACTTTTTCATCCCCCTCCCCCCCTTTGATTTAGTAAATTAAATCAAAATGGTAACTGAAGTTTGTAAATACACAAACTTACCTTTTAACAGTGAGACACAATAATTTTACACACTCTAACTGATTTCTCAACAAGAAATGTACACCAAAACGTAATTTTTTTCGCAAGTTTGAGGTAATAATAGTGAAAAAGATATTTAATTTCATTAATTTTATGCATATAAATTAAACATTACATTTCAATGTTATTTGTTAATGTTGTTTGTATATTTTTTTGTATTTTTTTTTCTAAAATGCAAACGCTTTCCGCCCCCCTTGACATTTCTCTATGCCCCCCTTGGGAGGCGCGCTCTCTGGTTGGGAACTCCTGATTTATGGGGACATGATAAATAACACAAACATATTGTTTTTTTAATTTTTTTCTGTCTGTTTATTGGTTTGTTTGTTCACGCATCACGCTAGAATAATTAAATAGCTTCTAATGCAACTATAACTGAAGTATTTTTTGTAGTCTAAAGTAATATATAGATATAGTTTTATTGCAAGTAACCTTCTAGAAACGAATAATAATAATATTTTGCAAATGTCAACGTCAACGTAGTCACGGGCACAGTTGGTATATTATAATATTCCCTACATTATAACCATAACAAAAGAAGTGAGTATATAATGAAGTTTGTGAGAATAAGTGGAGCAAAATAGGAACAGCGTTCCATGATCACTCTCGTTCTACCTTGAGGGAAAACCACGTGAAATCGCCGTCGTTCGTATAAAAATTGATATTGTCCGAATTATATATTCTGTAGTACTATCATAAAAAATAAACACAGAAGTCGCGAGAAACAGTTAGTAAATATTATAAATAACTCTTAGTAAAGATTATAAATAACTGCGTAAGCAAAAAACATAGAAGTCGCAAGAAACATCTAGTAAAGATTATAAATAATAGCTAGTAAAGATTATAAATAACTGCGTAAGCAAAAACAGCAATAAACGCAGAAGTCACGAGAAACAGCTAGTAAAGATTATAAATAATAGCTAGTAAAGATTATAAATAACTGCGTAAGCAGTCGCGCCATCTAGGCGAAAAAAGGTTTTTTTTTGTTATTATATTAAAAATTCGTTTTTTTCCGGAATTAATTAATCTGTAATCCGTAATGTATTTTATTAGTGTGGTCACCTTTTCCGTAACAAACAGACGAAAGTCACATTTATTATTATAATTAACGTCGATAGATCGGTACTATTTAGCCACATTGTGAGGTCAATATGTTATATGAAAAATCGTATTAATATATCGATATCGCGAAATCGTCTTTTACTTTAACAATCCACCCATTTGGTTTCAATAGACCGTTTGTTCATCGATTTTGGGATTAGAGGTTACGTTTTAAAGTAATATTTTTAATTTTGTCGCGATTATTCGAATTGCAAACAGTAAAACTGATTGAATTCAACGAGTGGGTATTACGTGTTATGTGCACAATGCTATATAGCACTTTTATTGGTAAGAGTTAAGAAATAGAGAAAAGTATAAAAAAAAGATTAAGCATATTCGCTAATAACATTTCTTGTTCTTCCCGACAGACATACTACAATAACCAGCACCGGCACGAAGACAAGGAGGTGTACTGCAGCGGGCACGTGCCCAAGCCGGGGCCGGCGCAGCTCGACCACAGCGCCGTTGGCATCCGGCGCGCGCTCAGCGTGCCGCGCGGCGCCGTTGTCAACGAGCAGATACGAGGCACTGCGCGCGCCTCCCTCGAACACGATGGTGAGTGACTAACTCTATATCGTAAACACTCTTGATGGATCAGTCAACTGTCCTATTCTAAACCAATCTGTGGTTCAGAATAGGACAGTTGACTGTTTAAAAATTTGATGTTTTTCTAAAATGTCTAGAAAATATAAGTTAATTAAAAACCATTGTGAAAAAAGACGATGAAATATTATTTTTATTTTGTTATTTAATTTTTATGAAATAATTTGACAGAAATATTTCTTAATCTCTATCTATTGAAAATCTTAAGATCTATTGAAAATATATTTTTAATTTTATCTTACTATTAGCCAACAAGACGCGAAGCTGGCCAAATGGCACGTCGCGACGTGTCTTCGGAACATTTTAACTCCCATCCAAAAGCACTATTAGATGTTTTACATCGAAAAATATAAAAATTTATAAAAAACGAAATTTAATGGTAGGGATAGACCGGGGATATCCCTGTCTCATTCACTCCCGTACAATACAACGAGCATTTCTAAAAGTGACATCACAAATCAGTATTGCGGCCCTTGTCTAATAGTTAAATTTAAACCTTTATAACTCAGTTAATATTTAAAGTTTGTCAAAAATGTTCTTCCTCGTCAGCATGTACCTGAAAACTATGGTTTACTGAGTAACAAAATATTAGTCAAATACCACATTTTGGAGTAAAAACATATAATATATTCCTCAATGGTTGTGCCGGGCCACTGTATTACTGGACTAAAATAGATTAGTACCCAGGAATAAGTTTATTTTCTCATTTCGCATATTTTTCGCCCCTGGAATGTTAACATTATACGCATTTTGAAGATGTTATATTCATAGTTTAATCTTACCGTATATAACTTTAATTCTAATAATTTGCCCTCTACGTATACCTTGGATGTTTAATAAACTCACCGCATAATTGAAAACCTATCATCTAGAGCATCATTTCTCAAAAAATTTAAGCTTTGCAACTTACTAAAATACTCAAAAAGAAATTAAATAACCTCGCGATATCTTTATAATATATTTTGATATTTACCGATGTTTTGCATTACTAAAGTGACAAATAACTGATTTGCACTAGGTACACCTTAATTAGATTCCAGACTTTCGAGACTTCGTCCTTATTGAGATTATATATAACTTACTTTGTTTGCGAAGAATATAATTTATTAATAGTTATCGTAATAAAATTATTTGATTTTTCTTTTATATCAGCGCGCATAGCTTATTTATCATATTCATTCTTCGATATTTGCACAAAGTGTGTGAAAGATATAATATAACTATCACAATTTTTCACTATTTCAAAAATTTAATGACATTTATAAAGTCGTACTACACCAACAAGTATACAACATAATACTGACACTGATGTTAATACTAATTTTTAAAACTCTGGAGGTGTCACGGTAGGTCTATCCGCCAATTTAGGGCTAATTACCGAATTCTAATCAAAGGGCCTGCAGTTTGCACTTACCATCAGAGGGTTTTACCAGAGGGTAATGTCACTTATTTTGCGAAACGATTATTCTAGAACGGAAACTTATGATATATATATATATATATATATATATATATATATATATATATATATATATATGTATATATATATACATATATATATATATATATATATATATATATATATATATATATATATATATATATATATATATATATATATATATATATATATATATATATATATATAGCTTTGTACTAATCGTATTGGATACGGATATATCATCTATGATTTAAGAGGGTAATAAATTCGTCTTATATCAGTAATACGTAAAAAACCGTGATATGAATTAGTTTTCATTTCTTTGACTTCATTTTCTTTTAATTTGTATATATTTTTTTTAAATTTTCTATTAGTGATTTCAAACCGAAGGCAAACTTTAAGCAGGTCTTGAAACTAATACCATTTGTAGGTTTAAATCGACGCCATATAGAGAAATAAAGAAGAGAATCATTTTTTACATAAATATGCTACTTTTTCTAACATTCATCAAGGGTTATTTCGAGTGTAAAATTCACGAAAATATACCACAATTTGAGCGTTTATATTCTTGAAACTAATAATCATATAGCGATAAAGTATATGTCATTAGATATACTATATAGTCCAAATTCCTCGAATACAGATGAGAGGTTATTACTAATAAGGGAAACAGATATGCTCGTAAGTAATTATCTCCATCTGTCCAGTATTGTTCGCTTTATGTTCTATCATAAAAATAAAAAGATGGGTAGGAAGTTAACGCTATGCATTACTAATTTTTTAACTTTATTAAAATGTATACAATAATGGCTTAATCTCTCATTTTTTTGGACTTATAATTAAAAGCTACGTCTTTTAATACACACGTCTTCTTTTTAATAACGTACCGCCCACAGCGTAGCCTTGTAATAAATTCACCTGTTGCCAGTTATAAGCTATTACTTAGATCGATTATATATATACTTAGATCGATTACACGGCGAGAAATCGATAATCGTTAAGTAATAAATAAATAGCACGACAAGCCGCGCATACTTTGCTAAACGCGATCAGCACATAAATTATCGACTAAGAAGAAACCGGTGATTGCAGCTTGGCGTACGAGAATGAAGTAGTGTAGTAGGGAATGAACATGTAAGTGTTGACACGCTTCTGCCAGACGTTAATTAAGTTTAATTTATGCATTAATTAAAGTTTTATATAGGTCTTAGACAATCAACAAAAAGGCAACTCTTTTAATTCAAATTTATAGAAAATAAGGTCAATTTTAATTTTCGTTCAGAATTCGTTGGGGACTGAAAATGTAAAAAAAGACTAGAATAATAAAATGCAATAAAATCAGTTAATAAATTTGTATAAGCACAATTCCAACATTTACTAGGGGTTTTTACCCTAATGGAAAAAAAGGGAAACCCTTATAAATTCGCCGAGTTCGTCTATATGTCACTGTATCACGACATCATAGGTTTTTGAGTTTAAGATCTATTATGATAAAATTACAAGTTGATGAAGTTGAATTGCGTGAATACGTAGAAATAAAGAAAAAATATTTCTTTAATTTTTAAGAAAAATTAGGAATGGAACTTAGATTTCCCACGGACGATAGTAAGATATCATTGAAGAAGTCTTTTAAAAACTGTGCACGACACCCTCGTAATAATAGGGTTCTAATTGTATTTAACAGGTTTATTCTAAATTCGGATTTGGGAGTAAGAAAAGTTTTTAGCAATTTTTTCGTGCTTTTTTTCTTCTCAGAACTCTATGAACATAAATTTTACTAAAAATGCTAATAGATAACGTTGGCAGCAAAATCGATTCCGTTATTACCGTTCACAATGAACGTAAACTAAAGTTTGATGTATCTCTTTTAATTTGTAAACCTATTGAAATTAAAGCCTAAATATTAGCCGAAGCTAATCAAATAAAACACTGAAAACCGCATTCAAATCGGTTAAGCCATTGCTGAAATACAAAGGTGCCCACAGACAAAAATACTCAAAACTGTTATTTTAGGCTCAGTAGCGTTTCTTTAGTAGGTAGTACTTAGTTTTACTTAAAAATATTGTATAGGCTCATTTTTTTTTGCAATTTTATTACATGGATATAGATATAGACCTAAATGTTAAAGCACTGTTTGTTGAACACTCTGAATAGAATCACTCCTAATGTCCACATGAAATTATAAACTAATCTCTAACAAAATCATTCTAATAAAGAATGTAGTAGTCAGACAAATTAAACGACGAAAGTTTTATTGATAAAACTTAATCATCTAATTCGGCGATAATTGATAGTCGGCGCCAATATTTTTTACTGGTGGTATATGCTATTCCAACAGATCACAAAAACAACTTGTTTTGTGAGTGGATCGACCTGTTGTTCGTATGGCGGATATTCAGTTTTATGCAGTTCAAATAGGAATTGAATTTATATTTTCAATTTTTATTTCATCCACAATTTCTCAAAATGTGAATGAATGAACAATTTACACGTTGATACTATTGCTATATAACTGGATAGTATATTTATAGGCAATTTTAGAATAAAAACAAAGAAATGAAACAAATTAGAAATTCTCTCCATATATTGATCTGTAGTTCCTTTCCTTCTATAAATAAATATTTATACGTATTTTGTCCACAGAAATTCGACTTCGTCGAATTTCCTACAAAATAATTTCCTTTTCAATACAAATTTCATCTGTTTTCCTTTAATAAGAGAATTTATAAGCACTAGTAGTCATCCAGGTCGAAATTCGACCGTAATGTATTTATTTACTCATTTTGTTGAAAACACTAATAGGTAGGCGGGAATAAATAATTCAGATTGCTGCTACAACATTTTCCTTTTGCAACAGGTGTATATTTAGGAAGCTGACAGATTTTCCTTTTGCAACATATACTCGTATATTGCGTATTTTTAAATAAGTTGTATTTCACTAGTATATAAAACACAGATATCCATTACATAAAATACAAAATTAACTCTGTTTTGCCTTGACCTACACTCCAGAGACTATTGAAAAAGGAAGATTTGACATCACACCAAATTCATAGGTCGAAATTCATTCAGTCAATCTGACATTTTAAATTCTTTGGTGACAATCTCTACTCTGTGCGATTGTTTATTAGACAGACTAATAGGTATTTATTTGACATTGATAGTATGAACGTAAACAGTGAATAATTTACGGTTCAAGATAAACAGTGAATATTTGCAATATATAATTTAATATATGTGTAACACATATTTTATATAAATTTTAGCTTTCTGTACTCCTTCTTCAAATAAACTTTAACTACTTACCTTGCGCATAATGTTGTTAAAAAAGGGTACAAAGTTTTCTCTTCACGTATTTATATATATATATATATATATATATATATATATGTATATATGTATATATGTATATATAAAATTGAGGTGTTTGAGATGTGAGCTTAGATGATACTCCAGATAGTTCACTGCAGGAATACTTCTGTTTTAAATCTGGTACATCCACAATAATTATCCACTCTTTGGCTACGCATAATCATTCAATATTCTGGTCACACCGTACAAAATAGTGATGGTCAAAATATAGTGGAAAAATCCAAGAGGGCGAAGACTCAAAAGCATCAGACCGGGTGTCACAAGAGACAAACTACCTATAAACACAACACTCAGAAAGCAGAAGGTCGAACACCAATGGAGATAATTAGTTGACGGATATTGTCGTCATTGGAGCTACGATCCTCAATAATGCCGAACGACAAGAGAATAACCCTCAGAGTTTGACATAGTCATAATCACTTTTATATTGAATCGAAAATTGCGGTGACCGCTATGTACATTTGTTGTAGTTTGGTTCAAAGCGATTTTTCATTTGTTTGAAGATCATAGCCATAAATTCATGCCTAATAGAATATTTTCTCCGTCTAAAATTGCTCTTTATGTTTATAGAAAGAGGTTCAAAATATTCTATTGATTGCTAGGCTACTACTCGTTGCCACCATAAGCTTTCAGTCGATATTTCAATCTAACTTGTAGCACTTCATTTCTTTATTCAATGAAACCGAACTATTTCTCGTGTACCCATTCCAAGCTAATATTCCACGTGTGCCGGATCGGCCCGCGTACCGTAGCGGGTTCCAGAAGGCGCGCATCTCTCGTACTCGCTGGCCGCAGGAACTGGCTCCGATATATCGGTCGAGTTCCGACAGAGGGAGAACGAGCAACTTGTCTCGCCGCTAGCACCGTCCTGCTCGCGCACCACCGCCCGCATTCCTCGCATCTCGACCACGCCCACCCGACAGAGGCTCCTCTTCCATGGAGCGTGATGCGCCCGAAGGTGGCTTTCGATCGGGACTCGTTTGGTTTACTTCGTCTTCTTCGCGTAGACGTCAAGTTATGTTTATTCTTTATTTGAATACATGAAAAAAGAAATTAACTGAAAAGATGATCTGTACTTTTCAAAGGTAAAACTGAAAATGGTGTAATTATTACCTATATATATTCTTTAAAGTTTGTCGAAAATGTGTGTTTGACAGACATATTGCAACTAAAGTTAAATTTAGTTTGAAATAGTCCAAGTGTTTAAGATTTTACAAAAATAGAAATAAATAAGATTTAAAAGAAATAAAATTACTAAACAATTAAAAAGGAGAAAGAATCGAAACTGAATTCGCTTAGGTTAAAGTTATAAAGCCAGGAGGAATCAAGGGGCGATAGGAATACAAGAGGTAGAACTTTTTAGAGGATCCTTCAAAACGTTAGGGTCAAAAAAGATAGGGTCCTTGTGTTAGGATCCAGTTCATACCAAAGTTTTATGGCTTGGACAGAGAACATTTCGTTGAAAACATACTATTGTGTTTTGGAATGAAAACACTGAATAGATTTTCTGAGCCTAGGTCTATACCAAACAAATAATTGAATATGCTTCTGAGATTGATTGGAAAATTGGAATAGTTCAAAATATAGTGTAAGCACCCATTGTATACATAATCATTTACGGTTATTTTTCTATTTAGATTACAACCTTTGTGTAGATATAAAAAAGAGCATTAAATAATATGTTCCCACGCTGATAATAAAATGGTTGCACAGATACCGAAGGTGTTCTAACTCTATTTAACCTTACCCTTAGTATGATCTGGACAGCACAATTTTCTACCACAAATAGCGGCAATTAGAATACTTTTTGACAGGTCGACTTCGGTATCAACAAATAGAAAATCGTGCAGTGTATTCTACTGAAGATACGATATCCTTTATATGAGATTTCCAGCTAAGATATTGATCGGTCGATAGATCCAAGTTCTTGACAGTTGACATGTCTATGATATACATGAGTATTTCAAACGAAAGGCAAATAAATCTATCGAGTATGAATAGAACTCGTACCACGAGCATTCGGCACAAAGTTAGTAATGTATAAACGTTTAAGGATGCATATCATTACTATTAAACTTTTTACAAATGTTAGCATTATTTTTCACCATGTAAATATAGCCCTAAAGGTATACCTAGCATAGGTTATCGTTACGTAAAATCTACAGATATACCCAACATATCTTTAGGGGTAAACATATGGTGAGAGTCTCAAAAATTTTGAAGTTTAGAATAGACTCTATAGTTTCCGGAAAACTTTAGATGAACCTTTAATAACTAAGTTTTTTTTATAATTTTAACTATAAGTATAGTAAAAAGGCGTATCTTTCCTGTTAAAATATTTCTAAATATATACATATCATAGGTTATCGTTATGTAAATTCTAAAGATATACCCAATAGATCTTTAGGCATAAACATATGGAGAAGGTCTCAAAAACTTTGAAGCTTAGAATGAACTCTGTAGTTTTCCGTAAACTTTAAATAAACTTCTAGTACCGATGTTTTTTCATAATTTTAAATAGCTGTTAAGGAGACAGAGAGGTGGCGAAATTATATTTTTGTGGATATTTTCAACAAAATTTCTGAGATAATGACATTAAAATTTGCAAAAAATAGTTTTGAAATCCTCGTTGCTTGCTCTTTCAATTATTGTTCCACATGGTACATGAAATAAAAGAAAGAAATTTGAAGTACTTTAATTTCCATGGGAATATTGTCTAGTGTTAAGTTAGTGTATTTATATATATATATGGAGGTTAATATGTTCTATCAGTACCCCAAATTTCAAGTTTCTTCGTCAAACAGTGACTGAGAAAATGACTCTGACAGACGGACAGACGCGTGCAAAAGTTTTCCATTTTTTTTCCAAGTTATCCATTTTTTTCATTTCAACAACTCTAAAAAATTATATTTGTCTTATCCAGAAATAGATATTTTAATTCTTAATAAACATTGACAAACAAATGTGAACTATATCGCGTGAGGTCTAAACTGATATAGAAAAGGTTGTAAAAATACACGACGAAAATAAAAGATCCGAACTGAGTGTAACCAACACCGTTTAGAAGCAGGTATTGGTGTAACCCACTGAAGCCGGGCCTCGGTGCGTAAACTTGTCACGTAACTCCCTCTCTCTCCCTGGGGAAGTATAAAAGATTACAGTGTACGCTCTTTAGTTCAGGTCCGCGCACTGGCATTGTGCTTATTTAATTAAAAATACATACCTAAAAGTGAAAATAGGCAAATTTAAAATACACTCCAAATGAAAAAAAAATATGAAAGATTTGTCAAGTGATTAATTTAATAAAGATGATAACTTGAATCCAAATACATAAAAATCAAACATGGCTTATTCACTATCTAAGAGACTTGTAAAGGTCCAGATTCAATCAGAATCCCTAGAAAAGTTGCCCTATATTGGATGGAAAAAATTTGATAGCTACATTCTTCAATAACTTAGATACCAACCACTAAAGAACTTTCTCAAAATTGTTCCTGAAGGATGAAAACATACATTAGACATAGAGTTCATCATTACATTCACCCCATTGGTTTCAGATAAGTTGATTGATGTTGTGTTTCGAGATATTTTTATTTTCTATGATAGGTATATATTTAGAAAGTTTTTCGAAAGGGGTAAAAATAGCAAAAAAAATTATTTCATACACATAATTTGAAGCCCTATAGAAAGAATGTGAAGGGTTCTAGGGGGCAAATTCTGAGTGATATCTTTGACCATATTTTGAGTGCCACGCAGATAGAGTCGCGAGCAGCAGTTAGCGAGTCATAAACAAATATTTTAATTGTACGTTAACGTTGTTCAGTGTTTATCAGCTTCATTCCTATAACCACCTAGTCATAAATAAAATCGTACGTGCGTAACATTTGGACTAAATTCATAAGACCGCAAAATTACAAAAAACAACTTAGTAATTTAAGAGAAATGCGTGACCCAAAGTAATTTCCTTCGATGTTGTGGTTCGACACGTAATCATGTCGCATGTAATGACTGCGACATATTCGAGTACCTTCTTGCATCAGCTCTGCTTTTGGATTGACGCGGGCGGAATGTAGACCGTCCGCGTTGTTATCTCTTTGGATGGTCATATCGCGTTATAGCGTACTTCCAACGTATACTCGCCACAATGAGTAAGTAAATTACTAGATTTTACTATCACTTTCGATATTTCACATCATTTTAATACGAGCATGTTAAAACGGCATTCGTAAATTATCATGGCCCCCTATTTCGACCCTGGGAAGAAATATAACATTTTACTCCGTTTCTCCTCCAGTCTCGAAATTGAAAGTAATAGTTTAATATGACAATTTTAACATACAAATCTCTGAACATTTCGAAATTTATGAATATATGTTTATAACATTTAAAATTTCTCCGTATAAGGACTTAAAGTAGATAAACTTAAAATACTTAAAAGAATACTGTGTTCACAACTTATCATAGAACCGACTTCTATACTAAATACTTTCTATTGAGAAGATATTTAGTATAGGAGTCGGTTCCCCACACTATCTGATTATAAAATGGAATCAGTTCAATTGTGTGTGTGTGTGTGTGCGTGCTTGCGTGTGCGTGCGTGCGTATATAAATATATGTATATATATATATATATATATATATATATATATATATATATATATATATATACTTTTCGTTTCTTGAAACTTAATTCTCAGCAATATTCTACAATCTGGCGACGTTTCTTATACTTCTTGTAATGTGTTGGCTGTAGGAGATAAACCTCATAGTAATAATTTGGTCATCTTCGTAATTATTTTTTAAGTTAACATCACTTTTTTGAAGTAAAACTTCTTTACGCACGCTTGATTTGGGGAGTAAGCTGGTGAATGCGTGACGAGAGCGTTACGAAAAGTGTATCGGGCAAGGCGAACGGAAGTTGAGAGGGAGATACAAGTTAGTGAAGACAGAGATAGAGTTACGTTTCGTATATTACTGTAGGGACAAGAGAGCGAGCACACATTTTCTTTCTCTCTTTCTCTCATAGCCAGTTATGTTTCGTATATCTAAGACACAGTGCAAGCCTATTGTCTGTATCACACTGTAGGAGCAAGAGAGAGCAGTGCGCGCGCACATTTCTTTCGCTCTACCTCTCATAGCCAGAGCATGAAATATATATATATATATATATATATATATATATATATATATATATATGCGAGTTTGCCAGCGTTACGCCAACGGTGATTTTTTGATTATTTTGTAATTTCATTTCGTTCTTGAACAATTTTATAAATTATTATTTTTGTTCAATACATTACATTCTACGTTTAAAGTGAATAAAATTTTAAATTCATTTTAAAGTTCATATTTTGTGAATTTGAAGTTTTTCTTCAGTCGTGTAGTCTAAAGCATACTCGTTTTTTTTATAAAGAAAAAGTGCATATGTCAAGAGCTGCACACCGCTGACTAAACTTCTGCCCTCTCCCTCAGCGCTTGATCATTCGTATGTTCTATCATTTTCTGCGTTGGCGCGTTTGAACTCGTAACATTGTATCGGCGAGAATAGGCCAGAGTAGCTCCGATTTTAGGGTTCCATAGCCAAATGGCAAAAATGGAACTCTTGTAATATCGTCCTGTCCATCTGTCCGTACGTCTTTCTGTCCGTATGTCACAACCATTTTACTCGGAGACTATTGGCACAATATAGAAGAAATTTGGCAGGTAGATGTCTTCTATAAACCGCTATACAATGAAATAGTGGAATTGTGAAAAAAATAATGTTAGGGGTGGCACTTTATACACATAACTGAGGGATGAAAAAATGTCTAGTGCACATAGGCGTATGGGTTACGGTTAGATAGATCTTATAAAATAATATAGAGGTTCCAAAATAACTTTTTTATTTATGTGAATAGCCGGTGAGGTATGCCCTTTTAAAGTCTTGAAAAGTGTACACCCCCTCGCTGTAACTATTCAACTAACGTGTGAAACATTCTGAAAAAATCAAGGTACAATAAACTTTTAAGGAAAATCTATATGCTGTGTAGTTTTGAGATATGAGATATTTTCGGTACCGACCGAAGCAATAATTTAGTTTTTCGGAGTGTCTTTGAGGACATATAAGTTTAATATTACAGACTTATAAGTTTAATATTACTTGGTTCTACGGAACCCTTCGTGACAAGTTCGACTCGCGCATGGTTGGTTTTTTTATAAGACCGATTTAATTAATTAACCGTTAATTATCACATGTTCTATTTTCTCTTATTACCGCTTTTGATTAACTGTGTTGTGGGTAAGTAATAAATAAAACAATGAGAGTTTTTCATGCAAAATAAAGTATTTTATCGTAGAAAATAAACTCGCTGTTTCTAATCATTTTTATTTTTTAGTTCCAGTCTTCTTCTTAGTTCCAGACATTTTTATTTTTTAGTTCCACTTTCTTGACCATCATCGCTACTTAACCACTGAGTTCTTTTATACGTTATTTTGATGTGAGAGGAAACACAGATTCTTTTTAGACTTTCTACATTTATCCGCAATGCTTAATTCCCTTTAAATGTATTATCACTTATATATTTACATGTATTATCAATTATAATCATCCTGAGAGATAAAGTACACACCAGTGCGTCTAAATCGGTCTCGTATAACGAATTCAAAACAAATAAAATTCTCCCTTTTATATAATCACTAACTGAAAATAGAATAAGAAAAGTTATTAGAATTTTTTCACTCTCTCTTTCTCTCTCTCTCTCTCTCGTATATTGCTCTTAGATCTAAACTACTACCATACAAAATTTCATAAAAATCCGTCCAGTATATTTTGCGTGATTAACAAATTAATATATAGGCAGGCAGACAAAAATTCTAAAAACAGGTTTTCTGGCTTCTTTTATCATTCTTTATGTTAGATCAATCACTCTTTAAAATATTTTCCAAGTACAAGCAATCTCTTACAGTTTTATTAATAGTATGGATGCAAATTTCGTTCGATTTTAATGTCATCTTTCACTTATATTTCATTTATTTTTGTTAATGTATTGCAATGAAAGTAAGAAAATAAAGTAAAAAAATAATTGTTAGTCTTCGCAAAGGACGATTCATTCTATAAATACATCTTTATTAACTTAATCTGTAATTCAATGCCTTTTGAAACCAGTTTACCACCACTGATAAATAAGAACCAAAAACGTCATATGTCTGACCAAATTAATTAGATTTTTTATTACGGTATCCATGAGTTAGACTTTACATAAATATGAAAAACAAATATTTTATTTAGATTAGAAATGTTGAAAGAAGATGTGAAATGAGCAATATTGCTAACAAACTTTAGAAAGCCTTACTAAAGTACGTTATGTTAAAAAAAGCATACTCTATTGACTCACTAATACTATATTGACTCATTCTAAATTTTGATATTTTTCGTACAATATTGTGAAATATAAGTTAATTAAAAACAGAAAAATAAGCCAGTTATAGGCTTCTAAATTTGAAGATACGAATAGGGTTGGGTATATCCCTGTCTCTTTTTCTCTTCTAGAATATAATGTACAATATTAAAAATGACCTCACAATACAGTATTCTCGTCCTTGTCTAAAGATTAAATTTAAACTTTTATAACTCGGTCAATTTTTAAGATTATTAAAAAAAATTCACTCTTCATCAGCTTATACCTTGAAATTATAATTAATCAAATAAAAAAAATTTAGTGAAATACCCAATTAATGTAATATGTTGGTAAAAGAACTAAATTCTTCCAATCACTGTACCCGGACGTGGTGAACCACCACCGATCTAATTTCATCACACTCGAGCGCCGCATCTAGCGCGCAGCACCGGCTCCCGGCACTGCAGGCAACAGACACCGACTGATTGCATAATGATTGTCTGCTTTCGCACCAGCGTCGCGGAAAACTCAGAAGGAAATACTCCTATTAAAATATGCCGTTCGCAATTTGTTGCTATTCACTTTTTAATGCGGAGAGATAGTTTGAATGATTCAGATATTTGCAGGTAATTCAATGTGAATGAAAATAGGAAACGAGGTGGTGAAGGAATGTCCAGCTTATTTACGTAAATCGATCACGTTATATATTAATTGGATGTTACTTTACTTCTCTCAAGGAATCAATATTTTTCCCGTGATAATCAAGGATACGCAGAGTTAATAAGGATAGTATACTTAATTACAGTAAAATAATCCAGTTTAAAAATCTAAGTGTTAGGTAATCGCAATTAACAAATCCCGAATATATCTTTGTTTGGATGTCTGTCGCACTTGCATGTCGTAGCATCTCAATCGGTTTGGATAAAAGGTAAAGAAATAGTTTATACCCTGGATTAGTACAAAGACCCTTTTTGTCCCAAATATTGTTATGGTCTTTTTATCATTTTATTGGTTTTACATTTTTTTCCTCTTTTTAACTCTAGAATAATAGTAATTTATATAAAATATGTCCGAATATGAATTACTTTAATTATAACTATTTTTATTTAAAAACTTCATTTCTTTTGCCATAATATTTCAATAATGATTAAAAGGTGGCCGCAATTTCGATGTTGCGGTTTCTATTTAAAGCACAGAAAACTGATATTGTTAAAATCTAAATGAAATGTGCGGAAGGAACAGGTCTACAACATAAACGGTTTAAACGCAAATAATTTTTAATAATTGACATTGATTAATATATTAACGTTATATTTTAAAATTTAAATAATTTTGCTATAAATCTTCGTGTAATTTATACACCCTTGACTAAATCTCTTCTAACGTGTTAGCAAATACCAAAAGTATTCACTTTAAATTTTTCACCCATTAGTAGTTGGCAGATAAGTATTTAAACCTATAAATATACAAAAAAATACATTGCGTGAAAGAAAAACTTCAATGAACACTTCTGTATATTTACACATTACCCTGTCTAGCTATCATTGAAATCCTTAACATACATAGAGAATTATTAAAAGAAGTTTGCTCCAAGTTTGAAGAGTTTGGCACATTGGCACTCTAATCTAGAAAATATTTTGTCTAGAGTAAAAACCTAACACAAAGTTGTTAAAAACCTAATGGATAGTGCTGTCAGTCACTTTTTTTTAAGAGTTTTAATTCTCAGCAATAGCGAATATATTTGGCGTTAATTTTGTAGAAATTCATTATCACTTTATTTTTGTTCACAACTAAATGAAAATGCGTGATGTAGTATTACTTCTGCTTTATTTCAATTATAAACCACGACCTAGGTTTCGTTGTATGACAACGTCATCAGGTGGGCAATTTGTAAAGATGATCTTTATCTTGTAAAGACGATCTTTACAAATTGCCCACTTGAATTTGTTGTCATACAACGGTCGTGCTAAAGAATTTAAATAAATTAGAAATAATTCTACATAACGTAGTTTCCAGCAATAGGTTAAATATGATAACCTGATCTCAATAAAAAGGTAAATAAGAAGCTTTGTTTCAGAAATCGTAACGGTTTTAACGTTCTTGCGTATAGCAGTAAAAATGTTATAGTCCTCTTTGCATTATTTTTAATTCGATGACAATGAATATAGAGAATTAAAAAAAAATTCTATGTGTAACTTATATACCGAGTATAGGTCATAAGTACCAACACAATATTTCTAACTGCTTTATTTACTCGTATAGAACTACAGCGGCAGACACTCGCTTTGCGAGTTCCTATTTAATTATGTAAAAGGATATTGTTTAAAATTACACCATTCCTTGATTCCCACTTGTATTCCACACTTTTTCCTGTATTCCACGGTAAATTATGGCCTCTATTTAACACCAAATTTTAGCCACTTTCAAGTAAACTTGCTTGCATAACATAAGTCTATAAAACTGAAATTATGTTTAGAAATTTATACAAATTTCTATTTCGTCCTATTGTCTGAAGGAAAGATGTGGTATTATGTTTAATGTCAACTTTAGTAAGTCTATGCAACTACTGGTATTATGTTTAATATCAACTTTAGTAAGTCTATGGAAAAAGGTACTGAACAAATTTTCTTACGGTTTTTCAGCAAATAATACTAAGCCCAAATTTTATAAAGGAAAAGGTATATTATGTTACTTAATATTTTGGAACAACTGGTTTTCTTTATTGTTTTTTAAACTTTTCCATTTTATTAAAGACTCCGTTGACATATTTACGGTGTCTTTGGTAAACCTAACACGATAGTAAAAACCACACGACCAGAGATGTATGCAATTATATTTTTCATAATTTTCTCTAAATGTTTCTTTTCCTGCTGCTGATAACAATTGCGACCTGTGACCGTGTGGTCATAATCTATTTATTATTGACATTATGGCTGGTCGGTATTAAACTATTCTTCAAATCACGTACCACTACATCTTGTAGACACTGTAACTTTGTTGCCTAAGCTGTACCATATAGCATGGTCAAGGCTTCATTACCCACTCGAATCAAAGTTTTGTTTAGACATTTAGCATTGAACGTTACGTCGTTCCCTTCCACTTTTATCTCCTCTTATCTCTAAAAAAATTAGATGATTTTGTAAAGTAGTGACTGAAAGAGCAAATAATGGCTTTTCGTCCATATTGTTAACCATTTTGGATTTTATTAACGGACATCACGGCCTATAAACAGTTATGTGTCGTGACTTTTAATCAGCAACAATTAAATAGTTAGTGTTTATGTATTGAGTGCACGGGCAGTCGTAATCTAGCTAATGTATGCAAGTCGATACTGGAATATTTTGGATGTCACGGCCAACAAACAATTTAGTTTCATGGTCTATGATTAGTTGTTTTTATTAAGTTGATATTTGAATATTTGATGTCATCGTCCATAAACAAATGTCATTGTTATAAACAATTACATGTCGTGTTCATAATATGTCCAGCTACTATTAATACATTGGTACTTTAATATTAGGTGTGATGGTCAGATTCTGTTCGCAAGCTGAGATTTCAGTATCGAATGTCATAACTATTAATCAGGTATTATTTATAAGTTTAACCATAAGTATATGGCGTTACAGTCTATAAATGATTGTGTACATAGTGTAATAAGCAACTAAATGTCACTGTCTATGCTTCAGCTACTATTAGCAGAATGATATTTGAGTATTGAATATGATGGTCTATATTCTGGCTACTGTTAGCAATGTTGGATTATGAGAATCACATGGTGTAGGCTTTATTTAGCCACTGTTGGTTAGATGGAATATGAATATATGTTTTCATGGTTTATAAACAATTACCTAAGTCTCGTACAGAATACAGGTCATCACATTCAATATTGATATTTAAATATTGAATGTGATGACCTATATTCTGGCTACTGTTAGCGATGTTGGATTATGAGAATCACATGGTATATAGGCTTTAATTAGCCACTGTCGGTTAGATGGAATATGAATATATGTTTTCATAGTTTATAAACAATCACTTAAGTCTCGTAATCCATATTTCAGTTACTATTAAAATATTCTAGCTACTGTTAAATAATTGAAATTTACGTATTGAGTTTCATAGCCTTTAATTAAATGTTGTGTTAGTAATTTAATTCTTTGGAGTCATAATAAACGAATAATTTAGTGTGTAATAATTAAATATAATGGACAGTATATAGTGTCACAATCTAGAAACAATTTGGCGTATAAACGGTTACATCTGATGTCTTTATTCTAACTAAAGTTAACAAAGTGAAAATTACATATTTAGTACCAAGGTCTTTAATTAACTACTTTTAATAACAATTAAAGGAAACTACGTGATGTAGTATTATTTCTACATTAGCAAAGATCTTTGCTAATATCCCACCTGAAGATGTTGTAATACAACGAAACCTAGGTAAAGAAATTAAAGAAAGTAGAAATAATACTACATCACGTAGTTTCATTTAATTGTGAATAATGAATTTCTACAAAATTAACGCCAAATATATTCAACTTTTAATAAGTTAGAATTTGAGTATTTGGTGTCAAAGTTCGGAAACTATAATAGTTTATAATAACTAAATATAGTGGCCTGTAGATAGTGTCATAAAACGTTTACGTGTGATGGATCTTTATTTTAGCTATTATTAGCTAAATTATGTTTACGTATTGAGTGTCATGGCCTTTAATTAAGAACTATTAGTAAGTTGGAATTTGAATATTTAATTTCAAAGTCTATAAATAATTATTATATTTAATTATTTATAGGCTTTGCAATTAATTATGCCATAGTCTAGAAACAATTACATGTGTAAACGATTACGTATGATGACCTTTATTCTAGCTATTACTAACGAATTGAAGTTTATGCATTGAGTGCTATGGCCTTAACACCTATTGAGTTGGAATTTTAGTATTTGGTGTCAATGTCTAAATATTAAGTGTATAGTTATTACATGCCCTGTAAATAATGTGCACATTAAGAAACAATAAGCGGTTAATTAATTACGTTTCGTAACTTTTATTTTAACTACTTTTAACGGATTGACTTTTGCGTATTGAGTGTCATGGGTTTTAATTAGCTAAGATTAATAATTTATGATTCCAGCGATTAGTATCATAGTCTGAAAAAAACTAGATACCACAGTATATAAATAATAATGTTACGCCACGTATGCATTTGCTACCATATATTATCAAATTGGTATTGATCGGCTGTACTCTTTAACGTACTATAGGAGTCTATTGCTCTTACTTAAGACCAGAGCACTATGAGTCTCGCGTGATATTAATATAAAGAAATAAATAAGATAATTGTGTGATAATGTGATATAATTTTCGCGCACAGTGAGCGACGAAACGGTATCGCTGGCTAGAAATGAATTGCGGAGCGCACGCTCCATTTACGCCGCGACATCTCTCAAATGCGCGCCGTGCCGCCGTGCGCGCCACGCCTCGTCACGTCCTTGCCGCCGGACGTCGCGCGCCTCTCATGCATATGGAGTGGATCGCTCTTACTGGAGCGCGGCCGAGTGGAATTCTGGACGCGGGCGGACTTTTACCGGATCCGTTCCGTCTCGGCCCTGAAATTAGTGATAAAAAAGTGGTCAGGCGCGTGTACACCAAATGTATAAAGCGAAAGTAACTTTAATTTGACATTTAGAATCATATCAGGTCAAAAACTTTATATAGACCTAATTATTAAAAAATATTGTGGGCGCATGTGTTTTATAGCTTTCATAGGTATGAAGGAAATCGTATCCAATAAAATTTTGATCTGAAGTTAAAAAGAAAACATGATTGAAAAACAATTCGTATCCAAAAAAGTAAAGATTTATCTGAGATTATGATGAAAGCAAGAAAGAAAAACAGTTATCCTTTTCGCATTCTGGCATTTGTAGTTGTATGTCTATGAATTTTAGTAACGATAAAAGTTAATTACATTAGGGAAGTTAAATTTTTAGCCTCTATACTTAAGTGAGACTAACGATCGTGACGAGAGGTAACGATGATGTTCATAGATAACCATGACGACAATAGATAACGATGATGACCATAGATAACGATGACGACGATAGATAACGGTGATGATCATAATAACGATGACAACGATAGATAACGATGATGACGATAGTGGAAAACCATAGTACATTTTGAGAAATTTATTTTAATTAATGATGTATAAGGTGATTGAGCAGTTGGATACTATGAGAGGGATTCTGATATTATTCGATAACACTGCATACACAATATTTCTAATAATTACTTTAAAAAAATGCAAATTAAAATAAAAATTAAAACCTAACATTTCCAGTAGAACATAGGTAAAAAATGGAACAAGATTAATTGGAATACGGTTAAGAAATTTCTATACCTTTCGATATCATTATTGAAATTTAACTGAAACACATTTAATTGAAACTTTTTTATCAATGCTAGAATTTTTTTACAATTTCCAAATTCACGGCTGAAAAAAATAAGAGAAGGAAAATAAGGTACATGTCAAATCGAAGGTTAATATCTCGTAAACGCCTTAAAGATGAAAAATGAAACGGCTTAAAGATGAAAAATGAAACGGCTTAAAGATGAAAAATGAAACGGCTTAAAGATGAAAAATGAAACGCCTTAAAGATGAAAAATGAAACGCCTTAAAGATGAAAAATGAAACGACTTAAAGATGAAAAATGAAACTGCTTAAAGATGAAAAATGAAACGGCTTAAAGATGAAAAATGAAACGGCTTAAAGATGAAAAATGAAACGGCTTAAAGATGAAAAATGAAACGCCTTAAAGATGAAAAATGAAACGCCTTAAAGATGAAAAATGAAACGACTTAAAGATGAAAAATGAAACTGCTTAAAGATGAAAAATGGTCAATGAAACTTCAATTTGAAATTGTTCTATTTACCTAGTAATCGATGGATGCGTGAAAAAAAAATCCCCTCACGTGCAAAATGTGTGGAAAGTAAATAAAAAAACATATTTTACCACATATTATTTGAAATCGCCATTATAAAACCCAAATTAGCAAACCAAGTGATCTATAACTCTAAACGCTGTGAAACTGTAACAAACGGACGAATCGACAGACGTACATCATAAAATAGAACATTTGTGATAGGGGTAAAAATATCTGATTAATGTATATCATAGTTATCTTGTGAAGAATGGTGATCAACGATAATTGGCTATAAATATTTTTATTTAATGATTGAAATAAAAAATAATAATGTCTCACAATTAAATAAAACTACATGATGTGGTATTATTTCTACTTTCTTTAAGTTCTTTACCACGACCTAGGTATTGCAACATCTTCATGTGGGCTGTTAGCAAAAATCTAATTGCCCGCCTTTGCTAATTGCCCATCTTAACCAGCCGATCAAAATGCGTGACGTCGAAACGCACCACACAAATCACATATAAATATATATATATATATATATATATATATATATATATATATATATATCGTGACATCGTTGAATTTACATATCACGCGATTTAGAAAATGTTTCATGATCTTTTCCCGATATTGACACGTTTTTCGCAAAAAATATCACAATTGTGGATTTATCAGATTCATTTCGAATAATTTTATTTATTCTTTCAGAAATAGTCAAATACCCTAATTCCTTTTTTTACTATCGAAGCCTAACAAAATCATCATTATTTATAATCATGCCGTCGAATGTGCTGAAAACGTAAAAATTTTCTATTAGCACGTCTTCATTTGGGAGGTACTTTTTCAGTTTTTTTTTTCATTTTTCACCCTGTGCCTGCCTTTGAATTTACGAAACACAACTTTTTAAGAAATATCATTACAATAAGCTTTGTAACCGGAATACAAATAATTCTATCAGCAATTTACGCCAGAAAATTTTGCTGTAAATTTCTAGATCTTCAAATTTCTAATGTCCCCCCCAGGATTGTGTCTTAGAGATTGATAGAAATTGATAATACTGCGTTGATAATTGTCGACGCCGTGGTGTGTTGGATTGATCACGAGCTATACGATATGGCCTTTGACGCTTCGATGAACCGTGGCGAACCGCGGGGGTGCAGGTTCCCGATTCGCGGCCGCTCGATGAGCTGTGCTGGACTATTATTCTGGTCGACTGTATCATATTGCTCTTGTATATGTTACAGTCAACCAGAATAATCCACCATATAATTATTTACATTAGTACATAATATAAATACTGACATCTAGTGGAGAATTATACGACTTTTTATTTATAATAAAGCGAATATCGCCATCTAGTGATTTACAAAAGTATGATTATAATAATCGTTTATAAAATAAATAAATGCCGCTGTTAAATTATTAGTTTCATAAAAATTACGAGGAAAAACGTGATTATTTATAATATCAAACCTCTGAGATATAAAAGTTTAGTTTTATTCAAATCATACAAGTGGTTTTTGCGTAATGCGCACACAGACGTGATCTCGTTACCATTTTATTATACTTATAGATTACATAGAAATATTATAGGTTACTAATATACAACGACGAGCAATTAATGACACGGTTTAGGAAGCTATTATGACACAATAACTACGTCATTTCCATTATATAACATTCACGTGTTCTCGAAAAGGAACAATTTACATAATCGAAAAGGGACATTTACGTATAGGGCGGTGAAGTATACCGATGTAGATCATTTCACGATAAGTACACGATGAAACGCCATACTTCTCAATACTTACGTCCTTCTTTCGCTGGTCTCATTTTTACATACGAGTACGCAATTCTATATTTCAGATTAAATTTCATTCGCCCGTATTCCTGATATTAGTTTCTTTGTTTCATATTTTTCAGTCTTTCCCTGTCTGTACGTTCAATACGATCATACTGTTTTAACGTTATTTTATTCATCTTTATACTCTTTCTGCGACGTCACATTCTCGTTTAACATCTGTATTTTTAGTAAAAACGGAATACTTATAATTTTGTATTATCCGTTTCTCCGTCCGTATATACACTGTAAGAAAAAGTTTCCATCCTCGAGTTTAATGTACGTGGAGGTACTTTGAAACATAAAAAAAGTTGTGTCATGGCGTAATAATTCTTTCAGTTGAAGATTGCGATGGAATTTGGCATAAAAACATGAAAATAGTACTTGAAATATTTGAAAATAAATAAAAAAAACCTTTTAACAAATCGACTTAAAATTTGGCACAGTAATAAAATATATTAACCCTCACATATTTCATTATACTCAAAAGTATTGATATGGAAA
The DNA here is from genome assembly GCA_039881145.1 of Druceiella hillmani. Lineage (NCBI taxonomy): Eukaryota > Metazoa > Arthropoda > Insecta > Lepidoptera > Hepialidae > Druceiella > Druceiella hillmani. The sequence continues at coordinate 23,648,464 of JAYKKI010000004.1, read as the reverse complement.
TTTTAGGGGATTATTTTCAAAACTAGCCAACCTAAAATTATGAAAAAATAAGGGATTTTGAAGGCAATGCAATGACTGTAGGACAGCTATAGGCATGATTTTAGACGTCATAATTTTTTAAATTTGCACCATGATTTTACCCTGTGAAACATATGGTAGGCAATATTTATTATAGCTATATTTAGGGTGTCAAACATTAAAATATGTATGTGTAATATGTGTGTGCCCACATATATATATATATATATATATATATATATATATATATATATATATATATATATATGGCTAAATGTGTGCAAAGCCCTCGAATAGTAGGTAATGAAATAGTCGACGCAAAAGCTCGGTTCGCCGCCGTGAACGGGGATCCATGTTTTATCTCCTTCCCGTGACTCGTTCCTGGATGACATATGACTAGCAAAGAACGTGGAAAAGATCATCCCAAATTACGGGTGCGGGATATTTCCAGATCCAATCTTTTATACCCACAAAACCCTGGTTCTCAAATTTCACTTTTCCTCGAAAAGAAACCCTGTGGGATCTCGCATGCTTTTGGGTCATTGTTCTTTTCCTACCCATTCAGCTAGCTGTGTGTTAGAGAATCTCCAATTTGCGACTGTGGGCTTGGAGAAGGCGATCTAAATCATCCCATTTTCTGCGTTTATTTACAAATTATTAAAATATAAAATTCAATTGCCCATTAACATAAGATTACTTTTATCTATTGCTAACAAACCCATTCTAGGATTAATCATTCAGTTCACGAGAAAGAACGACAATATAAAACATAGAATCTACAATAGACAAAATACAGAATCTTTCATATTTATATTCTTGTTTATTTTCGTTTTACTCAACTTCTTAGTTATTTTTTGTTTTATTCTACAGTTTCTTCTTTTGTTAACAAGCAACAATGACAGATATCCGAAATATGATTTTGAAAAAAAGCTATGCAACCTGCATAGCCTTTTTTCCACACTTGACATTGGCAAAGGCTCTCTGTGGAGAGAACGAACGCCATATAATCAAAGATAAAGATAAGTGCGAGCTCTACTCGTAGTTATAGGTTTTTTTCAAAGTACCTCCACGTACATGACGATGGAAACTTTTTCTTACAGTGTATATAATTAAAGAGGACTGTATATAATCTTATATGTCCCCTCCCTAGTGGGATACTAGTCTCCGAAGTGTGTTGCAATGTGCCTCCCTTCCACAAACTTTTTAACAAACTACGATAAAAATCTGATGCAATGTAAAGATATTTTCATCTCCTTACATTAATAAATTAATGAAATTTATATCACCATGTTATTAGTGTTACATACGTGAAAGATGCACTATACAATATATTTATATCACCATGTTATTAGTGTTACATACGTGAAAGATGCACTATACAATATATTTATATAACGAAAATTATAATAATATTTATAAAAATATCTACGTATCCTTTAATGTTTCAAATTTTACACGTAAATGTACATAGAAATTTTATTTGTACTTGACAGGTTATTTTTTACAGTACACTTCTGTGTATAATTGTTTGTTAATAACCAGCTACTTTTCCATTCATTAATATATTTTCGTTCTCCGTTATTTTTATAAAAGCTTCAGCAGTCTTTCAGCTTTGCCATATGTATTTGTTATTTCACATCGCTTTCGGTATCTTCATTTCTCAACAGTAAACTCAAAGTGCCTAAAAAATCATTCATTTACTTTGTCTATATTTATTTTATACAACATATTAACTATTTAATATTTTAACAAACATCATTTTACATTTGCCACCATGCATACGTTGATTTTTCTCTAACCGTACCAGAGACGTTTACGTTACTAGAAATTTAATATTTTTTATTCATATATAATGTAGTTACACAGAATAAAACAATATTATAAAGATAAGAAGAAATTAAAAAAGAATTGGTGAATAGCTCAGAAAGCACTGAGAGGGATTGAAAATTGTGAATAGAAATTTAATTTCTTTTTAAAATATATATAAACACTAAATTTATTTATAAATAATAGTTTACAAAATTTAAGAATGAATGTATATTAATAAATAAAAGTTTAGATTTAATTTTCTTAAATTTACAAATTATTTCATAAAGTTCTGTTAGCGAAATCTTTGAAAAACATTTTGATGAGAATAAAACGAATATGGGCCATACAAGATCATTGCCGTCATCTTCATGCAAGCAGCATTGCCGTCCGGCGTCACAAACACAGTGTTTAGTTTTTCATACGTCGAACCTCATAATCACTCGTATATGTTACGAATGTACCTCTTTAAATAACGAATTAATAAATTTTTTTATTAATTCGTTATTTAAAGAGGTGATTAAACTTTTACTATTTTTTGTCGATGAAATACTGTACTGACATTGACCAACATCTAACTAAATGTTTTTATTTGTGTCGTTTTCATGCAACTTCATATTTCTTAAAATTGTACAAATTTCACATTTCAAATAGGGCACTATCGCAAAAACATTATCAAATAATCATTAATAAAATTAAAACCAGCAAGTAGTAACTATTTTCTTTGTTTATATTAAAGTTTTAATTTTTTACCTTGCAATAAAAACAGTACATTGTATAATTTTGCCAACATTGGCTAACAAAAATCTAAAAAAACACATGTATTTGGAGTCAAAGATCATGATTGTGCAAAAACACGTATTAGCACTTTACGGGTTTATTCCGCGGAGGTGGATATAACATCTATCGTAAACCAATATATTTTATTAAGAAACTGTAGGTTGGACATCAAAAAAAGCGTAACGTACTTCTGCTTAACATGTTTGGTCATATCAAACCAATAGGTCCCCATCAAGTCCAACACAGGCTTATCGGAATAAAACATTTCCATTCTCTGAACGTACAACACTTCTTATTCATACTCTTATAGTAGGCAAAATTAATGTTAGTAATCGTAATATAAGTTTTTGTAGTAAAACTTCTTTACGCACGCTAGACTTGGGGAGTAAGCTGGTGAATGCGTGATGAGCGCGTTATGAAAAGTGTGATCTGGCGAGGCGAACGGAAGTTGAGAGGGTGATATAAGTTAGTGAAGACAGAAAGAGAGAGAGTTAGGTTTCGTATATTACTGTAGGGACAAGAGAGAGAGGTGCTCGCGCGCATTTTCTTTCTCTCTTCCTCTCATAGCCAGTGTATGAAATATATATATATATATATATATATATATATGCATGCGAGTTTGCTAGCGTTACGCGAACGGTGATTTTTTGATTATTTTGTAATTTTATTTCGTTCTTGAACAATTTTATAAATTATTATTTTGTTCAATACATTAAATATTATACGTTTAAAGTGAATAAAATTGTAAATATATTTTAAAGTTCATATTTTGTGAATTTGAAGTTTTACTTCAGTCGTGTGGTCTAAAGCACACTCGTTTTTTATCTCATAACTATTCGTAAACAAGTTCCATAAAGGTACAATAGATTTTATTGTCCTTTATATATAATATGTGTTATAAATACATTAAATTATGTATATACAAATACATTAAAATATTCATTGTTTACGTTCATACTGTCAATGTCAAACACAATAGTCTATGGTATAACAATCGCACAGAATAGAGTCGCCAAAGAATTTAAAATGGCAGATTGATTGAATGAGTTTCGAGCTGTGAATTTTGTTTGATTTCAAACGTTACTTTTTCAATAGTCTGTGGAGTGTATCTCATTGTAAAAAAGCGTTTATTTTATATTTTGTGCGATAGGTATCTGTGTTACTGACATTAAATTTTAAATTTCATATGTATTGCAGGGAATTAAGGGAAACAACGCACGCATGGAACAAAATTTAAAAAAAGTATAAGCAAGAAAAAAGTATATAAAGAAGTATAATCTTTAACAAAAGAACCTCGATACCGTTCAAACTTAAAATTTTGATGAATTACGGTCGAATTTCAACCACTGGTCGATTACAAGTTTGTAGGTTTATAATTCTGTGGTTATTGCAATATTTTTGAAAAAATTCTAAGAATTACTGGAATTTAGTTAGGTAAGGAGGAAAGAGTTAAGCTAAATTTGGTGCTGTAACATATATAAACCTGTTAAGTACGGAGTTACAAACCGAACTGGGATTATTCGGCACAGGTTTCGGTACATAAAAAAGTTAAAACTTTTAAGAGTACGTAGTATTTCTATTGAACTATTTAAAATCATTTTGCGTTGAAGTATTTACAAAACGTTGTTATCTTGAGTTTTAACATTTTTGACATGCGTTGTTAAAAAATTAGATTACATTGTGAAATCCCCGGGAGATTCTTTCGTATCCCGTGAAGAGGATATCGTATAAAAATGATGTTTTCGATTGTATTCGAAAATAATGACACAATTGATGAACTCCATTAGAAAGATATTTTCATTTATGACCCAATTGATGGAGTTCGTTAGAAAAAATTCTCACCCTAACTTTTATGTATACGAAGGAATTTAAGATAATATTTAAAATTTTATATATAGTGTATTAAAAAGCTGACATTGTTTAGAATATAAAAAGCAATCAATTCAGGGATTAAGAATCAGGAAGGAGTAAAAAATAAAATACAATTAACAACCATGACAAAAAAATTAAAGCTGTCTTCATAAATACGAATATATTATATTTTTATTACATAAAGAATTGTTAATATCAAATTAAAAACAAATTTATTTATTAAACAAAATTTATGATAACTTATTTTAAAAACGATTACAAAAAATAATTAGTACCGATTACTTTTGAGTGTTGCGTAGCCAAATGACAAAAACGGAACTTTATAATTCCATCCTATCCGTCTATTTGTCTGTCCGTATATCACAAATTTAGATGGTAGGTGTTTTCAGTGAACCCCTATACAATGAAATAGTGGAATGATAAAATAAATATATATTGGGGGTGGGACTTCATATGTGAAGCTGTATCTATCTGTGAAGCTGTATCTGGTGTATCTATAATCCAGTACATATGGGCGTGTGGGGTATCGTTATTTAGGTAAAAATTACATAGAGGATCCAAATTAATATATAAGTCAATATTCAGTGAAATATACGCTTCTAAAGTTTTAAAAAGTCGCTAGGGTTAACAAAAATTTAACTATTCAACTAGCGTGTCTAAAATTCTGAAAAAAATTAAGGTAGAAGAACTTAAAATAAACTTTCGATGAAAATTGGTTTGAATAATACATGTTGTGCAATTTTTTTAATATGGGATATTTTCGGTACCGGCCGCAGCAATAACTAAGTTATTCATAGTGTCTGAGAAATACAGACTTATAAGTTTAATATTTTTTGGTGCTACGGAACCCTTCGTGCGCGAGTCTGATTCGCACTTGGCTGGCTTATTTTAATTTGTAGCCATTGTCTAAATTATTAAAAATAAACTTCTAACTAGATTAACATTCATTCAAAATAAAAGTTGGTTTGCTCTTCTCGAGTTTTACATGGCATTTTTTGACGAAACTTTACACATCGTGTTAATTTCTTCAATACTTCTAGAATATCTCTCTCTGTGTGGCACGCAACGGACCGCGTCCGATAAAGCGTACATCCGTCTGTCGTATGTCGTATTGTTATGTGCGCTGCGTTCCGAAGAGGTATTTCGTTAATTTTATTTATTCGCCTAGCGGTAGTACCGGATCTCGCGAGTGCAACTCGATGCATCGGCATTCTCGTCGGGTACGTGCGGCCTACATTACACGCTCGTATAAGCGGATACAACATTTGGAAAAACTCAATCATTATTATAATATTTTTGGACTATATATGTAATATACACAAAGAAGCTACAGAAAATTTACAATTCGACTGGTTTGGAAAATCATTTCTTTTTCAAATATATGTAATATTATACACAAACAAGCTAAAAGGAACTTAACAATTCGTTTGGTTTGGAAAATCTTTTCTTTTTCAACGAAGGTGTGTTGCCGCCTGAATAGAAAAAGTTTTGTTTTTTATGTATCGTTGATATATATGACTCGTCCTATATAAATAGTAAGTACTTAATATTCTATGAAGAAAATACAATAAAGTATTTAATTAAAAATATCAACCTAAATTTTTATTAATAATATTAACGCTACTAGCTTCATCTTAATCAATTCACTTAGGCCAGGAATTCACTCAAGTGAAAAACTTTGGGTCGTTATTCAACAACTGTAAAATTAGTTTAATTAAAATGAAAATAAAATTGTTATGTGAGCGTATAACTCGCACTATAAATTTCGTACACTCATAGACGCATATAAACATTTAAGCGTACAGAGCGTTTCTATGAAACTATTTACAAATATCGTATTATTTATTATCATGTAAATATATAAATACATATGTTATCTAGTACATCTTTCGCATACATAATAAATGTGCATTATAAAATACAAAGTTATTTTTACAATTAATTTAAGTCATTTGTGTGAAGTTTCCGGGAATCGTTTGCAGACACAACTATATCTCGCTAATTAGTCAACTATTACTCGTAAACTATTTATTTATCACTTTTTATGCATAGTACATGTGGCGGACTTATTTGCTCATGTAGCAACATGAGCAATCTCTTCCAGACAACCATAACAAGTGGTGTTGAAATTTAGTCGATAGTCTGTAAGAGATTTTACAACGAAAATTCTTTATAGTACATTAGACAACAAAAATAAAAAACATACAAAAGTATATGTAACACAAATTATTGACAAAATTTGGGATGGGAAAGACAGGAAAGGACAAGGGCACAAAGGAAAAGGTTTCAAGAGAGGCAGGACTTTTTCAATCGATCTTGGAAAATTGTTAGGCACGTGATTTTCCATTTCGATCTTTGAAAATTGTTTAGGGACGTGATTTTAACTAGTAGAGCCTGTGATAATTTTTCTATTCTATCTATATATTCTATATATATATATATATATATATATATATATATACATATGTATATATATATATATATATATATATACAAATATATATATATATACATATATATATATATATATATATATATATATATATATATATATATATATATATTATATTATTTAATTTCGTTAGATATACTACTGGTGTGAATTCAAAATTAGCGGTTTAAATGATGTGGAGGAATTTACATAACTTAACAAAATTGAACATTTTAAAGTTTAATATATTACCGGGTCTCTGTACTGAAAAAGTGTTCTTGACATACCTCCACCATTTTTGAAAAGCTTTTCCAACGATACCGTTGGAAAAGCTTTTCAATACAATACATAATAGAATGAGATTACAAAAAATTATCCTCGTTTTACACGTAGCCTAAACGATCTTTAACACAATTTATTTTATATCCTTGTAGGCGTTATAAATACGTGCACTTATGCCAAACTTCAGCTCTACAACACTAATATTCTGCGAATAAAACGACTGTGACGTAACATACGTGGCGAAATTATAAGGTTCCTTGGTTTTTTTTTCAGGGTTCTCCTAAAAAACTTTTTAATCCAAGTTTTTGTATTTTTTAATGCATTCTTTCGTATTACATTCGAGTAATTTTATTTCATCATCATCATCATATTTGGCACGGCAGCCCAGGGTGGGCCAAGGCCTTCTGTTGGAGATTCTTCCAGGAGGTTCTAGTCTTCGCCTTGGTTTTCCTGTTATTTATCCTGAGAATGTTAAAATCTTCTTCCACTGAATCGATCCATCGTAATTTTGGTCTACCTCTTCTACGATTTGTTAGAGGTTTTGCGATGAAAACTTTCTTTACTGGGTTTTCATCTTTCATTCTAGATACGTGGGCAGCCCAGTTCATTCTTTTGATTTTGATGATTTCACCAAACAACCTATAGATTTCTGAACTAAGACATCTTCGCCAAATACCATTTTCCTTGACACCCCCAAATTTTCTCCTCAGAACCCTTCTTTCAAAGGCTGCTATTTTATTCTCTCCAGTTCTAGTATTTTATCTACTGTAACCAATATTGTTACCATTTAAATATTAAAATAAAAAATCCCTAATTCTTTTTTTTAATTTATTACTTCATGCGACGTAAAATAATTTTTTTTACGTGAAATCCATTAACTGGTTCTGGAAGTACGAGAAATTCCCTTGAATTTATTTTTTTTAATCGACCGTTTGTTATTCTCTTTCATCTAAAGGACTAATTTATTTTAATTTTAACTGTTTATCGTGTGCAAACGATCGTGCAAGAAATGTATGGGCGATTTCGGAATTTACGAAACTTTTCCTTCAAACATGTATGATTTAATATATTTTTATTTTCTTAATAGCGATATATGTTTTAAAAGTATGTCGAAATTTGCATTTTTTATAAATATGGCGTCGAGATATGTGGTAACGATCTAATTATAATTATAGTCTTAACAGTTTTTTAAGTTAAAATATTTTTTTTTATTTTCGATTTTTTTTTAAATTGTTACTTTTTAATCCTTGCTTAACTAACATTTTTTGTTCATTTTATTCGAATCAACAGCTGTTTAAGTAACCCAAAATTATTAAATGTTTTCAATGATCCTTCGATTTTAATGACTAGTTTATTATGAATGAGTTTATATATTTATTTACATGTACTTATTTACATTATTTATTATTGTCGTACTCGAAAGTCATATTCATCAACCCAAAGCGATACATTACACTTATATACACTTACACACAATTAACATTTTTTCATTGCCGTCGTTACCAAGCAACCTAACTTAACTTAAAACTATACTTACCTAGAATTGTTTACATCGCATTGCATCCTTTCCGGTCGAGTATAAAAGGATTTATCTGCAAAAAATATTTTTCAATTATTAACTACTTCTATCATTTTCCCTATTTCCATAATTTTCAATGTAAACGTAGCCATAAATCAAAACTGGTGTCTGTTTAAAACATATAATTCCATTAAATTAGTATATGAATTGATTATTGGTAGTCAAAACGGTGATGCAGATTAAACGAGCAAATAAAAATTCAATTAGATGGCACGACAATAAAAGCATAAGTATATGCAGCTAGGCTTACGAAACACGAATCGACAGTTACATGCCGACAGCTGACCTTAATCGAAGAATAAAAATGCATTGAGTGCGTTTAGGAAATTTAACAATATATTCGGATATAACAACAAACGATTCACCTTAAAATAAAAATACGGGTTCCAGAGCAGCTCGTAATCCCAGTCCTATTATTTTCTCCAAAAACATAGGTATTAACTGCAAGAACTACACAAACTTCAAGTAATTCAAAATAACGTGGAAAAGAAACCTTTGACATTAAACTGAAAAGAGGACGATAAAATGGATAAGGGAAAAAGCGAGGAAGGAAGATATAAGTGAAAAGATAATAAAAACAAAGTGGACTGGTCATGCTGCTCGAATTGATAACGACAGATGGACAAGGAAAACAAGCGAATGGAGAGTGTGGGACGAAAAATTAAAATAGGGACGATCGATAACCAGATGACATGATGACATCAGGAAAGTGGCCGGAAGAAGATGGATGAACACAGCGCAGAACAGAGAGATGAGAACAGAATTGGAGGAGGTATTTATCAAAAAGTGGAGGTAAACTTCTGAAGAAATAAAGAAGGAAAGTAAAAACGGAAGCCTTGTCCGAACACATAAATTAATAAAAATCTCTCCTGGTCCTAAAGATTTGTCAGTATAATATAAGTTATTAAAAATTTAAAAACATTTTAATAATAAAAAAAATCTGGTGTGTTCTTTACATCACACAGGAACAATGCGGGCTTATTTTTTGAAAATAAAATAACAGACGCGTATTATATTAAACTACTCTCAAATAAAATATTAATCAACAAATTAAACGTAATTTTTGGACTCCGTGTTAGACAATGATGTCGCTTTGCCTATGCCGAAGGGAGCCGAGTTTACCCGTAAGAATGAAATAATAAGTTTATGGAAACTGGAATATGTTATAAATACTTTAGATTTAAATTTAATTAAATATTTAAAAGAAAGTGCACATGGTGTGTCTAAAAAATAGTTCACTTGGCCGATGCCGAAAGAAGCCGAGTTTACCCGATTCAGAGTCACCGATCCGAGCGTGACGCTCAGTTGCGTTCATTGTTCAGTAATTTTTTAAAGAAGTTTAAAAAATTAACGAACTCTTAAAAAATGTATCAAAGTTAAATTTTCGAATTAATTTAAACGACTCGTTTCTAGTTGATAGCGATGGAACTGAATAAGAAAATAAAACTAAAAAATCGGTATTCCGCAGTAATGTAATATCTGATAATTAAACAAATTTAATTTTACTCTGTAATTAAAGTATCGCTGTAGTATGAGCAGGCTTTCTCTCCTCTCTTCCTGTGACACGTAATAATTGTGTGTGTTATAATCTCACAATTAACATGAAAAAACTCAATTTTCAATATTAAGCAAGTATGAATAAAAAAATTATGTTTATACTGATTAAATATTCAAACGAAACGTACTTCTACTATGATTATGGCAATTTTCAATGTAGGTGAGTGTTTAAAAAAATTATTCAAATGACATTTAACCACACGTGTCTTATTCAAACAGGGATGTGTAATGTTGCCGTCGCTTAAATTAAATGTTTATAAATATTCTTATTGAACAGGTAAAGTCCTTTTATTTCTGTCTATTAATACAACGCAGTTAGGTGACACTGCGTTGATGTCACGTAAAAACTATCCGACGAATACCGATGACAACAAATATAAAATCTTAGTATCTTTACGTAAATCCTCTAAATTTTGCGAAAATGAAGGGTACAGAATTAAAAACTATTGACATTTTCATCATTTTACTAAGACGTTCTCTCGGAAAAGGCTGGCGATAGGCAACGGGGGACGGCGCAGTACCTACCGCCGCTAAGAAACAAAAAAAAGCATCCTTTAGAGAACCCTTACTACGCTAAGTCATCTCGATCATCATTGAAGGTCTTTGTGAATATTTTTTTATAAAGTGTTTATAAAAAAAAAGTTCAATCACGCCGCGTCTGCGGTCGATCGTCTCGTTCGGTTAGAGAAAGTATCCTTTGACTGAGCCGCAGAATTCGGCCGAATGCCAAATTACATACAAAGTTTAACCGAAAACTAAACTGCAAGCTCATTAGAGGCGCGCGCCTGCACCGAGCGGAGCCGGGGAAAGTGTCGCGGCGAGATCTCTCCGCAGCGGCCGCAGGTCTCATTATGCACTCTCGCGCCACTCTTGTTTTCAATCTGCTCTCCATAGATCATATTGCATGCGCGTAGATAAGTCATTGAACCTTACTATTTGGAGTTTCGTTGCATGCGAAATGATACGATGTTAACGAATTCGGAAACAGATAGCTATTATTGTAACATAGAATTTAGCGAAATTGTTTATAGCAGATCTCTCCTTAATAGCTTCGAGCACGTATACAAATGTTATAGCAACATGGGTATCTGTATCTGGGCAACTATTTATGGGTATCTGATACAAATGTTATAGCAACATCTGTATCTGGGCAACTATTTATGGGTAGGTATCTGTGCAGACTTCCACGTAATTCGAGATCCACTAGACTGATTTTAGTGACTCTTTTACTAAGAAAGACTATGGATCTCTAATAAATTCGCGAAATATAATATACAGGATGTCCAGTGGCAGATTTCAAAGTTTGAACAAACATAATTTCTGAACGCAACATATAAGAGGGGCTCGGGGGGCGTCGTTGGTGGAGCCATGGAACAGTGGAGTGGAGAGCACCGCGTTTTTGCCGTCGAGGCGTACATTTCGAGTGGATTTTCGCTGTCTGTAGCACGCCGTCGATTTAATAATCGTTACAGTATTCGTCGATTACGTGATGGACCATCGATCAACCTCATTCAGTCACGGGTAGCAAGGTTCAGAGCTACAGGATCAACATTAAATAGGTCCAGGCCAGGACTGAGAATGGTGTAGCCATTGGTAGTCAAGGATAAAAATGTCGAGCGTGTTATGGTTTCTGTCGTTGAAAATCCCCGTTTATCACTGCGTACATGTTCATCGATATTGGGAATTCCGAAATCAACTCGATTCTGACTTTGAATTAAGAAAAACTTACGCGGAGGTGATGTTGTTGAGATTTCATACTGCTACCCGGATGGGCAACATATTCTTTAGTGACGAAGCTCACTTTCACATTGGAGGATATGTGAATAAGCAGAACTTTCATTACTGGGATGTCCACAACCCAAGACAAATGCATCAAGATCCTTTACATAAGCCTAAAGTAACAGTCTGGTGTGCCATGTCTGCATCTGCAATCATAGGGCCTTATTTCTTTGAAAATCAACGTGGCCAAACTGTAACTGTGAATTCGGAGAGATATGCCCAGATGTTAAATGACTTTTTCAGAGTAGAACTACAGAATAGTCCATCCTTCAGCCTAAACACATGGTTCCGGCAGGACGAGGCCACAGCTCACACTGCTAATGTGTAGATGAATGCAGTGCGGCAGTTATTTCCAGAAAAAAAACATATCCCGAAACGATACCGTGCCGTGGCCACCTAGGTCACCCGATTTAAACCCATGTAACTTTTTATTATGGGGATACTTAAAATCCGTTGTTTACAAAACAAATCCGAGCACTATGACACAACTTAAAGAAAATATTCGAACCGAAGTCAGTAGGATACCCCAGTCGCTCTGCAAACGCGTTTTCGAAAACATGCGTGCTAGACTCGAAGAGTGTGTCAGACTCGATGGCCGCCATTAGGAAAACGTGGTTTTTAAAAAATTAAATCCGCATTTGTTGTTATAAGGTTAAAATAAACCTACTTTGTATTAGAGGTGTAGTTTTTTTTACAATTTTTCAAACATTGAAATCTCCCACTGGACATCCTGTATAATCCAAGTACGTTAAACCAAAGGACGTGAACCGTATTTTATTGTGCTAGGCACTTTATTTTGTCTTTCGAAACAAAATATTGAAAATCGGGATCGAAATCATACCGTCCTTAGAAAATACTAAATGTGAAATGTGACAAATTCCATTTTTATTAATATTTCGCTTCCTATGATACGGTGATCAACGAAGTTTATTAACAAAATAAAAGTAATAAAATTTTCGACAAAAAACTTTGTATTCATTTTTTACGTCAAACGAATTGCTTAAGCTTAATTAAGCAAAAAACGTAAACTGTGCGCTTTACCACACACACTGTGTATGAAACACTAATGATCTATGTACTCGTATCATAGCTCGTCGTCGTAATATATCATAGCTACGACTTGCGCGGAAAATTCTTAGTACGATTTGGCTCATCGTACGTGAAAAGTGAATAGATCTCATGTGCGACTGCATTATACTCGCAACATCCAGGATCTAAACAACGAAGAAAGATTTTCTTCTCTGTATTCGAGCGTCGAACCAACTTAAATGAGGCTTTTGAAGAAATAGGTAATGTGCTGGACGTTTCACAGATTATATGTCAGATGTATGTATGTATATATATATATATATATATATATATATATATATATATATATATATATATATAAATATATATATATATATATATATATATATATATCTTTTTTTTTTATATATGTACATATATAAGGGCCATATTCCTTTAAGAGTGCAAAGGAATGTCGGTAGAGTTCGTTTTTGTTTATTAGGGAACCTATGTTGTTTCAACTTGAGGGTACATTTTTTATTTATTATTAAATAAAAATAGACTCTTTTCTATTAAAGTGTAATATTTGCAATATAAACTAATTTTAAATAAATTGTTAGTTGGAACTAATGATATAAAAGTGCAAAAACCTGAAACAACAGAACATCAAGTAGGTTATTTTTTCAGGCAGCCATATTTTGGGTATTTTTTATTATACACACACACTTTTCATTAATTTAAGAAAAAAATCGAGGAACAAATGAATCTTGGAACTTCTTTTTTTATTTCATATGTCGAATGGGATATCAATAGAAAGTGCAAGGTACATTAGAATTCCAAAACTATTTTTCAGAATGTTAGGTAGAATATTTCTAAAGATATTATTCAAAATTTACACAAAATTCCCCCTCCCCAAACTAAGTAAAAAATTGGGAGAAAGCTGTTTTACTAGAAATTTACCTAAAATTTACTGAAAAACTACAGCGATAATTCAAAATCTTAGTTTTTTTTGAGAAATTAATATTAAAACCGAATTTATCAAAATTTTCCACTTCGACACTATATTTAACTAACCATTCAAGTTATCGGTCAACCACAGTTGCAACAGGGTAATTTGTTAAAATATGTAAATGAATATATTTCTTAAAGAATGAAAACACATTTTTTTCAAGTGTTTTCATTCTTAGTTATTTTCATAGAATTTATCAACTGTGATAGTTATTGAACTTGTCAACGTGCAAGCGACTAGTCATCTTGTGCAATTGTGATATTTACGTAAGTGTGCGTAAATAAATAAACAAATTATCGTGTACTCACCTTTATTACTGAAAGAAATAAGTGTATCGTATACGATAATTGACTCATCCACGTCGTAGCCCCATCTACCATTATGATGGAGCAGGCAGCGGCGATGAGGCGCCACTTCGCATACGCGTCCAGTTTTTTTATGACGGTAAATCGTGATTAAGGTATAAAATATCGCAATCAGTTTCGTAAATATTTTTCCAAAAAAAATCAACGTTTTAAAGTTTTATTTTATCATTCCCGAAGGCCCGTCACAGACCAACGGCAGATGCGCGAGCCCGCCGCCCGCGCCCGACTACCAGTACGGACGCTTCGACGCATCCGCCCTCCACATCGCGCACGCCCTCCGCCAGACCGAGTTGCAGAAGGCATACAGCCGCGCCCGCGAAAAACCCATCGACTGCTATCTGGTGAGTGCTGTACATGATCAATCTGTCATTTCTATACTGATTCTGCAAAGAAGCGTACTGAAAGTGTTACCTATTGCAATTCCCTCGAATTCCTTTATATATCGTTTGAATTTTCATTTTTAATGTACTGTGAAAAATAGATATTATATCATGTATTGTTATAAAATAGCTGTTTTTCCCAGATAAACATAGCGGTGAAAATTTTATTGACGTATCTCAGTCTCAGAGCGATTTATTTAGTGGCATTATACTATGTCTCCTATCTTTTAAACTGTATTCCTTCAAGAATATTTGAAGAACATGATGCTCAAACACTTAAATTCCAGCTCACCGACAGACGGAAAAGAAAGGACATATTTTTTTTGTAGCACGCTCCTACCAGTAACAAATTCGTAGGTGTATGATTATTGCCGGGAAAATTTAAATGTCATACAACGAAACGTAAGTCGTAGTTAATAATGTAAATATTAAATATATTTGGCGTTAATTTTGTAGAAATTCACTATCCACAATTAAATGAAACTACGTGATGTAGTATTATTTCTACTTTCTTTAAGTTCTTTACCACGACCTAGGTTTCGTTGTATTACAACATCTTCAGGTGGGCTATTAGCAAAGATCTTCAAAGGGCTATTAGCAATTATCTTTGCTAATACAACGAAATCTAGGTCGCGGTAAAGAACTTAAAGGAAGTTGAAATAATACTACATCACGTAGTTTCATTTAATTGTGATTAATATTTATATATAGTAGAAATAATACCACATCACGTAGTTTGATTTACTTGTCAGTAAATACTAAGTGATAATGTATTTCTATAAAATTAACGCCAAATATATTCAATATATGTCAAATTTTAATCAGAAATTATGAAATAAAGAATATATTTTTTCAGATTCGTTAGTAAAATTCGACTAGTTTACTTAGAGATTCGCTTGCTTTTCCTTTTCCGTGTACAATGACACTGATCTTTAAACACACGCAAACTTGCACACGTATGCCTCTATAAATCTTTAAATTAGATAAAACGAAATTGTCTTCAAAGCTTGACCATGTAAATAACTTCCGCTAAGTTTCAAGCGAAAAAAATTGAATTAATCTCATTAAGTAAACCTCATAATAAGGCGGAAGTGTAACAGACTCTACTGCCACGCCCCGATTGGCGCAAAATGAGTTTTATTATCATTAAACAAACTCATATGTAATTTAATTACTTAATGTTATATTAAATATTTTGTAACACACGTCGGGTCGCTGCAAATGTGGGCGCTCGGACCATGACGTAATGGTGGCGCCCGCGATACGCAGCGATTGATAACGATGAGTTAGAACGCCCGTCCGGTCCCAGTATCCGGTTAAGTTTTCATTGAAACTGGAAACTGTTTTCCATGTCTTCTGAAACCGATATAGGATTGATTATGAAATTTGACTAAAACTGAATGTGATGTTTAATTATTGAACATATTTGGCATTAATTTTGTAGAAATTCATTATTCACAATGAAATGAAACTACGTGATGTAGTATTATTTCTACTTTCTTTAAGTTCTTTACCACATCCTAGGTTTCGTGTTAATAGCCCACCTAAAGATGTTGTAATACAACAAAACCTAGGTCGTGGTAAAGAACTTAAAAAAAGTAGAAATAATACTACTTCACGTAGTTTCATTTAATTGTGACTTTTAATTATTAATCCAACACATTTCAAGTTTGAAAATGTATTTAATGTGTTTTTAAGATATTAGTTATCCATTCTAAACCATCGTAATGATAGAAGTATTTGTATTATAATATTTTGACTTTGAAATATATTACATTTTAATAAATTTTATCAAATCAAAATACATTGTTTGAAAACTAAAAAAACAACTGCGCAAAAAGTCCTGTTTTAATAACATTTTTAAGCCGAGACAAATATAACCATATATGAACATTCGTCAAACTGTTCAGTTGTATATAAAGGAGTAAAGATGACAAACATATGAACCTTCTTACTTATATAAATGTATCAAAAAAACATAATCGTCCGATCTAAGTAGTCGGGTAAAAAGTGTATAATGCAAACTGAATATCCGGTCATAGCGTAATAAATAAGAAATTGCTACCATGTTTCTATTGTTAAAATAAAAGCAAATTCTAGGAACGCTGTTACATTTCTTGTGTACAGATTTTCCTTGTCAATCGTTTCGGAAATATAAGTAGAGGAAAACGTTTTATATACTTTGTCAAACAATTTTATTGTTTATGTAATAAAATTAATTCTGTCATTAACTTTTATTGTGGCACCACATCATTTAAGATGAATAAAAATAAATCCACGGAATTAGGTTTTTGTTTTTTTTTAAATTTATAATTTTATATATTTGCCACTATATCTGTGCAAACGTTATATAATTTATGTAAAACAGCAATGGCTCATTGGTTGATCGACCTTCGTGTCCAGAGGAACGAAAAATGTATCAAGCTCTTCAAATCAGTAATTTTGACGTTAATCAGACGCTAATAATGTCATCGTTTTCAAATTTCCACCGTTTCCGAACTTCGTCAGCTCCAAGGATCCAAACCCGTGTAACAAAAACGGAAACTTCATCTTCTCATTTTCTTATATCATAGCATCATAATTGTTTCAGTTGAAGACTGATGAAAATTCATTGGAAGATGTAGTTAAATTACGCGAATATATAGAAAGAAAAAATATCTTTTACTTTTTTATAAATACCTCCACATACCCTATGAGGTATTGAACTTGTGAATGGATTTTTTTTCTCATATTCCCTTTCGTGTGTCTGGTACTATTTTATTATATTGTATGATACCAGTCTTCAAAACATTTTCAAGTATACGTCGCCCATTGTAATGTTTTAACCACATTAGTCAAAAAGCTGAAAAATTCCAAAATAATTGCACTCGGTATTTACTTCAATGAATAATTAATTCAATTTGCATTAATAAATTAAACATATATATATATATATATATATATATATATATATATATATATATTTATATGTATATATGTGTATATATACATATATATATATATATATATATATATATATATATATATATATATTTATTTATATATATTTATATATATATAAACATATATATAGCGAAAGATATACTAGACAATCCTTTTACATAGGAAAAGGTAATATTAATACCAATAAATAGTTTAAAATAAATATTGAATAAATAGTTAAACCGTGCGAATAATTCGGTATTCACCGAATTATAATACTTTAGTTAAACAAATTGTAGAAGGCGCTATATACAATATAAACACTTTTGAGAAATAATGTATAGAGAATTAAAAGATTTTAAAATTTAATTGTTTGTTTATTTTTCGTCACTAGCGGTGAAGGTAATTTTCGAAATGAAGATCGTTGCTTTTGATGAAGTATTAAGAGAGATATGGCGTACCGCCAAAAAAACACATTTGACGAAATAATATGTAACGATTTTAAATGTTCAAATGTTATATGTATCTAAATATGTACTGAAACGTTAAAGTACTAGTTCTATCCATATTAAACAGGATTATCCCTAATTATATAAGGAAGACACTGAATATAATAATTATGAGCTATGTATCTATAACAGTTCATATCGACGGCAGATTCTTTCATATGTCGGATTTACTCTACGCAATGCGAGCGATCGTATTCATTTGTTTACTGTATAATATAGGATCAGATCCATTTGTTTACTGTATAATATATAATCGTATTCATTCGTTTACTGTATAATGTATGATCGTATCCATTCGTTTACTGTATAATATATGATCGTATCCATTCGTTTAATGTATAATATATGATCATATCCATTCGTTACAGTAATGTATTCTTTTTTAAGTATTTATGCAGATGTAACAAAGATCGAGTCACACCGGGGATTCTGTGTATTGAACTGGGTAGAAAATGTTAAGAAATTCTATTACAAGTCTCAACCGTTTCTAAAAAAATCACATATTAATATAAACTCAGTACGATTCGCAGAATAATTTATTTTTATATATAATATACACGTTTTTAGTTACAACATGTACATGAAACAATACGCTTACTTTTATTATCATTATGATAAACTTATAGTTTATCTAGTTTAATTTATTATTATTTAACATTACTTAGTATTTAACATTACTAATTTTTATTTTCAAACTGTCGCGTAGAAAAATATTAATGCCCTTACTCTCATCCTTACTATCATCTAAAATATATCCTTCTTGCCTAAATATATCCTAATGCCTTACTATCATCTAAAATATATCCTTTTTGCCTAAATATATCCTAATGCCTTACTATCATCTAAAATATATCCTTTTTGCCTAAATATATCCTAATGCCTTACTATCATCTAAAATATATCCTTTTTGCCTAAATATATCCTAATGCCTTACTATCATCTAAAATATATCCTTCTTGCTTTCTTAACGCGTCAAACCGTATAAATTGTTGGTCGTACTTTTGTCCCGAAATGGCTCGTTTATGATAGGCCGAGTGCTTACACACTGTATATATATATATATACAAATATTTTTCGTTCATTTCTTTATCGATAACTGTAAAAATATGCCCAAGTTGCTGAGATATTATTTTTAATGTAAATTTAAAAAGTCAAGTAAATTTTTATATTGTTTTATGTGTGCTCAAGATTTACAAAATCATTTATCTCTTCGATGCTCTATAACCCCGCCCGTCTCTTTTGCTGAAATAGTTAGTTATAAAAGCTGAAATTTCAGTTATATCTTGTATAGTTATTGTCAATTTTTTTAAAATGATTATCACTTGATTTAATAAATTATTTAATCCCGTCTTTTGAAATAGAAACTTCCATTTCGGTGCTTGGATCCTACCGAATAAAGGGCGTCACGCCTTTTATAAAAGTTATATACGTATCTCCAAGTACATATAAGTATTCATTTTGGAAAACGAAACGATGTTTTTAATTGTCATGATGTATTTTACATGGGTAAATATTCAATAATATTTTAGAGTTCTATGTCTTTGATTTAATCTTTCCGACATGAAAATGCTTGCGGGATTAATTTCATCAAAACGTATTATTAATATTAACTATATAAACTTTATAAATATGTACAATATTGCAACACGTACTTAACTACTTTTTCATCTAACCACAGACAGCGTACAGTCTCAGCAACTGCCAAGGCTTTCTATTTAACATATGTTCACGTTCCTTCGCCAGTAGCCACAATAAGCCTGCCATTTGCAAGAGATGACATCAGACAACCACCTCTAAGCGCCTTGTGAATGTCACCGCTCTGACGTAAAGTCTCACTTCTGATATCATTTCATAGCGGCGAATAAGGCAAAAGACGTTTTCGTCTCGACGAAAAATAACTATTTCCTAAACGCTTGAGTTCGTCATGTGTAGGCGGTCGGTTATGTTTCCATTATGTAGCTTTATTGACGCCGAGGCGTTGATTGAGTGACGTTTGGGATTTTCTATCGCCACGTAGGCGGTGTTGATAACTAATAATATCTATTGTGTTGTAAGCTATTGCCGGTTGATATTTATGGGCCGTATCACAGAAGGTAAGATAATTACCGTATTAATTTATAGGCATCCATTCAGAGTGTTTATTGTATAAATATACGAGCTTTCTTATAATATTGAGCTTTTAACACTTCCATTAACTAGCAAGCTATTGTCGCGACCCCATTCACTTTAACATAATTACAACAATATAAATCTACGCTTCCTTTTGTGTTTACTGGCTGCGTACGCGACTTCGTTCCCATGTGAACTTTTAGAAAATATTATTAAGTTAAATTTAAATTAATATACGTAACACCATCTATTATAATAACTATACAAATAAAAATCTTTTTGATGACATGTCAAATTGCCACATCTTTTTTTTTCTAATGGTCGATTGTAATAAAACGTAATCTTTATGGTGTCCCAGTATTCAACAGAATCCACTAGTGAAAACTTCATCCAAAGTCTTTTAGCCACTCTTGCATGATGTGTGAACCAATAAACAGGCTTACGGACAAACAGACAAAAGTTTTAAAAACAATGCTTTTGTGTTCTATTAGTTTTATTATGTGCCCTTAAATCATTTTTTGTTGCACGATGAAAGCATGAGAGCTGCAGCTGAGCTTTTTTGGCTGTGTCAAAGGAGAGTAAACCTTCATCCGCAGTTGTGCATATAATGTGTGATCTTTCACTTCCCTCTAAATCGAATTCATGAAACAAGGGCACTCTAAGTTTTCTTCTTAAAATTTCCATAGTTTGTTAGTTCTTTACTCGCCATAAACCAATTGCTGATTGATAAGAAGATCTACTTCAGCGTTCCTTATTCTATCTAGTAGAGATGTTAGAGAAGTTTCTATAATATTACCAAAATCGTTGGAAAAAAAAGTAACGGGTTTATTAGTTGCTGACCTGACATAAATACTTTAATTTTTGCTAATGTCACATCAGATCTAATAACCTTTGATTGTAATGTCGGTCTGCTGTTCAACCTAATCAACAATTTGGTCACCTAGCAAAAACTGCTCTGTTGTACCGTTTGTTTTATATTAGGCTCTTATTGTCGGCATCTCTGAAAACTTTCCCATATATTTAAATATACTTATTATTTGATACCAATTTCTAACAGCAGATTAATTTAAACCTTAACGGTAAGCATATTTAAATTCCGCGTTTACACTATGCTTACAAAAAATGTGAAATCTGTAAATAACGCCAATTTATTTTTAAATACATCGACCTAACTAGCAACAAAGTATACGTGCGGTTTCCAATAAAACAAGATCCATGAAAACGTGTCTGCTTTCCGTTACGCGTCGTCTTCCGCCACTTCCGGCTGTTCGCTGCGGCGTAACGAACGGGATCTGCATCAGCTGACTGGTAACCGGAAAAAAATAACAGCTTTTTCGCACATTTCCATTAAAAAATTACACTTTGAAGAAAATAATATAAAACACATGCTTGTGTAAATAAACAGCAATATTCTCATGAAATACTGCATTTATTTTGCATCAACAGTACTATTTTGACGAAAGTTTCTGCAGCTCATGAAATACTGCATTCATTTGGCATCAACAGTACTATTTTGACGAAAGTTTCTACAGCTCATGAAATACTGTTTTCATTTTGCATCAACAGTACTATTTTGACGAAAGTTTCTACAGCTCATGAAATACTGCCTTCATTTTGCATCAACAGTACTATTTTGACGAAAGTTTCTACATCTTTTGATAAATGTCCAAGAGTGTCTGGATTTAGTGCAAGATAGCAAAAGTAATGAGTACTTAGGGCTCAAGTTTTATTATTTTTCTCAAGTTTTTGCTTCTGTGGCGAAAGCGAAATTGATATGGAGAACAGTAATTATATCTTCTTTTGAAGATGGTGTAGGATTTTATTAAATACCAGAGGAGATCACTTAAAATGAATCTAACATTATTCTGGCATCACCTGTAAAAAGTGGCTGATACACTTTGCACTCGTCTCTCTCAAATCTGCTTTGCGCTGGATACAAATTACAAAGTATCAAAAATGTGAAAGACAAAATTATATTATTGCATCATATTTTAGGAAATTCTTTCTCTCTAATTAATATGATATTTCATTGAAATTAGATATCAGAAATTAATATCATTTTCCCTTAGGATTAGTTGTAATGAAGTCCTGTGCTATCCAATTTGGCGCAATATGTTCGACTGTAAAGTTCATTTTTGGGTCTCTGTATCTCAAAAGAAAAAAATGAATACTTTACAGTATCCTTTGTGCGTCAGTACTTCAGCACTTTTTACGTCAAACAGTTTCCGAGAAAAGTGGCTGTTACCATCAGTTTTTATTGAACTGCACATTATGCAATAGTAACCTTAAAAGTATTTAAGAATTCTGAAGTTCAATCTTTTCCGAAATTTGTGTAAGGTACACTCTACCTTTTGAGAAGAGTCTTTGCTGAAAATATGCTCAAAAAACCTGTCCCCCTTCAAATTGCGATGCTGCTAAATCATAGTTATAAACAGCATTACTAAAAGTTAGCCTAAATTTTATCGGAAAACTGTACTATTGATTCCAGATTTCATGGTTTTTGAGAAATCCATGTCACAGTTACACCTATTAAAGATGTAATACGCACCGTGGTAAAATTTATTATTTTTAAATAGTTTAATGGAAATGCCATGAACACTTCATTTTTTAAAGTAGTGTACCATATATGCCTGAATGTGTACGGAATCCTGCAAATGAGGCTTCGTTTCGTATTTAACCCATCTTTTGTTTTATTTAAATTCGATAAATTGACTTGTTTCCATATTCGTTTTATTAGAAACATACGTAAATGATTTTTCTCGCTATACTCGTGTATTCTTTTGTATTGCTCCATCTCTAGGAGTCTCACCATGCGTTTATTTTGTTACATAATTTCAACTGCGTCTACTTCATTCCCGTCCTACTTGAGAACAAACCACGATTGACTTCCCATGTATTGGAATCAGGATCCCATATACCCTCCTTCACCGTTGAATATATTCGTTAATTCATTCTTCGATTAATTCCTTGCTACATCTTCAATGACTACATCTATCAAAAACAAATAGCCTTTCTCTCAAGCTTATTTTACGCCGTAAATTTTGTTGTCTAAAGACTCTTAATTTAATCTGGAAACTGAACGATCAACTTTATTACGAGACATCAACTCCTAAAAACAATCTAAGCAAAAACGTAAAACGAGTATGTACTTTAAAACAAAACCGTTTTGATATCGTGAGAAAAATCACCTACCAAATTAGCATCCAACGAGGTTAAGTAGTCGTAATGAACGCACAAATGCAGGTTACCGACGAGTTGAACTCGGTCGGCGAGTAAGCACCGCGTTTAAGCTCCCACGGATCGGCATTGAGACGTCATTAATTTGGTCGTTATCTCGTGCGATGTGCAACTGACTGCCCCTTCTCGTAAGTTTCGTTACAGTTTCCGAACCGTTACTTAGTTTGTTAAAATGTAAGCGTCTCGTTGCAAGCGTTCAGTTTCCACGGTAAATTTAAAGTTTTTTCGACGATGATTCACAGACATTTTAAATGACGTAAATAAGTTTTAAAAACAAAATTAAGTTAAAAACAATCAAATACCTGTCGAACAATCATTGATGTAGTGTAACCGTAAGGTACCATCACCGTGATAATTATATGATTTCGCCTTGTAGCGAGATACAAACCGCGTAAATTGACTAAGTTATTTGCTATAAAGTTATTGTTCTAGTGGCGTACTATGAAGTTTCTATGGAGTCTGTTCCGTCTACTATGAAGTTTCTGTGGAGTCTATTCATCTATTATGATATTTCTATGGAGTCTATTTCGTCTACCATGAAGCTTCTATGCGGTCTATTCTGTCCACTATGAAGTTTCTATAGTCTATTTCATTTACTATGAAGTTTCTATGAAGTCTATTCCGCCTACTATGAAGTTCCTATGGAGTCTATTCCATCTACTGTTCTATGAAGAAGTTTCTATGAAGCCTACTACGCGCAATGACTCGGTTGCTAATATGTTTCTTTAATTTATCAATGCAAATTTACCGATATAATTTTACATTTAAGTACTTACAAATATTATACAGATGTTTGACAGATTTTTGACATACGTGGTTAAAAAATTAGGGATGTGTACCTACCCTATGAAAGATTTTGAAGACTCATATCTAGCGAAGGGAACACTGCAAACAAAATATTACTAAAGTTTGTAGAGACCTCACTAGATTAGAGTGTATTTTAAGAGACCTCACTAGATAGGGCCGTAATAAAATTATTTATCCCAAATTTGTTCTAGGGGAGATAATTAAAAAAAAATTACAAAACATTCTTTCTTAATTTTTTCTGTTACACCTTAATATAAGATTTAATTACGATCAATCTTAAAATAAAAAAAAACTTTTATATAAGACTTACTAATACACATTTTAAAAGATTTGGTATACCTTATAGTCATCTGGACACTATAAACTGAATAATATTGATTAATGTTAATTTCATGTCAAAAGTTATCCTTTTGACGTAAAAAATCATCCTTTTAAAATAGCAATTTTTCCAACAAACAAACTAACACATTATTTCCTTTTTATAAATCATTAATAATTATGTATAGTTTAACATAAAATAGTGTGTCCCTTACTATCACTTTCAACTACTAAATATCGATTAATATAGTACATTCATGAGGGTATCAAAAGAACTAGGTCAATGCTTGCATGAAAAGTTACCAATGTGTTTTACGTCGATTTCGACAGTACGGTAAATAAATGAATACGTTATATCTAAAATGTACTAATAAAACTCGCTTATACGAATAATTTTCCGTTATTTACTCCGTGAGTACGTTTCTTTAACGAGATGTAACGTGGTCTCGACTATCCAGTTGAGTGCACAACAGTTGAATTATGCCAATAACAAAATGAGTCACCGAAGCCATTCGTCGAGTGTCACAGTGACCGACCAAGCGCAATACCGAATGTCAGCGGACAAGGTCTCGGAGGTCACGAGCTGTGCGAGGAGGGAATGTAATATCAACACGTTTGACTGGAAAATGATCTCGTAATGTGCCGGTATTAAAACCGTGACGAATCGATATGCAAATCCTTACACATCTTTCGCTCCAAACGGGAGGGTCTGTTGTCGATGACATTGAATTCAGGATTCAGAGACAATTTACTTTTACTCGAAAATTAACTCTCCGTGGTTTAAACAATATGACGCTAAATAACCTCGAATGTCATTAATTAATTCACCACATTAATGTAAGAATGGACATGACCTCAATATTGCTGAAACTAAGTTACATTATCATTGAAAACAATTGAGTGTTTATGTTATAAAGATGTCACAAAGATTTTTACGACGTAGATCAGTTAGTGTCTACGCCTTTATATTTTTTTAGAGTTCCGTAGCTCAAAAGGAAAAAAAGAACGCTTATAAAATCACTCGCGTGTACGTCTGTATGCATAAAACAAACAGCCATTTTTCTCAGAAACAACTTGACGTTGAAATTTTAAACTGGAATTTTTACAGTAACAAATCGTGTTAACCCGCACATATTTCCATGGGTAGCACTCAAAATGTTTTTAAGGAAATTTTAGAGGAGAATTAAGTACTCGAAAAAATTATTCGGGATGTCATAGTGGAGTATTGTTTGTAAGGATTATTTATAAGGGTCTCAAAAATTGTTTTTCATAGTTTTAGGTAGTATTTCATATACAAAGATATGCTGAAAAATATACAAACAAATATGCCCCCATCTCCTTATTTCCGAAATGACTGAACCTAAAATTATGATAAATACAGGTTTTACGTAACTTAAGCTTCTACGTAAAAGTTGTGAGAAAACTATTACAACGGCTCTAGATTTCATAGTTTCTGAGATATTGACAAAGTATATATGTTCCCCTATTTATTTATATTAGATGTTCGTTATTAAATACTTTTTGCCTTAGGTAAATAATGTCAGTTCGAAAAAGATGCAGAACTATCGATACGTGAGAATCGATATGCTTAGTCCGAATTTTGAATAATCGACGAAGAATATGCTCCAGATTATAAAATTTTTACAAAACTATATATGGCGGATAAATAGACAGATATACATATAAACATGAATCAATTTATTTTAAAATAACGGAACCTATTGCCGTCGCTAATTTGTTCGACGTCTGCCCATTACCATATTTGTGCAAATTATCTTAAATGATTATTAGAACTCAAAACCGAATTCTAATTTCGAAAAACGAATTATAGAAAAGAAGGTGGTGTCTTTTATATTGAAAGGGAAAAAGAAGAGTGATTTAAAGACGGTATATATATATATATATATATATATATATATATATATATATATATATATATATATATATATATATATATATATATATATATGGAAAACTCGACACCGCCCTTCGATCTTATACATAATATGAAGAAAATACTTCACCATTCCGTAACTCTTGATTTTACAAATAATTTAGAAGAAATCGTCTTTTCCATTTTTCTTTCATTCACTTCTGAAAGATATGCTAAGCAATATATTTACGTGATGTAAAATAATAATTCCTATTCGTAAATAGTTGAATACTCCCTTAAACATCTAAAGTTTTATTTGTATATAAATATATACGGAATCCTCGCAGTATGAGTTCTGTTCGTACTTAACAGTTTATTTATACTCGTTTATATGACATAAAAGCACCACGTCAATAGAATGGAGAAAATAAACTTATGAGTTCATTATTATATTTCAAAAATAAATTTATACATATAAACAATACATTCATATGAAAGATGTAATCGACAAATAATTGTCATTATTATACCATTAACAAAAACTTTACGCTCTTACGCTCACTTGTCAGTAACTGTACTTAAAATAGAACACTTTATGAAACATAAACGCAACCTAGATTGCTTCTTTTAATATGTGACCATTGCCTAAATTAATTAAACAAAAACTTTTCACTGACAAAAGGAATATAAAAGCTCTTCTTGTGTTGTCAAAATTCTCTAAAATCAAAACTGTGTCTTTTCGAGTTTTATGTGGCTTTTTTCAACGGCCCTGCCGTGTCTGCGGATTTTATGGATTAGTATGTCAAATCTGTTTCTGGACGATACAATGAGACACAATGTTTGTTTCAACTCGCTGAGTTAAAGAATTCCGCAAAAATAGCATTTACAAACTATTATGAAAAATAACCTGATTTTTTATGAAAAAAAACACAAGATTCCTCATTTGCTGGATTGACAATTTACATAAACTTTAAAGAGTTTATTTTTGCACTTTCTCTATTTAAGAGGATCGTTTTCATTCCTGTAATACCTGGCCCTTTTGCTGATTTCTTTTTGTGTTAAAATATTATATGCGATACTGCATTTTTATTTCCCTTCCCTGTCCCATACCACTTCATCCATAAACAAATTATGTCTATGTATTTATGTCTAGTTACTGTTCTTATATTTTAAATATTTAATTGTATATATATCCTCTCGATTTACATAACTGATTACAGTTTATACTATCACTATGTATTTTATTAGTATCAATATGGCTAAAGACATATTCTAAAGTATAAGTCTATTAGAGATTGCTATTTAAGCAATAAATGAAATTTATGTGTTTACGTACTTTAAACTTTACAAATAAGTTAACAAATATACAAAAAAGGACTGTTAAAATGGATAGTAATTAATATTAAGAATTCTTCCCACAAATCCTGGATCAATTAAAGCTTAACTTCTTTTTAAAAAAATCTAATTATCTACATAAAGATACAAAGGTACTGTAATAAGATGCCCTACAGAGAGACAGGAACGTTATTTTCGCGTTATTTATCTTTCACTTGATGTGCGATGGTGATATCCCTGATGAAATCAAATTACTCAATTTTGCTGCTGAATTTCTCCATTTTCTGCTGATTTCGTTTCGAAAAAATAACCTCGGAAAGGCGGTTTTTAGGTTTCAGTATAAATTAAAAGGATGATTTGAGGATTTTAATTTATTTTTCTCAAAATTCGATGTAAAGTAGTTCTAAAGATATTACTGAAATTGTCCACAGTATATCTCAAAAACGGTTAATCATATAAAGAATTTACGTAAACAAATTTGTAGAAATTTTTTTGTTCTATAAGTTATATTAAACTTCTAATGATATACAAGATATAGAAAACGATACATTTGCAAAAAAAATGGTTTTCGTGACCTTTAACTTTTGTTATCTTGACCAGCGCACACGATATCTTACCAGATTTTCACCCCATCTTTAGAAAGTCATAATAAAACGTATATTCAAATTTTAACTTTCTTCCTTTTATTCTAAAGTTTAGTCTTTAGTTTATTATTATTTGACTGGAGTATAAAGTTTTTTTGACTGAAGTATAAAGTGTATTTAATAGGTTTTTTAGAATTTGATTTAATTGCGAAAAAGATTTCCAAACATTAAAAAGTAGCGATAACCTTGTCTTGTATAATTTTAATTGTAATTTACTATGTAGTATAAATAGTAAATTAAAATAAAAACGTTCTATTAAATAATCAACCAGCCTCTCAAAAATATTCTCTGAAAAGTTTTTTTCAAATATCGTTATTTAGAAAAATGCAAACGACAAGAGCCCGTGATCAAGCTCGAACTAAATTTTGAAAATTACTACATTTTTCTATTTCTCCTCTCTATTAAATACCTAAGTCACATTCCACAAAGATTAACACAAAAAAATTGTGAGCACTCAGGTGACGCCTGGTAGACGTGAAACTTCTAAATTTTTTTATATTTTTATATTGTAGTATTTTAATTTGAACGAATTGAAAACGAAAAAACAAGTATTCAGATAGTTGTTAATAAGAAAATATAACTTTAATTTCATTATTTTATTTTTATAAAATAATTTATCACAGAATGATTTCTTAACGATCTATTGAAAATAAATTTTTAATTTTATAATAATTTTAATCGACAAGACGAATAAGTTGGAAAGAGTCAACAAGACGCGAAGCTGGTTGATTTTGATTAAAACGCGCCATTAGATGTTTCACGTCAAAAACATAGTCCTATACACAGCACACTGAAGTCAAACTACTCCCAGTTTGACTTCAGTGCGGTGTAAGAAAATAAAATATAACTTACGTGCACTTCACATAGCGTAGAGCGTACAAAAATAACATTGACACGAATCATTTGCTTGTATTACTGTCGACCTTTATTACTGTGACTTTTTTTATACAAAACATAATAAAAATCGGACTTCATTGCCTCGACTCACATTTGGCCTTCTCGCAGCGAATAGACATGGTCCGTCAGCCTATAAGGCTTTTTCTCGATCCAGTAGGCAAGTGAGTCATCGTCAACGCGAGCCTTTACAATAATACAATGTGTAGTCGCCGAGTCTGACGCGTCGTCCGAGAAGCGCTCGGGGCCAGCAGTAGGAGGCGAGTGCGAGTCCGTTTCCTGCCTTCACTCCATCACTCGCTTTTGCCTTGGCATCATCGCTTGAGAGGTGTAATGCGAGTTTGGAATACTCGTATAGCTCGTGACTAGAAGCAAGAGAAGGTGTTGAGAACAGCTTTAATCTCAATCGTTCCTTACATTTAAACATTTTTTTGCTAACCGCATTCAACCTTGACTCAGAAGTTGACTCATGTGCCCTGAGATATTTGGAGCACCTGAGTAAGGTAAATTCACCAGTGAAATCACCAATGATGCAAAAACACTTTCGGTTTTTTTCTAAATAATAGAAGAGATAGAATAATCATACTCTGGGTATTTATGAAAAAATTGTTACATAAAAAATTTTCACGAAAATTGTGTTACCAATTAAATGTAACTACGTGATGTAGTATTATTTCTACTTTCTTTAAGTTCTTTACCACCTAGGTTTCGTTGTATTACATCTTCAGGTGGGCTGTTACACGGATATTTGCTAACAGCTCACCGGAAGTTGTTGTAATGCAACGAAACCTAGGTCGTGGTAAAGAATTTAAAGAAAGTAGAAATAATACTACATCACGCAGTTTCATTTAATTGTGAATAATTAATTTCTACAAAATTAACGCCAAATATATTCAAAATTGTTTTAATTAAAACGGTCCATATTTCTAAATGAAAAGTACGCTCATTCATAGTTTAAATTTTCAGTAACATTTTATTAAACGGTCCTATTGTTATTGGACCGTTTATAATTATTATTTGCTTCTTAATCGAACAGAACTCCGGTTAAAATTAAAAATAGTATTTTTATCACCAGGGCGTAGCTAGCTAGCTTCACAAGGATCCCCAATTCATGTTACAAGAACAAGCCGTGGTAGCTCGGTCTCTTTGCTAATATGATTATAGCGGTACTGTGTTAAGTTTATTTGTTTAAATTGCGAATTATCTGCATTTAACTTTCTAAATTTAACCACTTTATGATTTTAACTTAACGTCAAATTTCAACAATTCTTAATCAATATTAAATTAATAACAATTGAATAAATATTCAATTGTTATTATTTTAATATTGGAGATGTATTTGTTTTTAATTCGATGCCCTTGTAAGATCACTCTCGTATCGGTCAGTCCGTCTGTCACAGCCAATTTTCTCATAAACCATGTGATTTAGAAACTTGAAATTTGCATAGTAACATAGTATATGGTTAGCAAAATACTAAATGTGTATTTTATATATTTTGCTAACTATATACTGTGTTACAATGAAAGTTTAGCACAGTAACGCTATATATGGTTAGCATAATACTAAAATGTGTATTTTATATATTTTGCTAACTATATATTGTAACACAGTATATGGTTAGTAAAATACTAAAGTATATACTTTATATATTTTGCTAACCATATACTGTGTTACTGTGCCAAATTTACATAGTAAGTTAAGGTTAAGTGTGTGGTTAGCAAAATACTAAAATGTGTATTTTATACATTTTGCCAACTATATACTGTGTTACCATGCGAATTTGGCATAGCAACACAGTACACGGTTAGCAAAATATATGAAATGCATATTTTGCTAACCACATAACTCATTAAAATATTCATCTAAGAACTAAAGAAATAAAGGGTTTAAAACATTTTTCTTAATTTCGTCTACCATTTAGGATATCATTTAAAAGGGGATGTAAAGAATACAAAAAATATCTTGATATATTCTTATATGCTTGATATGTTCCTGACATTATTCTTGTTCTATTCAAAGAATATTATGTTTAAAAATAGAGAAAATGAAATAATAATTCAGAGTATAATTGGAAACCATAAACAGCTAAAGTAAACAATATGGAAATAAGATAAAACGGACTGCGGTAATTTTAAATTTATTAAAACAAACACATATATAAATTGCGTTAATTACTTATCTCAAACTAATTATGACATGATCTTATCTCATAAACACGATCGTATCTTATGAGACCAAAAATATATAGAACATATAAATATTGAAATATTTCTAATTTGTTAAAGATAACTTCATTCACTTTGTATCTTCTAAGGTACAAAACCCTCAACAATGAACAACTGCTATTCAATAGAAGAGGAGAAACGATGCGATATTATGATGAAATAAAATTTCATACAAGGCATGATTGCAGTTGATTTGCTTCATTTAACGAGAAGATTGCATTCTAGACATTAAGAGAATGAAGGCTATATTCTCTCAGTACTAATCAAACGTACACTTATTATAACCATTTATCATAATAACATGCAGACATTTATATAATTGCACACATGGTCACGTACCATAATGACCTGTTTATACTCGTATAGCGCGGCTGACAGTACAGTCGCACGCATGGTACCGCATCGCCGCTCGCGACTCTGCAATTACGCCTGCAGCCGTACTGCACTTGTCACGCTCCTATAGCGCCCCAATGCCCATTATGTAACTGTGCTATGTGACTGTGCGTCACTCTCTTTAACGAATCCGGATTCTGTTTTGCTTCAGTGATTTGTGCGATTGGTACCTTAACGACGTGTTGAAGGCATTGTTTACAATTCATTACTTTATTTGAGTTTATTACCACTTCGATATATTTCACGTCATTACTAAATACATACGTTTCTTCGGGCTGTGACATTCGAATTTTTATCGATCTCCTATTTACAAAAAAGTTGTCGATATATTCATATTTATGTCTCGTGTTTTAACAATGAGGATGAAGTGCAAAAAATCACGATCCGTTTCTTAATGACGTCGTGAAGGCATTGCTTTCAATTTATTCCTATCCTCGAGTTTGCCATTGTTTCGACATGTTTTCACGTCGTTAGTTATACGCTTTTTCAGACGAAAACATTCGAATTTTAACTAACTCCTATTTACAAAATAGTTATCGATATATTCATCCTACGTCTTATTGTGTTTTAACAATGAGGATAAAGAGCGAAATGGCCCAATTCGTTCCTTAATAACGTGATGAAGTTATTGTTTGCGATTTATTCCTTTACTTGAGTTTGTCACCGTTGCAATGTATTTTTATGTGGTTCTTCATACGCTTCTTCAGACCACAACCTTCCAATTTTTAACTACTTCATTTTCCAAAAAAAAACGATAGACCCATTATCGATCCACAAATATTTCTAGCTGATTTTTGATAGTGAAGACGAAGTATCGAGCCACACAATAATACTTGGCTTAGAATTTGTTTTTAATTTATCGATTTAATACTCGGCAACCGGATATTAAATCGACTTCAAAAGAAAGAAGTTGTCTTCTCGACTCATTTCATCGTTTGTCTTATAGCTCTCAACTTCATAAAGGTATATATGTGAAGTTGCCTGTGTTTTTTAAATATTAATTAGACCGTAAAAGTCAGATTTAGTGAGATTCGATCAGCTATTTTATTATGTATTTCTAATTACTAAATCAGTTGGTTTCTGTCTTATCATACTTATTATAAACTTGTTGTTTGATTCCATTGTATTTTAAATTATGAACTGTCAATAATTAACCCGTTATTTTCACATATTTAAACAGAAGAAAGAACAGATGAAATAGATAGAAGCTCTTCTATCTATTTCATCTGTTTTGATGACTGAAAAAGTTAAGATTCGTAAATTGTAAAGGTTAGTGATAAAAGCACAAGAATATTTAACATTTAAGGGCACATAGAACTTCCATTAATCTATTTTGAAATATAAATATTAATTTTAACTGTGCAGATATATTGTTCGGTATATCTTTTAAAGTCATGTAAATTTCGTCAATTTGTCGAAAACCGTAATATTTAAAATTATCATTACAATTTTCCGGTAAACTTTAGGTAAACTTCCGGTAACGCTTAGCAGTTTCAAAGATGGGAGGAGGCATGTTTTATGGACATGTTCAGCGATATCTCTAAATGATCTTACATAAAATCGTACGTAAAATCTCATCAAAATTTTTAACCACGTACGTAAAAAATTCTAAAAAATCAACATGATAATATTCAAATAACTTCTTAGAAAATGTAATAAATGTAACTTATTTAAATGCAAAGCAATATCTCTAGAAGATCTTGGAGTAATTGAGATACAGGTCTTTAAAAGGCAACAATATCTCATATACATTTTTAACCAAGTATGTAAAAAATTCTAAAAAATCAATATGACAATATTCAAGTAACTTCTTACAAAATGTAATAAATGTAACTTATTTAAATGCAAAGCAATATCTCCAGAAGATCATACATAAAATAGTTTTGAAATGGAGTAATTAAGATACAGGTCTTTAAAAGGCAACAATATCTCATATACATTTTTAACCAAGTATGTAAAAAATTCTAAAAAATCAATATGACAATGTTCAAATAACTTCTTACAAAATGTAATAAATGTAACTTATTTAAATGCAAAGCAATATCTCCAGAAGATCTTACATAAAATAGTTTTGAAATGGAGTAACTAAGATACAAGTCTTTAAAAGGCAACAATATCTCATATACATTTTTAACCAAGTATGTAAACAATTCTAAAAAATCAATATGACAATGTTCAAATAACTTCTTACAAAATGTAATAAATGTAACTTATTTAAATGCAAAGCAATATCTCCAGAAGATCTTACATAAAATAGTTTTGAAATGGAGTAACTAAGATACAGGTCTTTAAAAGGCAACAATATATCATCTCAATTTTTGCTACGCGTAAAAAATTCTAAATTGACGATATTGAAATCACTACTTACTAAATTTAATAAAGGTAACCTTATTTAAATGCAAAGCAATATCCCTAGAAGATCTTACATACAATAGTTTTTTTTTAATGGAATAATTGAGATAGGGTACGGATCTTTAAAAGGCAACAATATCTCATCTAAATTTTTAACCACGTATGTAAAAATTTCTAAAAAATCCAGATGACAATATTCAAATAACTACTTACTAAATGCAATAAGTGTAACTTATTTAAATGCAAAGCAATGTCTCTACAAGATCTTAGGTAAAATAGTTTTGAAATGGAGTAATTGAGATACTGGCCTTTAAAAGACAATAATACCTCATCTAAAATTTTAACCAAGTATATAAAAAATTCTAAAAAATCGAGATGACAATATTCAAGTAACTCCTTACTGTAAAAAATGTTACTTATTTAAATGCAAAGCAATATCTCTAGAAGATCTCACATAAAATAGTTTTGAAATGGAGTAATTCAGATACATGTCTTTAAAAGGCAACAATACCTCACCTAAATTTTTAGCCACGTGTGTAAAAAATTCTAAAAAATCGTATTGACTGATTGATTGATTATTCTATAAAATTGTAATAAATGTAATTTATTTAAATACAAAGCAATATCTCTAGAAGATATTACGTAAAATAGTTGTTAATGGAGTAATTGAGATACGGGTCTTTAAAAGGCAACAATATCTCATCTAAATTTTTAACCACGTATGTAAAAAAATCAAAATATCAATATTCAAATAACTTCTTACTAAATGTAATAAATGTAACTTATTTAAATGCAAAGCAATATCTCTACAAGATCTTACGTAAAATCGTTTTGAAATGGAGTAATTGAGATACGGGTCTTTAAAAGGTAACAATATATCATCTAAATTTTTAACTACGTATGTGAAAATATATTGAAATAACTTCTAACAAAATGTAATTACTTATTAAAAAGCAAATATATTTTAGATTATGAATTAAAGATATATTATAGACAACCAAGATTTAGAGCACAGTAACGCCAGCTTTACAGTGGTCCACGACTAGGATAATTTTATCCCAAATAACGTGATCAATTTAAATGTCATTAAACTAATATTGTACAAGTACATATAATAAACGACGCGCGGCTGTCACTCGCTTTAAAGCGAGACGCAACACGTATTTGGCCGTGATTATTTTTTTAAATTTACAAGTTATCTTTATTCGTGACTACGTGCCCAGCAGCTGCAAATAGTAGATTTATATCACAACTACTAAGAAAGGTGTAAAATACTGTTAAGAAAAATAAATAATTTATAGAAATATCGGTACTTTTTAACATGAAAGCAACTCACCGATGTCTGGATGAATTTCGACAACTGCCACGATACTTCAAATATTCGAAATGGCAACAGATATGATCGACATCTTTTAGAAAAAAAGAGTTTACGAGGTTAATCTTAGATGAATGCTACAAAATCATTAATACGAATTTAACAGCTATGAAATTCAAAGTTATATTCGGCATATAAAAGATAAGCAAAAGTCGAAGCGAAAAACCATAAATTTGTATAAAACTATCAAGCGCGATCCAAAACAGATTAGTTCAAAGTAGCCGCACTTTGCAAAAATATATATTTACTTTAAAAATATCGCCCGCCCTGCTCAAGATTATATGTATATTAAAAGCAAGGCCACATGCACACGAAACGCCATGTGGCAACGCGGCGCGGTAGTCGCACGCGTCCCGCACACACGTTACTCGCAATAGGATCACCATAGGATCGGACTGATGTTAAGGGACACTGATTTAAAGTTAATATAAAAAAAGTCGAGCGCATGATGGGATAAAGATGTAAGAGTCGCATAGTTATTTTAAAATACAATAACTAAAAATAACGTAACTTTTTTACACATATATTCACACCTTATTTACATATGCAAAAAATAAAGAAAAAACAATGTTTTTCATAGTTATTTAAAAGTGACGTAAGGTCTAATAGATATGGAACCTGTTATGTACGATAGAATCTGTGCTATATGGTTTCCGTACATTTAAATATTAAGGAGTACATAGTATTTCTATTAAACTATTTACAACTATTAATTATAACTTTTAACCGTCTAAATATTGTATAGTTTACAGTAAACTTTGGACTATAGTTTACAATAAAGCACTATTTTAAATTGGAGCACTATTTTTCAGTAAATTTTGGATAAACTTCTACTAACCATGTTTTTTTTGTTATAATTTTGTCAAGTCTGAGATGGGGTTGACTGTTTCAGTGGACATTTTTAGCTTAGAAATTACTGATACAGTTTTTAAAAAAATATTTTGGAATCTTTATAACTAAGAGTGTGTATATTATACCTGACTCAAAGCAAAAATTATTTGTTTATACTAAACTTTCCACTAAAAATGTTCAAAAAAGTATTACATTTTTACTACTGTAAAATATGAGATTCCGAAAATTCCATTACTATGCCCAATATCATGTGTCTAAGTTAATTTCTAAGAAAAACGGCTGCTATGGACGGGTGGACAGATGGATGCAAGAGTGATCCTGTCCTCTTTTCCTTTTTTTCCTACACGTTTTTACTTTTTCACTTATTTGGTATTCATAAATTATGTACATCTACTTAATTATTAATTTATATTATTTCATTACGATCAGTAATTGCACACGGAAAAGAATTTTGAATTAAGCAATGATCGTATAAAATCCGTGACCGGAAATTCTATTTCGGGTAAACAGCCCTTTTAGATCTGTTACCGTAGCCTGGTATGCAAGAATGCAGGTGGAAGTCTTGCTTGAGCCAGAAATGTTAAGTTTCTTGCCCCTTAATTCCCACCACCACTACTTACGTCACGCGTTTTTGTGACGTCACCTGAATCGATGTGCACCCTATCACGCGTTATTTTTCAATTTAATAAAAAAAGAATTAAATATTGAAAACTAAAATCCATTAACGGCAGGTTGCGATATTTCTGGTCAACGAGAATCAAGAAATGGTTAAATTTTTATTTTATCTGACAAACTAGTTTTAAATTGAAATCGCAAATATCGCCTAACGAAAGGATTATTAAACGCGCCGGTGCTGAGCGCCGACGCACGTACGGCGACCCTACGTTAACGGGAAGCGCCTGAGACACTCGAGAATTAACAGTTAGTAGCGCTCTCGACAACAATAATTGTGCACGAAATGTCGACATTGTTCACTTTAATTCTATCTACTGATCTACATACGTTACTATACGAGCACCGTTTCATGCAAATCAACTGTCTATTTGTTTAAATGTTTTGATATTAATAACAATTTTTTACAATTTAACCCACTTATATTTACAATTTAACCCACTTATATTGACGTGGTAAGCACGAGATAGATTAATTCACGTTAAACGACAAGACTAGCATAAGCCCCAACTGTTCCCGCTGTACGCATCGCTCACATTTTTTTTTTGCTATTTCACTGTTATTCGCCGCGATATACTCGACATGACCAGTTGAAAATGCCAAATTTTACCCAAAGACCGACAAAAAATTTGCCTGTATAAAAAAGGCCCTTATTATTATTATATAATATATTTGTATATGTTTATGAAGTTTAATTGATGGCCATAGCCTTTTGTTTTTTTAAAACAGTTAACGAAATGTTTTTGAAAAATTGTAACAAAACATTACTTTCGCAAATTGAAGAAAAATCAAACATCTGAAATCTTTGTTAAGCTGGGCAACTATTTTTGAAAGGTATTTTTAATGTATAATATAGACTAAAGGTGTTTTGTTACATTGAGTCGAATATTTTGTTGCATAGTTTTATTGCACGATCTCTTCAGAATTTTTGTTGAATGACATTGCGGATCAATTCCGTTGATCTCTTTGAAGATACGAATTTTTTCGGTATTTTCTTGTTACCATTTAAATTTAAATACTCACCAATATATCTTTATTTCCATAATAATACATTATGTGGATAATTTGCCATATTTTTATGTGTTTAATTATATGCTTTTTAATGTTTATTTAGAAGTTAAGATTAAAAAGAAAAATCGTCAAAATTAATCGAAACCATCTATTTTTCTCAGGATTCTTTCTTCTAGATAACCTAATAGTAACTTAATATTATAAATATGAAAGTGATTTTGTTTGTATCTCACTTTTAAGCCTCAACTGCTCAACCGACCCTTCCAAATGTTGCAAGTCAAGAGTTGCTATCGCTGAATCTTTTGACGCTCAGCAGTGAACATCAGACTCTTTTCGGATTCTTCTTTCTATTAACGTTTCTATAATTTTTCTAGTGTTTACGTAAGTATTTTTGGACATTCGTAATTTTTGAAAAATTTTCACGGAATGATACCTAATTTGGGATGATACCAAAATAAATATTAAATACTTAGGTTTTATTTATAGTATATTTGAAAAAGCGTAAAAACAAACAAATGACATCTTAAACATCGTGCTCGCATAACGAAAGCTGGCGACAAACTAAATTAATTTGTGTCGCTGCGCACATTTCCATGTCTTAACTTTGCGTTACGATTGCATCAACAAATGACACCAAAGCTATGCCAATATATATAATACGTATTCAAAACATAATTTGCTATATACTTTATTAAATTTAATTTTAAATATCATATATCTTCCTATCATTAACAATTTTGAAATTGGTAAATTTTTGTGATAAAAAAACGTATTTTACATAAAAAATTGTTTTAAGTACCAACAGATGGCGCTGTTGTAGAAAGCAGCCTCTTCATTGAATAATCAATTATTTATAAGCTTCTTATTTTCCCTACACGATGAAGTCGCTGGTAACAGTTGATATTATGTAAAAAACTATTTACTTTCTCTGGCTATATTATTAAATATTCACATAAATCCAATAAATTGGTAAAATAATGGAATAAAAAGTACCATTTGCTACCCTAGGTCCGTTACTTTCGATACAAACTGTACAATATACATGTAAGGATACAGTAAATTAGATCACAATAAAACATATTATCTAAAATATTCCCTTATTATCATTTTTTTCTCTTGCAACAATGGCTGAACGAAGTTACTAGTATTATTGATGAGAGCTACAGTTTCTAGCAAACGTAGTATTCTTTTTCCATCTGATCTTCATCGAAGATCGTCGTGATCAGCGATTATATGCGGTTTGCACTGCAACGAGCATCATCTCGAACGCCTTCGAGCCTACATCCGGTTTAATGTCCGTAAATTGTGATTCGGCTTCGCTCTCATTTGTCGAGAATTTATCAATCGATATAACATTTTGTGGAAGGTTATGATGAATAAAGTGCAATATATTTTGTTGATTACGTAATGCGACCGTATCTGAAAATCGTTTTGAACATGAGGTGCGAAGAAAATGAAACCTGGCACTGACGTCAATTAATACGACAGACAAACCCACTTTATTTTTAGAGCTATCAAAAACGAATTAAACCAATATGAACGGATCAGCGTAGCCGAATGATGGGTCGTCCCGGACAAGTTGGCCCCACGACGTGGAGGAGGACCTCCGAAAACTTAGAACCTGTGGCTGGACCTCAGCATCCGCTCGAGTCGGTCTCTGCTTTGGATCGACCCGAGCGGAGGCTAGTTGTGGAATACTTGGGCTCTTGTGTCGGCATAACTCTAACATTACTTAACTTATTAAATTGAAATCTAAAATTAACGTTTACTTATTCAGAGTTCACATGTCTAAAGAAAAGTTGAAAATTGAAAACATATATCTACTTCCTACATTTTTATAAGTTTCGAATATTAAGTTTGTTAAATAGATTACTATCCACGCGATCCTAAACGAAGCGTCTTGTAACAATGAAAAAAAATTAATTCCTTTTTTTGCATCTTCGTCCAATTGCAAATATAATTGAATTGTATAAATCAAGCTATGCCATGGACATACAAAGAAAAATTTACACAAAAATTTATTTCATTTTTATTATTTTCTTTTCGTCCCTTACATATCTCCCATTCTTTAATAATCGCGTGTAAATATGAGTAAAATGTTAGTTTTGAGTTAAATGTTAGTTTTAAATATGAGTAAAATGTTAGTTTTAAATATGAGTAAAATGTTAGTTTTTAAATATAAAATATTAGTAATAAATTGATGTTATTTTTAGATTATTTATTTTAAATTCTTTATCCCGTCAAAAATATAAATATGAAAAATGGGACAAGTTCTCTTTCGGTATTTAAATATCATATAATTAATTTATGTGGAATTAGGAAAAAGGTACGCATGAATATATTAAAGTACTTGACATTCTTATTTGAATCAGGCAAGTTTTTAAAATAATTTTAAATATTCTTCCAACATATTATAAAGGTTGAAACCTGAAACTTGATGGTTACTTTGATTTCAATCAATCATTGAGCGTCCAACCAGCGAAAGCGTGAAAAAAGCTTTAGCACGGAGCTAATAATTGATTTCCACTTCCGATTTCCTTCTATTCTCGTAATCTTTGTCAACAACAACAAATATCGTCACCACCTCTGGGCAGCTGAAACAACCTTATGTAGCTAGCCTACACCACACACAATCCAGAGGTCACAACATACAGCGTGTTCGCATTGCGGGACAGAAGGTGCGAATTTGCCAAGGCTGATAGATTACGATAAAAACAATGATCAAGATGCCTTCTGTTGGGTAAAATTAGTAAGCAAGTGACGTAAACAAATTCCAATATGGTGACAGAATATTCATAAATTATAATATTCTTAAAACCATAATATTTCATTGACGAAGGGTGAAATATTAAATATGAGAAACGAGAGAAGTGATTAATATGAATATTGTTATTTTTATAAAGTAACTGGTACAATATACTTAACAAGTACTTATAAGTAAAAGCAAATAATTTAAATAGGTAGATGAACTTGTTCTTCACCGTAAATTATTCAATGACGAATACTGTAAGCATACAGGTGAACAAATTGTATACGATTTCACACAATTCTGTTGAGTTACACTAAAAATTCTTAGAAATTGACATTTTTAAAAATACAATTGAATTATTTGGTAATCAATTCATTAAAATACCTTTTTTTCAATGTGCCATTTGTTTTTACAGATTGGTGACAAATTGAAAATTATTTGCATCACATTAAGATGAATTTAATCTGAAATTTTCATTGACTGATTTTTTTAAACTTTTGTTTACGTCTCAATCAACAATAAAGTTACAGAAAACTTCGATTGGAATTTTATGATAAAGTTCAATTCCGTGTTAATGTTTACAACTTTATTGAGCTCAAGTATGATCGTATCATTGAAAATCATGTGAAAGACCACCCTTAAAAGCGACAATTGGGACAACATCAATGCTGTGAGATCAATGCAGATAACAATAAAGACTGATGAGGACCGATTCGAACTTATCGACAGATTCGGACAAGTTTAAGCATTGATATGAGTCAAATAGAGAAAAATCTACATCATACAAACACAGTTGCGTTGATTGGTGTCACGAAATGTTATATAAATTCGATGGAGATCACCAAATGCTGTACTTGGTATCGTCATGAATGACAAAAGTTGAATATA
Organism: Druceiella hillmani; assembly: GCA_039881145.1. Lineage (NCBI taxonomy): Eukaryota > Metazoa > Arthropoda > Insecta > Lepidoptera > Hepialidae > Druceiella > Druceiella hillmani. The sequence continues at coordinate 23,606,432 of JAYKKI010000004.1, read as the reverse complement.
ATGTAATGCTGGGTAGTTAAAAAGGACGAAGTCCTTAATAAAAATGACCGCTTTGATCATCGAACGAACAGGTTATTATGCAACGGGTTATTCTGTAAAATAAAAAAAACAGCTACCGCATATCAGCAATTGTTAAAACTGGCATACCAGCAATTGGTTTGTAATTTGTTTTGAAAAAAGTTCGAGGGCAAAGACATTGCAGTAGAATCCTCCTTCATGATGAAGAAGGACAGACTCAGTCGGAGAATCTATCAAATTGTTGACTACGTCGGATACAGAAACTATGGATTATTTACCATAAAGCCCTGATCTCTCACAATAAAATTGCTATTTATTCCTATGCGTAAAAGGTAAACTACGAGTAATAAGATTCCCGGAAACGGTGGCTTCTTTGGAAGACGCCGCAGAAGAGACATTGAAGGAAGAGTGAGCAGACTATTTATCTCGGTAATTCTATCAAATTAAACTATGAGTAGAGTATCATGGAAACAATTTGGAAAACAGTAACTAAATTACAAATTTATTAATTGGCTCTATTCTTGATATTCCAAAAATTCGGTGTCACCTCTCACATATTCTCAATAATATTAGACCTCTTTTTCGTAATCGTTATTCAAATATTGCAACGTCTTTATAACTAAACTACTAAATCAATTTTAATCGAATTTCATAAAAAAATAATTTGACAATTTGCGAAGGACATGTGGTATTTAAAGTTATCATAAATTCAATATGGCGAATATTCCAAGATGGCAGATTATTTATTTATTCGCAGTTCAAAAATGAACGGAAAACAATGCACAAAGCCTTAGAGCAAAACTTATAATTAAAAATAATAAATGGAACCACAATTTCATAAAAGGAACACCACTCCACTTGATGGATTCCCTAAAATAATTTCGCGCCATTAAATATACGTAGGCCATACATCAACAAAAAAATAATACCTTGCTGCATATTACTGGAGATCATTATCCGAAGCAACTATTTGTAAATCCATGCATACAGGTAACTGTGAGTCTGTCACTGAGGAAAGGACGGACGGACATAACGAATATATAAGAATTTCTACGAAACTTTAAAAATATTCATGAATTCCGTGTAAACATCACTAAACGCTGTTCTCAGTGAATTTAATGATTGCGATGGTCGATGTGACAAGGTTGACGATTTAACTACTTATTCAAGGTTTTTAAAACTTGTTTAATCAGCTACATCACGCAAAGGATCATGTTATGGTGTAGTTGGATCATTTAATGGTTTATGTGCATCGTATATTTATATTAATTTGGATTTGTGCAGTATTCTGTAGTCAAACAGTTATTTGTGACACGTGATATTAAAATTAGTTTTAACCACACGAATGTTACTGGACATTTAAACGTATCGAGAAGCCAGCAAAGCGAATCAAATTGTTTCAACATATCTCCAAAATATATCTTGCAACGCAAGAAAATTAAATGAGATAGGCGCAAAAATTAATCAAACAAAATAATATTACATTCATCTGTGACTGAAGTGTTTTTTAATAAAATCTTTTAATTTTTAGGTTTCCATACAGCAAGAAAAGAAATGGAATTCTTTTAAGAACACTTATCCGCACGTGTTCGTCTGTCTCAACCGTTTTTCTCAGAATCAGTCAGTGACGTAGAAACTTACAATTTGGCACAGAGATAAAGTACATTAACCAGCATATATTTCATAATTTATAATTAAAATATTTATGGGAATTTTCGTGGAGCAAATAAATTATACGATATTTCTAAAAATATTTATTTTAGGGTTTTATTTAAGATAATTTTAGTAATATTTAATATATTTCATTATATCATTTGATTTTTATTCACAACTAAATGAAACTACGTGATGTAATATTATTTCTACTTTATTTAAATTATTAACCACGACTTGGGATTAGTTGTATGACAACATCTGCTGGTTGGCAATTTTTAAAGATTCACTAATAGATCAATCTTTACAAATTGCCACCTGGAGATGTTGTCATACAACGAAACCTAGGTCGTGGTTTATAATTTAAATAAAGTAAATATAATATTACATTTAGTTGTGAATAAAAATTATGTCTAATAATATTGTTTAAATCGTCAGCAAAAAATACACCCCACCCCCTGGTTCCAAATCGCTGTAGAGAAAATTGTACAAAAATATAGAAGTTTAGCGGAAAACAATAGCAACGCTTCCATATTTGGTAGTTTTTGAGATATTGATGAAAATGTTCACAAAAAAATTTCGCAGAAACCGTTTGATGTAAACACTTGATATTCGGCGTAGTGATAAAGTACATTGACCCGTATCTCGTTACTTAATACTCAAAAATATTCATATGGAAATTTTAAAAGACGCAAATGAAACACTAGTTTTTTTTAAACTTCATTAACTGTGTGGGATATTATCAGAAAGAAAAAATTACAAGGATCTAAGTCTATATTTTTTTAAATTTTATTTAAAATAGTTCAAGAGATAGTTTTGAAAATATCCAAAAAAATATACCACACCTCCATCTACAAACTTCTAAAATTAAAATTATAGTAAGAGCTTTACTAGAAGTTTACTAGAAAACTATATGGATGAACCTAAATTTCATAGTTTTCGACATATTCACATTTTTACGCATGTGAGAAATATACTAACTAAGCAATATATTTATATGATGAAAAATAATATTAATAATTGTAAATAATTTAATAGAAATAACGTGCACTCTTAAATGTATAAACATGCCTAAATGTGCACAATGTGTATAAACATGCCTAAATGTGCACGCTTGTACTACGAACTCTTACGTCATAGGTTTTATCTTTTTATTTCTAAACCTCTTTTTCGCGACCTCTGTTGCCTATGATCTTTTTGAAAGGGCGCCTCATGACCGCACATCTTTCGATCTTTCATTATTGAGGGATCTTCCATTTTACACTGACTTTGAACTGAAAAAAAAACAACAAATTATTTTTTTTTGGTCCGAGTGGAATTCGTACCTGAAACTTATTTTCAGTGCTTAAATAACAACAATGAAGACATAGGATGCTATAAATAATCCATTTAATAAAATAGAGTCTCATATAACTTTTTGCCACTTTTAATTTCTCGAAACCAAAAAATTCTAAATTTCTCAAATTTCTGACATCATATTGAGGAATAGCCCTAGAATTTACACAATATAAAATTTAGAATCTCGTCTAGATTTGCTTTGTACATTTTATGAAATACGAATATAAACAAATGGACACAATAATTTTAAAAACACTCAATTTATTTTCATAACTATATATAGACTTTTCGTCTTTAGTTTTTTTTTCTGTATAGATAAATTCGAGTTCGAACTCATTAGGGATTTTTACTTAATTTTCTGTATTCTGTACATGTATACATATGAATTTAGATAAAATTGTACAGATAGCATTCCATAACGTATTCACCTGATTGTTTCTTAATATTTTATTAAAACAGAACCATAACGAAAAATATTACGATTTGTCTTATATTTATTAAACCATATAAGCAATTGTTTGGCACTCGCTCAATATTTTAAGACCGACAAGCTTCGAAATAAAACTAACCGCGTCGCATAAATTACTTGAATATTTTTCAAACAATTCTTTTATTGTTATGACTATTTCAAATTAAATGTAAAAACGTATTATTTCAGCTGTTCTATGTTAATGATCACTAAAATCATGTTTTGCAAACATTTATCAACTTTGACATTAAATGTTTAATTATTTTTGATTCATAAAACTATGAAAAAATTATATCGAACATAACAAATTTTCAAAATTATTTGCGACATTCTTTGTTTTATCAACGATATACTTTTATATTTTTTTGGCATCAGCTTGATATTAATAGTAGCTAAATATAATACGACCATACTCAAGGTCACATATACGCTTCCCTCTTCAACACAACAATTCGCCATTGATTTTGCCTTCATCACGTCAAATTTAGAAAGTTTACGCGCTCGGCTTGTCGCTTTAAGTACACTGTGGGCAATTTGTTGTCCGATAACATGTTCCCTGCGTGACCTTGGTCACGACTTGCATGTCACGATATTAGACGCAAAATATACGTGACCAAAATGACCAATTATATTAAGGTCACCGCCGAGAATAATTTTCTGTTATGTGTCTTTGAATCACGTGCTTACGACAGATGCGTAACTATCGTAATGCTAGACGAATCGAAATAACATTTGTTATTTTCGTTCAAATTATTATTGAAACTGAAACACCTTTTTCACTTTAATCGAAAAGGAAGTTATTTTTTACATTTTATAAATTCACTCTCACAAAAACAAGTCGATTTTGTAGAACTAAAAACAATATTAAAGAGACAAAATATTCCATCCATATTCTAAATACATTCGATAAAACTGAGATTGGAATAGACCACAAATTATAAAGCCAAATTCTTAAAAACTAAATGAAGCTAGGTGATGTATAAAAAGGCGAAACGCAATACAAAAACTTACACATTCCCGAAAATAGTCAAAAAACATAACGTAATATTTAAACTAGGAAGAAACGTTGTTTTAAGAGATTTGTAACTGCTGTCAGACTTGTTTTATGACATCATTTTTACACAAATCATCTATAATAGTAAATACTTTGGTCAGAAACAGTGGCCATTGTATTGGCTGTGGATTTTTCAAAATAGTTACCAAATTAAACACAAACAATTAGTAATTTTTACATAAAATAAAAACGAAAGCAATTTTTAATCTTTCCATCATTTTTCAAATGCATTACAAAAGTGTACTATGAATCTACTGAACTTTAATAAATATTTATGACAAAAGGAGTGAACGTATAAAGTTGCGTTTTTTACATTTTGACTCATGAATGCATAAAAATTAGGGGTACAAAGTCTACTAGTTTGACTTGTTGTAAGCAAATCTTATAACTGGACTTTCACCCACTTCTAAGTGTCATATCGATTTTAAATGTTGCAAACTTATGCGTTTCTGGTGATAATTCAATAATATGGTACCATCAAGCTGATATGATTATGGAAGAAGATGATAGTCATAGCAACTTCTCAATAATTAACAGTAAATCTGTCGAATTTAAACTTGTCTGACAAAGCCATTTGGTTACTTACTGTAACTGGTCGAATCTGATGATGGAGGAGAGAGGTGATCACGGGAACTTCTCAATGGCTAACAGGTCTTAATACGTCCTTTGGTTACATAATATTATGACCAGGATGGTCTAATGATGGAGGAGGGAGGTGATCATTGAAACTTCTCAATGTTTAACAACAAATTCACCGAGTCTGGGATCATTTGATATGATTCAATGGGTCATTTGGTTACAAATTCGTGCTTTTAGTTTGTTTTTAACTATATGTTTTTTATTTCATTCTTACTCGATTACTTTCTTTGTTCACACAGTCTTAATTTTGGTCACAATCAGTAGGAAAAAATGAATTATATATGAAATCTCTATATTCAGCTATTAGTTCTATAACGTATGAATTAAAAGTTCAAACGCATACTCAACAGACTGTAATTTGTTTGTATTAGGAAAGAATAAATTTATTCGAACATGTCTTAAAAATAAGACGGTTTTATAGTAAATAGAATATTACCCAAAGTCAATATTCTTTCCAAAAATCAAGTGTATTAACGATGGTCCCAATTGCGTTAGTTAGTTCAACTCATTTTCAATCGTAGACCAAAACTCTGCAACTCATAAAAATACCTCAGTTATATCATATTTATATGACGCTGGACTGATTTTTATCGGACGCAAAGTACGAATGCAAATTCTCGTATCATCATTTGCATGTGCGAATATTGATCTGCGCAGTTTTGTTGGCGTCATTTGTGGCAATTCCCAGGACACAAGGATGCATATAGATTAAGGGGAATATTACGTATAATATGGCCAAAGTTCAAACAAACCAAATTAATTTATTTCAAATGAAGTATATTATATAATAAGACTAATGAGTTTTTATTTAAGAAAAATAGTATAATAATATATGATTCGTTTATAACCGAATTAATTTATATACAAAAAACAATTCAGTATGAATAATTATTGAATGTATCATTAATTAATTACTATGTAAAAAAGCCGAAAGGCGTAGATTTTTCGTGAAAATGTCTGGATAAAACCATAATAAGTGTATTGTGTTAATATGTACTTTAATTACCAATCTCTCTGGAAACTGCGTTCACTTACACTTGGGTTTGCCACGCCCAATAGATGTATTTACAGTGCGTCTTTCAAAGGGAATCCAGCAGTGCCGTAGCACATCGAACCTCGATTATACGATTTCGTGCTCAATAACATTATAGTCTACCGTAGCACCTTCCGTTGATGTGCCCCATTTATTCCCAACGATGACAACACGACGATATTTGGTGATCGCAATACGTACTTGTAAGGCGCTGTCACATTGCCATTGATCTTTATATTATCACTGCATTCTATATTGCCATCCAACAAGACCTGCACATGATTCGTGGGCGTTTGCACTGTCGCTAGACGCTATATGCCCGATAGACTCATTACGTAATCGCTTTGCGTCCTTTTTCATTTTCTTTTCGACACTATTTTAGTTCTTGTATTCGCTGGACCTTGGACTTTTTAGGTTTCTTGGATTCTTTTTGGCGTAAGCTTTCCTCTGATTTGCGTTTATTTTTTAACTTTCCATTTTATATTAATTTTTAGTTATATTCCAGCGAATATTTTTACTGTCTCACTTTACCTCCTAGTAGTTCTCCTCAAGCTCTCCACAATGCCACCCAAATCGACATCCTGGTAAAACGCATTTTCATGCTACACTAATTCATAACTTTGCACAATGCTAATTAACGACGATCACGAGCAAACACTAATCTGATGAAGTCACAAGCAAAAAAATGCTGAATGACCAAACACAGACAGACATGCTCTATCTGTTTTGAATTCAATCATTGTTAACGCACTACTCGTAGTAGCGATTGAAATCTGTGTATATTTTGTAACATAATAAGTTTAACCAGCTATCATATACTTAACGAACGAATAGACGTTTTCGCGTCAATAAAAACAGTTTTAATTTTGTAAATATTGTATTAAATGTAACTGGTAGAGTTTAACATAAAATTTTCATTATCATGTTACAACCTTTTACACGGTGTTCAATATATTCATTTGTATACACGTGATAACACATTACATTAAAAGAACAGATTTTTATTGCAACTTCAATATTTATTAATTCTACTTATGTTTTGAAATTCGAATAGCGATGTTATGATAAAATCGATGGTTATGTTAACCGTTGAAATACGATTTGGTCTTTCAACTGACCAGTATTTTATGTCATTCTACGAGATAAAACTGACCAGTTTTAAAACTGATATTGCTAGAGAATTATTCCTCGTTTTTATGGTTATGAAGTTAAGCAAGAAAAAACTTAAGATTTCGTTATATCTACTATTCAGTCAGTGTGTCGCATCTTACAGCTTCCACAGTTTTAGACATATATGTATAATATTTTGCAAGTAGATACTTCATATAAAGATTTGAATTAATATTCAGTAAGACAAAATGAAAAAAATTAATGAACTTCATTATACAAGTAAATTGGGGGCATTTTTGACGCATTCCATCGAGTAGATTATCGTTGGATAGATTTTCTAAATTACAATTGAGGAGCAAAATGTTAAACATCAAACTCACGCGCAATGTGACACATCTTCTTTCCCTCCCCTCACCTCCCTGTTTCCCTGATGATTATTTAATCGTGAGACGAATATGAAACACCAGTTTATGCGTCTTCTAACATACTCTTCCTATTTTAGGGTTCTATACTTTAAAAGGAAAAATGGAACCCTGATAACATCACTCATGTCGGTCTTTCCATCACAGTAGTTTTTCTCAGAAACCGCTTGGCATAAACTTGAAAGAACATGACCAATATCTGCCTAGTCGTATTTAGTAATGTCCACGAATGTATAATAGACACGAACAAAAAATAAATTAATGAATTATGGTGAATTTTTACATCCCTAGAGCTCGGGAGTAATAATTTGTGTCAAATAAAAAATATTGTTTTGACAATTATCTTCTATTTTATGTCACTTGCACGTTATATTAACGTAACATTCAACGCATAGAAAGTGAGCCGGATAATTTAATATTTTATATTTAAAATTACATAATTTTTATCGTTAAAAACAATTATTATAGTGTAAAAGTTGTCTGAACCGCGCAATAAAATATAAACACGGTGTTATTAAAATCAGAATGCGTATGACAAAATTACTTTGACAGTTGGTAACATCAACAAATGATAGAGGCATCCGTAGTCAGTTTACATTTGAGTTCTTACAGTGTTGTTTGTTGGCAATGTTTATTAATAATTAATTGGTGTTCAGCACGGACTGATTTCATCCACGCTACGATTCTTTGCATCTATTTCAGTTACTGTTTACCTAATTATGAAGTGCATTAAAATAAATACAGGTATGCGACGAGTCCGGCTCGCTATCAACTCGTTTACAAATAAAACTCGAGACGATGGCTATGATTCAGCTTCGTAAAATATAAAATATATCCGGAGAAACACTATTTACATGATTAGTCTTTTGCTTTCGCAAGTTTATTGCTTCCGTAACGTATTATTATTTTAAACAAGAATCACTTAATGTCATATAGCTGTCATATAATGTTTTCTAACATTTTTATTATATAAAAATGTTAGAAAACATATATATAATTTCGTATACTGTTTTCTTACATTTTTATTATACCTCGGTATTAATGTTTGTTACCATTTAAAGTTTTGTTAATTATTTGACGAAGTCCATAATATTCTTCAGACAAAACGATAGTTACAGTATGTAGTGTTGTATATAAATAGATATATTTTGTTAATTTTCACTAAACTCCAAGCTCGTGGAACCTGTTACTTATTTATTATTAATTTATAGATACCCAGGATTACAAAACAGTAAAATTATTTGATGGGCTTTGAAATTAGCAACTGAGTAAAATTAAATGGGCTTTGAAATTAGCAACTGAGTAAAATTAAATGGGCTTTGAAATTAGCAACTGAGTAAAATTAAATGGGCTTTGAAATTAGCAACTGAGTAAAATTAAATCGGCTTTGAAATTAGCAACTGAGTAGAAGCCCGTACGAAAATTGGCCATGTCATTTGACATAGTAATATGTATATTCATCAAAAATACTCACTTAAATACTTACAGGTGTCAAAGTAAATCTCGCAATTTTTTTTGTGATTTCATTTATAGTGCGGGGTATCGTTTGAAAGGCTTAGTTGTAAGGGTAGTTATATTAATATTTTTCATAATTTTAAATATTATATTTTCAGAGGCGTATTGTAAAATATGCAAAAAAATAGATTCACTCCCCTTTTTCTGAAATTACCCTAAACTGATGGAAAAATATGGGTTTTTAGAAGCCCATACAAAGTTTGTACGAAAACAATAACGATAATTCTATATGTCCTAATAATTTAAATATGCACCATGATTTTACGCCTATGAAAAACGTGATAGGCAATATATTTACAGTTTTCCGAATCCACAGCCATATTATATAGGAACTCGAAATTCGACATAGTAATACACCTTACGAACTCGTATATTTTGCGGGTAGTTATATTAATAACATTAATATTTTTGCATAATTTTAAGTATTATATTTTTAGAGGTGTATTGTAAAATATGCAAAAAATAGGTTCACACCCCTTTTTCTGAAATTACCCTAAACTGATGGAAAAATATGGTTTTTAGAAGCCCATACAAAGGTTGTAGGAAAACAATAGCGATAATTCGATATGTCCTAATAATTTAAATATGCACCATGATTTTACGCCTATGAAAAACGTGATAGACAATATATTTACAGTTTTCTGAATCCACCGCCATATTATATAGGAACTCGAAATTCTATGAACTCGTATACTATCCACAAGTTAACTTTCTTAAAATATTGAGATGAGAAGTAGAGTGAGTAATTAAGAGTCTTAACAAAAATTTTAGTTTTGGACGAGTATATCATATCTCCGCATGATTTGAAAGGGCTTGTTCTGATAAATATAAACATTTTTAAGGGTATTTCAAAAAAATGTACGAAAATAGAGCCCCGTTTTTCATGATTTTTTAGTATCATAAAAAACAGGGTTGGTAAAATCTAACTAAGAGATTACATGGAAACTACAGCAATTATCCTGTAATTTAGAATTTTTGAAATATTACCGTATTTTTACGCCTAAAAAAGGGTACTACCGTATTTTAACGTTGTAAAAAATTAATATTTGTAAATAGTTTAATAGAAATATTATGTACCCTTAAATGTTTATAAGAACCTAAATGTGTACTGAACCCTCACAGTGCAAGTTCTACTCCTGCTTCAGGAGATATTTTTCTCTCTTTAGCCTTTCGAAAAGAAGACTTTAAAATAATCTTTTGCAAAGATATTTTTAATTACACGCATAATCAAATGATTGAATTGGCAAATAACTTATTAATCTTGGTTTGTTATTCCAAAAAATATATATTTTGAAATCGAAATTTCATATACAAATCAAACTATATACACACCATATTATCTACTACTTGTTGCCATCCGAAATTTGGTAATTATATACCTTCAGAATAAAGATTTGGTGACTTAGAATAAAAAAATTTGGCAAAACCTTTTTGAAGATGTTTTGTATTGTCAACTTTTTATTCATTGATTGCTTGGAGTTCTAAAAAAGTGATCAGATAGAATAATATTGACTGAATAAGGATATATACTAGCAGAGTCCAGTTCAACTACTATAATTTTTGAGGAGTATAATTTACCGTATGTGATCTGTCTTTATCATGGAGAAAACATACCTGAGCCTAATGACTACTTAGTTTGTTAGTCGGTCTAATTGTTGACAGTAAATCTCTGCACTCACACCCTGGACTTTTGCGAAAGTAACTCAGCAAATAACGTCCTTGATATTCCACCAACACCACAACAACTTTCTGGTATTCAGTTCATGTTTAGGTTCCAAAACTCATGTTTATTTGCATTAAGCCATTTGCATTTGTTTGTATGATTAATGTACGTAATACACTGTATATCACCAATTATTAAATTCTTCAGGTCCTCGAAATAACGTTTTAATGTCAATAATTGTTGACAAACGTTAACTCATAAAGTTGGAGAGTCCGTACTTAAAGTTGATTTTAATCCATTTTCTTTGATGATAAGAATTTTAAAGATAGGCGCTGTCAGTAATTAAGTGCACTTTGGTATATTTATATCTTTTTAATCGAACTTTATTTTCTTTTTCTATAATTTAATTTACTTGTAAATAATCACGTCTGGGACGAAGACGTTGGAAAATTGTCCGAAACTTCTCAACATTAAAATTAAAAAAAGAATCTTAACAATTGTCCTCTTCACATGTAGTTTAAAAAAATGTAAAAACGGTTTTAATTGTTTAAGTATTATATAAAATGTTAAATGTAAAATTTAATATAAAACAATACAACTACAATTTTTGACAGACTTGTGACTAAAAACTTATTGTACCTCCCAATATATATCCTGTGTAAAGAGTACGCATTAATATTCAATGGCGGTCAGCAGTCATCAATTCGGTGTCATCGCGACTCCGAATCTTATGTTTTAACTCCATTTTGCTGGGAATTTCTGAGCTGGTCATGTTCTATTCTCATTTTATGATTTGAAACTGATTGCTTTATAAATTAATCACTTTCAAAGTATAATTTAATTAATTTGTTTAACGTAACTAACATTCTGCTTATATTCTTTTATAAGTCTGGAATTCGTAAAATAATTAAATAGAACTTTTTTGCAGTTTATGGAGAGTCTTTTTTTATATGTATATGGTGTCTAAGTAACGACTTAATTTTTCAGCGCCACCTTTCAAAGCGAATATTGGTTTTCATTTTTTAACGGACGTTATCCGCTTTTTCCCTCGCGCAAATTTAAGAATTAAACCTGTCGAATTTATTAAAACATAATATTTACTTATAGTGGAATTCAAAAAGACAACAAATTTGTAGCCCCTAAACTAATATACAAACTAATTTATGTATCCTGTTATAGATACTAAATATATTGATGACAGCAACTAGTTAAACTAAGACTATTAATTCTGCAACTTTTAACATTTGCAAGTTTTCAACATAAAAAACAAACTAAACAATTTATAATTTTAGCTTTTTTTTCTCTTTACTTCAAATATTTACCTACGTGTGAATATAACCAAGTCTCATTTTCAAAGTTACGTAGTGGAATAAGAAATTCATATAATTTCGTTATATCCGTCCGTCTGTCTGTCACAGACTCGAAGTTTCGACACTTTGAGTCCATACTATAGGACTCAAAGTGTCGAAACTTTGAGACTGTGACAGACAGACGGACGGATATAACGAAATTATATGAGTTTCTTATTATATATCTATAGGACTCAAAGTGTCGAAACTTTGACACTTTGAGTCCTATAGATATATAATAAGAAACCTAATCAAAACTAAAATCGCATACTAAGAATACTCTTAGTATGCGATTTTAGTTTGGATTAGGGAAAATCGTTAAAGACGCTTTAAATATTATCCTTTCGCTGAAAATGTGCGACTGACATTGTCCGTTTGAAGATTTTGATTGTACAATAGATCGAAATCTTTAGAACCGAAGAAAAAAGTATCATAGCGCCATTATCATGAACTAAGTTAAATCTAGCAAGCAAATTTTAGAAAGGGGTCTTTGATTCCCAATCATATTTGCATAAACTTCGCGTGGATTTCATAACCGCATTACTACCACAAATGACGATTAAAATAATAGAGGGAAGCGGATACAATTTTACAGATGATCTGCTTGCAAATGATGGCCAAAATGGAGATTTTTCACAAAAATATTTGTAAATCTAGAAAAAAAAGTATAGGTCTCTGCACTAAAACACACTATTATGGAGTTTGAAGTCCAACGCTAAAAGGAAATCCTAGATTCCTGCAGTTAACTAAATGAAGTGAATTGCCACAAATTTTATAAGCATACTTTCACCAGGTCTAATCGAGACCTGAATGATTTGAATCGTATCTAAAATGAGGAGTCCTAACACTTCAAGCAGCAGTATCGTTCTATCAGGTGACATGAGGCAAAGTACGCTAAAGGAATTTCGTACTTTCAATCTTAAAGTATTCATTAACAGACGAATCTGCATAAAATAATCAAAGTATGAAAGCCAGCATACCTGCCGTTCGGCTATCGCTCGATCGCAGCTTTAATGCCATGAAAACTCGCCGCTCGTGGAACATTTCATCTCGATGTGTGCACGCGCATTCAGCGCGTCAAGAAAGCGTGAAGTACTCTTCGGCAAAGATGATTGAGGGAAAAAGCAATTTAGAACAACATTCGTGGAAAATATCGAATCGTAATTATAGTTTTTATATATTCTTTTTTTTTGTATCGGTATTCAGAGCGCGACTTGACGTTGGTATTATTATCAGAGTTAATAATGATTTTCTTTCGGTCATTAGAGAATTTAATTGTATCATTAACGTTTTTGACATCTATAGAAGAATTTATGTAAAGTAAATAAAAACTGATCGAGTATTTACAAATGCAGATTGGAATGGAAATTACGCTGACTTGTATGTAGAATAACAATTATATGTACAATTTTAAATGTCTTTTTATTGCTGTCTTCGTGAGGCAAAAATAAAAGGCTTTACTTAGAATCATTTGTGTTTTTGCCCACGGGTCGTTATCGTTGAACAGTGGCCAGTGACTTAGGAAATCTGATATAGAAATAAGTTTTATTAACTCGCAACTTTATTTACTTTATTATTAATTTAATTTTTATTTGATTGTAGCTAAAAATGATTTATCTTATCAAAGATTTTTGTTTTTGTGTCAATTTGAAAATCAGGGTGGCAAAACTGGTGGAACTTTTTTCCAGTTATTAGACTTCGTAATAATGCTAGTAGTAGAAGACAGTTTCAAATTAAAGATTTATTAAAAGAAACTGTTTCCTTACGACGTATTTAACTATTTTACATTTACCTCGTTCAAATTCTGTTTAGAAGAAATGGTGTTTAGAAGGAAGTGATCTTACTCAGCTTATTTGCGGAATGGCCCGTCTAGATTAAGATTTTATTGATAATGATACCGATAAAACAACATATTTCTAGGTTTAATGTTTTGGAAGTATTTTGGAAAGAAAGCAATTGCAGAATTTAATTTAAGATTTTAACAAATTTCCTGTAGGTCCTGTAGGTAGTAACACATACTTATATTCATAACATCCAAACTTTTTCTCAATATTTCGAAGAATATGTGAGGTATTTTATAAAAATCAGTCTACCATAAACATAGTCCTAACTGCCACTGGCGATGGAGATAAAATGGCAGATACTGAAAGAGACGTAAACATGTCTTTAATTAACCATTTATAACGTGTGTGCCATAATCCCCCTGGAGCAAGTAAAACTGTTTACACACTAACCAATCGACACCGTGTTGTAGTGGAAATGCAACATAAAATGCTGACTAGTGATAACTTCAACAATACATTGATCTATATTGTTGAAGAAAGTCATTATATTAATCTACAACGTGGTGTCGCTATAAAATTTAATGAAAACTATTATTTCTTGCTTAGTATCCCAGTTGGATACAAGAAAGGAAGTCGGTCGTGAGAGCCGAATAATATCGATCCGGTAACTTTTAAGATCTTTACAAACAATTAAATCGTAAATCATAAAAGTTTCTCTTTAGACAACGCTCTCACTAAAATGCTCGTAATAAAAACTTACTGCTAACCACAAAATACTAAAATCACAGAATAATCAGGTTTTTGCTACAATAACGTTTTGTTTTATAACCGACCACAATGCAACAAATGTTAATAATATATTTCGTGGCAGATTACAAATTAATCTAAAGACTTGTTTACTTATTCACATACACCTCACGTTATAATTTGTGAAATATCTTGTAACTAAAACCATTTACTTAAGAATGCCAAAGAAGATGTTCATCGATCAAATAGGCTGAGGTTATTAGGAGTAAAACGAAACTGCTGATGATTAAGGTATAATGAAACTGTTTATGATGAAGGTATAATGAAACTGTTTATGATGAAGGTATAATGAAACTGTTTATGATGAAGGTATAATGAAACTGTTTATGATGAAGGTATAATGAAACTGTTTATGATGAAGGTATAATGAAACTGTTTATGATGAAGGTATAATGAAACTGTTTATGATGAAGGTATAATAAAATTATGTATGATTAAGGCATAACGAAACTGTTTATGACGAAGGTGTAACGAAACTGTTTATGATGAAGGTATAACAAAACTGTTTACGATGAAGATATAACGAAACTGTTTATGATGAAGGTGTAACGAAACTGTTTATTTTTAAGGTATAACGACACTGTTTATGATGATTTTTAACCGATCGACCGTACGTGCTTTGGATAGAATTCAACTGATAATGAATAAACGATTAACTGAAACAAACGTCAATGTGAGCATACTGCAGAGTTTTCCGAAATGCTCTTTGTCTTGGTTAATAAAGGTAATAATTGAACAATTTCATTGTGTATAATTAAACTATTGTATAAACGTACTAAAATCTAATAATACGAAGTCAGACAAGTCGTTATTATTTATGGCCAAACACACATCGATAACTATTTTAGTTGAGTTCTGTAGTGCAGTTGGAGTTCTGAATCGAGACTTTAATTCAAAACATAGAGAAAGATTTGACATATTTAGAGCATTTAAAAATTTAAAAGTAATAAATGCGATTTTTTTCTAAAATTCGAAAGATTATGATTGCAATATAGTTCGAAGGTTTTTACACTGATTGGGGATGACGAAATTTAATCTTTGTCTTGAAAAAAGTGATACAATTTTACCCTCTTATGAAAATCCTTAATAAAAACGTGTGACGAGTTGCGCAAATGGCAATTAATTGGAAATAAATAAATATAATTTTGTTTCATAAAAATAAATAAAGCAATCGTGTGCGTTTCTTTCGTTACTAGAAAAAAATTCAATTTAGTTCTTCGTACAAAAGTATTTTTTAGGGTTCCATACCTTAAATTTAAAAACGAAACCATTATAAATGTCTGCCTGTCTATCAGTCTGTCACAGTCGATTTTCTAAGTAAGCATTCGACATAAGTACTTTAAATTTGGTACAATGATTCATCTTATCAATGCGTATATTTAGCTAGTATTTATTTCAAATACTCAAATTTAAATACTCAGATTGTTTTAATTTTAGACATCATGTGGAATTTCATTTGAAAAAACTTGTTATGAGGATTATAAAAATAGCCTTTCCTAATTTAAAAATATTTTCTAAAAAATTTGCAATAAGAAAACATACACTCTTTCTACTTCTTTTTCCGAAACTACTGAACGAAACATCATGAAAAACAAAGTTAGTAAAATTTAACTAGAAGACTATAGGTACACTGTGGTAATTATCATAGATCCTATAATTTTTAAAAAATGTGCCATGATTTTAAGCCTATGAAATATATAGTATACACTATAATATATTTACATTGTGAAAAATTAATATTTGTAATGCCATACACCCTTGAATGTTTATAAGAGTCTTAATGTGTTCGGAATAATTGCAGCGCGAGTTATACTCGTTCTTGACAGGTTTATTTTAATACATTTAGATGTATTTATGCTAATGAATATAACGCTAAATCTAATTAAAAGTAGTTCTTCTGTTTTCAACTATTTTATATTGTCCAACAGTGCAAACATCCTTTAATTAAATCGAGTTGTTTTTAAATGTAAAGGTAACCACCTTTCACGGGTAAAGTAATGGGTAAATTTTCCTTAAAATGTTTAATTAGTTACTTAGCAATGAAGTTTTAATACGTATTTAGCACCTACAATTAAAATTACTTCTTAATTTTCACGGTCCTAAGAACAATCGGATACTAATTTGACAAACTTTTGTCCTTTTTAGTGTTCAGTACCTCAAAACGGAATCCTTATAAGATGACTCATATTTACCTGATCTAACCTAACATAACCTTACCTAACCTAACCTAACAATGAAATTACGATTAAAATCCCTTAATTATTTTCACGGTCGCCAGAACAAATGGATAATAATTCCTTAAACTTTACTCCTTTTTAGTGTTCAGTAACTCAAAACGGAAAAATGGAATCCTTGAAAGATCACTCATATTAACCTAACCTAATAATCAGTTACAATTAAAATCCCTTAATTATTTTCACGGTAGCCAGAACAAATGGATAATCATTTCTTAAACTTTTCTCCTTTTTAGTATTCAGTAACATAAAACGGAATACTTATAAAATCACTTATATTAACCTAACCTAACAATGAGTTACAATTAAAATCTCTTATTTGTTTTCATGGTAATCAGAACAAATGGATAATAATTCAGTAAAATTGTCTCCTTTTTAGTGTTCAGTAAAATGGAAAAACGGAATCCTTATAAGATCACTCATATTAACCTAACCTAACAATGAGTTACAATTAAAATCTCTTAATTATTTTCACGGTCGTCATAACAAACGGTAATAATTTAAATTTTTCTCCTTTTTAATGTTCAGTAACGCAAAACGGAATACTTATAATATCACTTATATTAACCTAACCTAACAATGAGTTACAATTAAAATCTCTTATTTGTTTTCACGGTCGTCAGAACAAATGGATAATAATTCCGTAAACATTTTTCCTTTTTAGTGTTCAGTAACACAAAATGTAAAAACGGAATCCTTAAAAGATCACTCATATTAACCTAACCTAACAATGAGCTACAATTAAAATCTCTTAATTATTTTCACGGTCGCTATAACAAACGGTAATAATTAAAATTTTTCTCCTTTTTAATGTTCAGTAACGCAAAACGGAATCCTTATAAAATCACTTATATTAACCTAATCTAACAACCAGTTACAATTAAAATCCCTTAATTATTTTCACGGTCGCCAGAACAAATGGATAATAATTCCTTAATTTTTTCTCCTTTTTAATGTTCTGAACACTCCCTCCTCAGGAGGGAGGAGGTGAAATAATCGAAAACAAAATTTTATTTCATCTATCTTGAGGTTATCGATTATTATCAGAGTTTCAATTGTAAGCAAGCTATGAAAATTTCAAAACAATTTTTTAATATTATTTGAGATAGTTCCAGAAATTTAGTTGAAAATATCCACATATCCATTTGCTATAAAATTACTTAAAGTATACTGGAAAACTATAGTAATGATTCTAAATCACATAGTTTTTAAAAATTCACGAACTGCTTATTCATGTGAAAGACATAATAACATGTACCCTTAAATGTTGAGTGTGTATGGAACCCCGTAGTGTAAATTCTGCTCGTACCTAACAGGCTTTTTCATCAACATTCATCAAATTAAAATAGTTGACATTTAAAGACCGGGGTCCTGTATATTGAAACATTTTCAGCTCCTTATTAGATCAGGATATTCTTATTAGGTCAGTTTAAATATATTTTCTACAGCTTGCATCGGATCGATTTTATCTTCTCTTCTTAAATGGCAATTTAAAGCTCTTTAAATTTCAATCTTCTTCGTTATTTGTGAAACAATTTAACGTCACAGACCTATTATCTCTCCTCAAGGACGTCGGGGAGGCAGTAGGCCACGGTAACCCAGTTAGCGATACCCACGCGAGCGCGCGCGCGGCCAGTGCAAACTAGATTGTTGGCGCATTTATTTCCATAAAGAGTCGGTCGGTGGCCGTAGGTGTTGGACCGTGGGCTGCACCCACCAGCTCGCCACACCAGCCTCAACCGTTGGCCATTACCATTTTTATCAATGGCTTGTTTCACCGACAGCGCTGTGGGGGGTACATGAAAGGAGAAACGCGATTACTGTGAGAAGCTTTCGAATGGCAACCCTAACAATTATTAGACCTAGTAAGATACCATTAGCTAATGTTCGCAGTTGTCCCTTTGAAATTGCTGCAGAAAATATTTTGAATATATCGCTCCAGAAAATTACGTTGTGAACAATGTTGCACTGAGTCTCTGTGCCATTAATAATGAAATGATTAGCAAGAGTGCTACTTCTCAGCGTACTAAAGGGATTTGACGTAAAGAAAAAACGAAAGTCTTTTTCATTTAGAAAATTGGAGTTGATAGCAAATAAACCGATACCAAGCTCATGAACAAACAGTCTTAAAACATTAAACGAAAATATTAATTTGTGTTCGACATACCTCGTCAGTACAGTCTTAATTGATTCTCAACAAGCTTAAGTACTAGTCGATGATATAGGTACTTAAATAAATGGTTTGCCTTTGCTCGGGCAGAATACTAAACACGAAAAGTGTTTTTGATTGTTTGTTACTCAATCACGCCTAAAATGTTGGGTAGATTTTTCTTCAGATCTATTAAAAACATTTTTATCAACATAATTTATCATATAAATAATATATAGGATATTTTTTCATTAGATATTCGTTTTTTTATTAAATAGTACAAAAGTTGTTACGGGAAAATGTCAGTCAGTATCTGTAATCGGCAACACTTTCAATAGTGTTTGTAGAGAGAAATTTTGCCAAAGTCATTGCAAGTCTCATCGAGTTCGTGGTAAAATTCCTTATAAAAATTTTAAATAAATTTATAAAACTAAAAACTTTAAATGGGTTCAAATACACGAATATTGCAGGGCTTCCTGATTTACATCTTAATTGCGTATACAGTTTTTTTTTAATTTCCATGTTACAAAAACGTGACACATTGTAATCACGAGTCGAAAAAATTAATATCATACACGCTTGCAACCATCGAGAATGGGACTGGTTCATGCTTAACCATTAAAAAAACAAAAAATAAACATCGGTAATATTACTTTAACGTCCATAATGTCAGTTTATAATTATAATACTAAAATTAACTTAGGAAAAAATTAATAAATTATTAATTTCTTTACAATTCTTAGTCATATCATTTAGCTTAAATGTTCCCGGTATTAATTATTACTTAAAATTACAGTATCTTAAATGTTGTCGCTATTAATTATTACTTAAAATTACAGTATCTTAAATGTTGTCGCTATTAATTATTACTTAAAATTACAGTATCTTAAATGTTGTGGCTATTAATTATTACTTAAAATTACAGTATCTTAAATGTCGCTATTAATTATTACTTAAAATTACAGTATCTTAAATGTTCTCGATATTAATTATTACTTAAAATTATAGTATCTTAAATGTTCTCGCTATTAATTATTACTTAAAATTACAGTGTCTTAAATGTTCTCGCTATTAATTTTCACTTAAAATTAGTGTCTTAAATGTTCTCGCTATTAATTTTTACTTAAAATTACAGTATCTTAAATGTTCTCGCTATTAATTATTACTTAAAATTACAGTATCTTAAATGTTGTCGCTATTAATTATTACTTAAAATTACAGTATCTTAAATGTTGTCGCTATTAATTATTACTTAAAATTACAGTATCTTAAATGTTCTCGGTATTAATTATTACTTAAAATTACAGTATCTTAAATGTTCTCGCTATTAATTATTACTTGAAATTACAGTGTTTTAAATGTTCTCGCTATTAATTTTTACTTAAAATTACAGTATCTTAAATGTTCTCGCTATTAATTATTACTTAAAATTACAGTGTCTTAAATGTTCTCGCTATTAATTATTACTTAAAATTACAGTATCTTAAATGTTGTCGCTATTAATTATTACTTAAAATTACAGTGTCTTAAATGTTCTCGCTGTTAATTATTACTTAAAATTACAGTGTCTTAAATGTTCTCGCTATTAATTATTACTTAAAATTACAGTGTCTTAAATGTTCTCGCTATTAATTATTACTTAAAATTACAGTGTCTTAAATGTTCTCGCTATTAATTATTACTTAAAATTACAGTGTCTTAAATGTTCTCGCTATTAATTATTACTTAAAATTACAGTGTCTTAAATGTTCTCGCTGTTAATTATTACTTAAAATTACAGTGTCTTAAATGTTCTCGCTATTAATTATTACTTAAAATTACAGTGTCTTAAATGTTCTCGCTATTAATTATTACGTAAAATTACAGTGTCTTAAATGTTCTCGCTATTAATTATTACTTAAAATTACAGTGTCTTAAATGTTCTCGCTATTAATTATTACTTAAAATTACAGTGTCTTAAATGTTCTCGCTATTAATTATTACTTAAAATTACAGTGTCTTAAATGTTCTCGCTATTAATTATTACTTAAAATTACAGTGTCTTAAATGTTCTCGCTATTAATTATTACTTAAAATTACAGTGTCTTAAATGTTCTCGCTATTAATTATTACTTAAAATTACAGTGTCTTAAATGTTCTCGCTATTAATTATTACTTAAAATTACAGTGTCTTAAATGTTCTCGCTATTAATTATTACTTAAAATTACAGTGTCTTAAATGTTCTCGCTGTTAATTATTACTTAAAATACTCGGTGGTCACCGCTGTCGTTTTCAGAAACTCGTATCGGGGGTTTTCGTGTCCTCTTGTTGCCATATATCATTATATATAATATAATCTGAATTTTTAATTGTCAATAATGTGGCAAAATCAGAACGTCTCGTGAATATCAATATATCTGGTAACACTACCTATACGTGCGAATATTAATCCGAAGTCTTATGGCCTATTTTTCAGACTCTTGTCACACAAAGAGGCAGGCAGGAAACAAAAACCCATTTAACTATAATTTCAGTAACATAATATTTTTTGGTTTCACTTTTCCAATATTATGACAAAAAACTAATGTGCAGGCAGATACTGTATCTATATTACATAAGGTGAATCGAGTGTAAAACGTGTTCAACAATGCGACACAAGACGTTTCCCCGTATAAAAATCTGTTTAGGATTGTTTTTATACAATCTAAATTTAATCTATTTCCATTACGCGAAAAAAAATATTATGTGGTTGTCATACCGTTTATTTTTTTATTTATCAACGTCAGATTGATATTAAGTTGTAACAAATAAGCTTCAGTCATCACTGATAGTAGAAATCGCTTATTCCTGTAACCAATTAGTCGTGACAGATTAGGAGCATTTAAATAAAACTGGGTGCGTCATTATTCATGGATAACTCTTTTATTTCTACGAGTTATCTTGTTAAAGCATTTAAAGTCATTAGATTATAATTATTACAGTCACTAACTGAGTTATATTAATCAAAAGACGTTTTTAATCGGACGCAATTAGCCTAGAAATTATTTGTTAACCACCGCCAGTGACACTTGTGAAACGCGACTATATCACATGAATATATACGAATATATCACATCAAACTAACACAGAATAATAACCTGACTAACCAAAATAAAAAAGCACGTTGCAACATGGCAAATATGTTGTAAACTATCCGAGAAATCCAAGATCATGAAGTTTTAAAATCGCGTATTATGAAGTCGAAATATGACACTACGCCTACACCCCAATGACCTATGAACGTAGGTGGATACTTGTACGTGAATGTATTACATGAAATAATGCATGTCTTCTCACCCACGTATAGAAACGACTAATAAACAATAAAATCGGCTAAGCGCGTGTCAAGCTTGCCCAACGACGGCTCCATACCTACACTATTTAAATTGATTATATTTCGGCACAATAAAAATATTTTTAGAGCGTGATGTGAGATTATATTTTCTTATTCAATGCTTTAAATAAAAAAACTTATTGTTATATCATTCAAAAAAATATTATAATTGAACGCAATTCTATAATCATCTTACTATTTGTTGTTTAAATATAGGATATCTCCAATGTTGATTAGAAATTCAAGATTATATTTTCTTATTCAATGCTTTAACTAAAAAAACTTATTGTTATATCACTCAAAAAGATATTGTAATTGAACATAAATCTATGACCATCTTACTATTTGTTGTTTAAATATATGATATATCCAATGTTGATTAGAAATTCAAGATACTTATATAAATCTTATAACAACGTACGTTGGGCTAAAAACGGTCATTTAAGTGATCTCCAGCGTTACTATATTTTTACGAAAACAATTTTAAAACAAAACATTGTGCTCTACTCAAAGACCAAGCGAGTTGTATAATCCAATTTGTATGTATTAGCGCCACTATTGCCAGATCTGCTTTATCAGAAAATCTGTCCGATTTTTCCATGTAATTCCAATTAGGGTACGTAAAATAAGAATCTACTGCTTTTTCCCCTAATCTACTAATAAATCTAATTATTTTCAACTCGTATTCTTCAGATTCCATCTAACAATTTTACATAATTTCAAATTCAATTTTCGGCTTTGGGTCAATGTATTACGTAATATTTGTAAAATTTGACTATATAATTTATGTGGTTTATGAGCTAAAAGCTTCTGACAGACAGTGTTAGCACAAAAAAGTGTCCGATCGGAACCTTTGGATACAGAATTTGGAACAGTCAAATAAGAGTCGAACTCGCATAGCGAAATTTTCGTCCATATTATGTACGTAAAACACAATATACATAATGTGTAAATTATTTTAAATATTTATATCGAACACATCATATTTAAGATATAGATAAGTGAAAATAGTTTGCACATTAGTTATTGAGTCACTCGTAATATCATGTTTCCTATTGCGATTATTTTAACTAATGTAACTATCATAGGCGAACGAATCATAAAATGGAAAATATCAGATATACTAAGACCTTTACTTCATCATCAACGCGTGACTCATTCTTTGAAATTTTAAAGCAATTATCGTTAACCTTTTAAAACATACTAAACTGTGAAAACCAAACAATTAAAATCGACCGAAACGTGTCGGACATCCCCCTTGTAGACATAAGTAACCTTACATTTATAAGTATTAAACGTTACAAAAAAATACATTTATAATGTCGTGCTTGAAAAATGACATGATACCCGTAAATTATACGATACTTACTAATGATATGATACTCGAAATGATATGATATTTACAAATGATATGACACTCGAAATGATATGATACTTACAAATGATATGATACTCGTAAATGATATGATACTTACAAATTATATGATACTCGAAATGATATGATACTTTTCACTTTAACAAATATTCGTCATTGTACAATGTGGTTTTAAAAAGAAATCGGAAAGTGTAAATTGTAAAGTACCCATAATAGTTTTCGTTGAAAGTACTTAAATGGTTTAAAGAAAAAGTCGAAAAGTATAAATTGTAAAATAGTCGTGATAATTTTCGTTAAAAGTACTTATTTGGTTTCATTGAAAGTACTTAAATGGTTTTAAAAAAATCGAAAAGTGTGAATTGTAAAGTATCCGTCATAGTTTTCGTTGAAAAAAGTTATTACGATCAAAATTTCAATATTTATTCAGATTTTATCAAACGATATTTTAGAAATTTGATTAGGTGAAAAGAAGGACGTCCTCGTAACGAATTTGAAAGGAAATATTTCGAAACCGAAGCATTCAGATTAATTAGTTCCAAAACAAATTTGTTGCTTTTTGAAAGATCTTTCCAGCGACATCTCACTTAATCGAGCAAGTAACTATTTTTTTTTACAAGAAACACAAGATTGTGCCAAAAAATATTTAAAATATTTTTTTGAAATATTTCTTTCATACCATATTACATCAACTCATATCTGCACACCAAATTTCATTTCAATAGGTACCAAAAAGGGGAAAGTAATTGGGCGATGATATACAGATGGACAGACATGCCGAAACTATAAAGATTCCTGTCTATATCTACGATGTGTGATCGAAATAAAACTCCCAAAAAGAGTTATATCTTTCTTTATATTGAGTTTAGTTTCTTGTTTCTGCTTAATATGAAACTTAAGATCTAATATCAATCATTTCTATTGGTCAAAGTTTAAGAAATTTGTAAAATTGTAATGTAAAATCGAAAAGTTGACAAAACATAACTTAATTTTGTTTATATCATGTATTTATATCATGTCAAGAAAGTAGTGCACGGAGTTTTTCAAAAGCACGTACTTTGGCACGTTAAATATGGCTGCAGACGTGTTGTTGACAATGGTAAGGGAGGGTCTGAAACAATATATAAAGTAGGGGTTTTATTAATATTGTTGTCTGGCTATGCTTCTGAATGAGATCCCGGCAACTTGGGGATAGAAAATTAATCTTAAAATTAAGACATCCAGAAACAAAAGAAGTTCTATCAAATATCAATATGAAAAAATTCTTGCAGAAATACAGGTATTACGACATTATATATAAATACTTTTTTATACATTACTTTCAATTAAATAAATTAACTTCTTTAATTATATATTTATTATAATAACATACTGTTATTGAAACATTAAAGCAAAACCCAAGTATTTCATTAATAAGTAAAGAATTACATTAAATATAAGCATATTTTTACAGCTACATGAACGCAATAAGTTACTGGATAAAAAGAATGAAAATGGTTTCAATAATAGGTACAGTACGTAGCATCCTTTCTTTTAATAACCTGAATATCATCATGACCATCAACAGCCTGACTCAGTCCACTACTAGACAGTAATCGTACCTTTTCAATACTCGTGTCATTGGAGGTAATGCCCATTATCGCCAAGCCATAATGTCACATAAAAATATATTGTAAGGACGTCTTTCACATCCGCTCAACTATGTGACTGGTTACTTACTTGATTAAGAATACACAGGAGAAAATCAGTAGATAAGTAGAAAAGAAGATCAGTAGAATAGAAATAGGAAATAACCATAACTTCTTATGTAAATATAAACGTCGGAATTTATTTTTATACTATCTCTACTTGGTTTCGGAAACCAGATAGTGGAGCTATATCTAATACAAACGCCATACATAATACAAAAAAGAAGACATATAATGCAAAAAAGAGGGGTTTGCTGCTAATTTTAAATTTAATTATACAACAAAAATCAATAAATACAAAAAGACTAGATGTTAAAAATAAATTTTAGGGAATATAAATGAGCTAGAGAAAAGAAAGCAATTATTTTTCAAACATTTGTCTATTTGCCTTTTTGTCTATTCTTTTGTGAATAAATCATGTAAAGTCTTAATCATTTAGACGAGGATTTTTCTGTTATATTTTTTGCAGACTCTGAGAGGATATGAAGTGTTTAGCACTTGTTTTTTGGAATATTTATCTGTCGTCCGTCTACTCATCATTGCAGGCTTTATTTGTCTCAATTATCAATTCTCAGATCAAGTCAATAAAGTAGTTGAAACAAGTTAGGGAGAACTAACAAAAAGCCTGTTTAAAATATCGGCGAACCCAATTCCGTTAATGCACTAAAGTTAGCGTGCAATTAATCTTCAGGAGGAGCTTTAGATTAATCATACCCAATGGATTAGACACAGTGTGCACAATTTTAAATTTCGAATATTTTTAATTATTCTTTTTCCAACTGTACGATATATCGATGGAAATTTGATGAAAATTCAATATTTACATGCAGAGATAAACGCCATTAAAGAGTACCACTGTTACACGACCATATGCTCCCGATCTAGACGATTTTATAATGCGTCTTTTGAGGGTTAAACATTTAAATATTGCTAACCTATATATTTCTATTTCCATAATCCGATTCAAAACGTTGCATACGAATTGACCAAAATTACATATAGCTATTAAAATTATCGGCGTATTTTTAACCTCAGGTTAACCGGCCTATTTTATAATGACGTTTTATGTCGAGTCTAACAAAGACTCCCTGACATAGATTATAATTATTTCGGCAACATTTATCGTTATAAAAAAACCAAATTGAAATCGATTGATTTATTAAAGTATTAGAAGGGCAACTCACAAACGTACATAGATACGAGTCAAAATCATAACCTGTCCTTTTTTGGTGGGCTTTTAACAGCTAATATTTAAATGTAATATAATCCCTAGGCGTAGATGGGATTTCATTATGATGAAAGGGTAAAGCATTTATACAGTTTATTGTCAATTGATTATATTTTAGAAGGTGTTAACCTTGTAAAATATAATCAAAAATAGATATAATAAAAGCTTTATTGAAGACAGATGAAGTTCACACACAAAAAAGATTAAACACATAGAATACAAAATGAAATTGAATTCAAAAGTTTTAAATCATTAGCAGATCTATTAAAGATACTATTCACGTTTTAGCCTTCATCATTCTTAATTGAATAAATAATGGTAAGTACATTATTTCACGTTTTAGTACTCATTATATGATAATATTTAGAGTTCCGTAGCTGAAAACAAAAGAAACGGTCACGTAAGATCAGTCACGTGTCGATCCATGTGCGTCTCTCTGTCACAGACATTTTTTTTTTGAAAATATGGCAGAGATAAAATATATTAACTCGGACATCTCTAAGTATCGTCAAGATTCAGAAATATTTATATGGATTTGTTTTTTTGGAATTGTGGGAATTCAAGAAATTTGTGCAGATCTTAAAGCTTACCTTGATGGCTCCTCTGACCCTGCAGAACAGGAGTGATATTTGCAATCGCGTCGAGTGGAGCTGTAGTGATATTTGTAGTCGCGCAACTAAATGCCAGACTAGTGACGGATAACAATGCCACGCACAGGTTCGAGAAGATACGTACTGCAATCACCAGTTCGCCTACCTAGCCTGTCGATCATGAGCATTACCTAGGATGAAGTATGCATTGGAGAGACCTATGCCAAACTAGTAAACTGATATAGGCTGTTGATGATTTGATTTGATGAAATTAATTACTCGAAATTGTAATTTATCGCGTGAAATATTATTTGAAAAGGGTGAAATATTATTTGAAAAAAAATTACTTAATTTTTTTTGTAATTTTAAATAGCGTATTTCCAAAGATGTGTGCAAAAAAATACATGATCATTTTCTTTTTAATATTTTACTACCCAAAAAACAGGACATAATTCTGGTCTTAAAAAGACATAAAGCAGGCCGATGGAAAGATCGACTCGCAGTTCACCGGCTGTGACGAACGGATGGATGGACATATTGAAATCAATATGTCCATCATCAATATGTCCATCGTGCTTTGTTTCGCAATGGCACCTATTGAAATCGATTAATACATTACCAAGTGCAAGGAGAAGATATAACTAAAGAACTGAACGTATAGGACTGGATGTATAGTCTTTGTTGTGAATTGAAAAAGAAAATTCTGCTACGTGTCCAATATATTTGCTTCCATTAGCGTATCTACCTTATCATTTAAAATCATTTTTTAGACTCGCTATCCAATATGTCACTAGAACTTCCCATTAGCAACTCACAATGATAAATGTATGTTTTCGCGCGCGGGGGCATGGCTCATGTTATCAGGCGGTTAACTGATAACCGCTTTTAAATAAACTCGCTTCTAGAAGCGCGCTACACGAATACATTTACGGGTATTCGTTCGATACAGTCATTGTAGTAAATTATTTCTTTTCTTAAATTTATTTATAACAATTCTACATTTTGTGAATATAATCTTTATATTTCTGCTCGGTGACAAATACGTAAAACGTACTACTGGCAGGTGTAGCGACGTAAAGTATTGAGGAGAGTAACTAAATATGAGCTACTATTTTGTATTTGGGTCAAAAATTTAAAAAATATTTAAAAATCAATATTTTTAATGTAATATTAATCAGACATATATTTTTAGAAAATAAAGTAAAAGTCTTATGTTTTTATTAATAAACTACATAATAAAAATTGAGCATTAAACAAAATTGCAAAACGGGCGCTTAATTTGGAACAGCTACTCAAATATGGGTTATACTGATATGAACTTAATTATCTTTTAACAAAATGACAATGATAAATGTATATCTTGTAAGAGTTCGAATCACTTTGAAGAGTGTAAGAAATTACTTAATTTACTTGCAAAAATCACATGTCCAAACGTCAAATTCGGGCCCAGCATAGTCATTACATGCGCGGAGCCCACACATCAAACATTTGAGGGAGAACTGTGGATCTCCCCGTGTGTCTTCGGAAAAAAAATCCTTACAGAACATACACTCTGCGTCTGTGGAATCAGGAGCTTCTCTCCCTGGTATGACATCTGGTTCACTGTCTCAATCAAATTGGATTTCCTCTTCACCTTCATCGTCAATCACTTCATTGTCAATAGTCTTTGTTTTTTTTCTTGGGTTTCTTTCTTTGGGTTTCTTGTCTGTAGTTTCCTTTTCTTTTTTAATTTACTTCTTATTTTTTGAATAAGGTCATTTTATAGGGAGAAAAAACAGAGGCCACAGAAACTTTTCTGCCCCAATTAGATGTTTTCTGATTTTTTGTGGTACAGGACTTACGTCATAAAAAGATACTAGAGCTGTTCTCTCTGTTCTGTTGTGTAAGATCTAGGCTGTTGCCATCAATTCTGGAAGACGAAGGTTCGTCACCATCTCTGGGTTCATGACTAGTTCTAAAGGTAGATGCTTCTGTTTGAGTATCATATCTAGATGCAGAGGTCAAAGGTCCAAATGGAGGTGCTTTTTCTGTTTCAGATCTCAAAATCTTCGCGTCAGTCTCAAAATCAAATCAAGACTTCGTTAGAAATCAAAATTGTCACCACCAGAAATACAACTCAAAGATCTAAACGAAAGAGGTGATCAGGGATTGTTATCCGATGGCTCTTCATCAGAATTAGATGATGATTTTGTTGGAATAATATCTATGCATCCATCTTTGATAACATTTTGTTCCGCTGCAATAAAATCTACATCGATGAATGTGGTTTTATTCAATGAACTGTTCCTGTAACGCGAAACCTACTTACTGCAATTTCACCTGTTTGAACTTTCATGTAAGCTCTTCCGAAGAGCTGCACTATGTCAAAAGGGCTTTCTGTTGTTATTTCTGATCCAGATTCGTATTTCTTCACTATAGTAAACTTTTAATGGCCCCGTAAAATTTTTGTCTGGCAGCTTGTTGGTTGTGTGAGGTGGTAAAGATACAATAACAACGTTATTCTCTCTACTCAGGTCTGTTACATTAATGTTCCGGGTGTGGCTGAAGTGTCCATTTTATATCAGTAGAACTCTTAATTATGTTGTTAGTTTTGTGTATTTCATGAAATGTTTGAACCAATTTGTAAATATATTAATTTGAATCCAACCAGATGGATATGCGATTCCTTCAGCTCCAGGACGACAATCTCTCATCAGTTGGGAGCTCATATTTTTTTCGGGGCAATTATGAACGGAGATACAAAATGGCCCTTTCCGCCGATGTCATTGAGACTAATTTCCTCTTGGGTTTATTTTTTTTATATCAATTCGTGTTCGTATTTGCATATTCAGTTTTAGTGTTACTAAGAATTACAATTAAATGAAATATATTATAATAAAAAATTCCTTGCAAAAACGCACTTTGTATGTGAACTATTTTTAAAATGAATTTTTTTTAATAAAATAATCGCGACCGGAAATTAATATTGTTAAATACACCTTTCCGTTTAATAACTAATAAAGGTCAATGGAACAGTCTTTAAATAAAACATATGACATTATTAGACTTTTTCTAAACGAATTCCCACGTTGTAGTAAATGCGCAAATAAATACATATATGGCACATGTGCGTAAATCTGTACTATTAATAAAACTGTAACAGTGAATTCTGTACATGAAAAATATATATAATAAAAATAAATAAAATATATAATATAATATAATAAAATATATATATAAATCTGATTTAGCAAATAGAATTATAAAAGAAGCCAGAAAACCTGTTTTTAGAATTTTTATCTGTCCGTCTGTATGTTAATTTGTTCGGTAATCACGCGAAGGGCGACATAAGAGAAAAAACAATTCTAATAACTTTTCTCAGGAGTGATACCGTTAGGGCACAGCTAGTAATATATATTCATCTTCTTTTGTTTGTAATACTACCGAGATCTAGTCACATCTATACCGGGCCGGCGTAAGACCGCTTTGTGTTTCATAACTTGGTTAAAGGGAGTTCGTAACTAAAATACTCGTAACGAAAATTATCTAGCGTCAATTATTCATACTCAGTAATGAAGAACGTTATTTGATTTAAGTTATTATATTATATACTGTCCAATAAAAATATCAATCTACTACCGCAAAAATAAATCGTTTCAACATTTTATGCGTCATGTTAATTCTGCCATCTAATAATTTAAAGGACAATCAGAGAGAAAGTTCAGAGAGGAAGCCTATAAAACGTCCGTTTAAGATGGAAGTAAACACTTCAGTTGCCTATAAACGTCCGTTTAAGATGGAAGTAAACACTTCAGTTGCCTATAAACGTCCGTTTAAGATGGAAGTAAACACTTCAGTTGCCTATAAACGTCCGTTTAAGATGGAAGTAAACACTTCAGTTGCCTATAAACGTCCGTTTAAGATGGAAGTAAGCACTTCAGTTGCCTATAAACGTCCGTTTAAGATGGAAGTAAACACTTCAGTTGCCTATAAACGTCCGTTTAAGATGGAAGTAAACACTTCAGTTGCCTATAAACGTCCGTTTAAGATGGAAGTAAACACTTCAGTTGCCTATAAACGTCCGTTTAAGATGGAAGTAAACACTTCAGTTGCCTATGTGTCTATTATAAACGCGTTACTTTTATAATTCACTATACTTTTCCTTTAAGCTCCGTTTTGTATAGTGCTCGACATTGATAACGGTTTTACATCATTCAAAGAGCTACTCATTTTATGATTCAATCCGTTTCAACGTTTGTCTTAGTTTTCATTCGTAACAACTAAGAGACTACACAAAAGGATAAAAACATTATCACAGTACAATTATCTTTTCATACTACAGTGGCTCTTAATCTCTACAAATACAACGCAGCAATTTAATTCAAATAGATTCTATAGGTTTGTAAGAAAATACGACACTAGAGTTAATTTAGATAAGTTCGCACATTTTCTGTGAAATGTTAAATTCTATAATTAGTGAAGTGTAAAGGTCCTTTAAATTTGAGACTAACAAATGTGTGTAATGTAAGACAAATTCATGCAAACAAAAGACAAATATTTTCCACGTAGCAAAGTAATTTACAAGCAATTGAAGCTTAGAATTTGCTAGGATTAAAAAAAACAATTTCCTTAAATTTTAATCTCAAGTAATGAATTATTGACGTTTTATAAAAAAGCGATTTAGACTACCTATTAAAATTACAAATACTCGGGCTTGTATTGACTAACCGTCTGTTATGATCCACCGACAAGTCGGCCTGAGAGGAGTACGCCGTCGACTATCTTTTAAATAATTAAAATACATAGTTAATATTTTGTGTTGTAGTAAATTAACACAAAATTAAATAACAAAAATTAACACACAAAAAATAAAAAGGCTAATTTAGTATTTTTTATTTAATTAGTGTTACTTTACTAATGTTTTTTTTTAATATGTTTTTATTTTAATTTAAAATACGTATTTTTCTTTTGCTACCCAAAAATTTACGATGGTTAAACGAAGATGAAAAAATATATTATTAATATTATAAATGATAAATTACCATAGTTAAACTGTAGATAATAAAGAATTAACACTTGTTTTTATTACGACAAATAATAAAAGATATAAAAAAATGTATAATTTTGTATCCGCCCACCCATATCGATTAGATCTGATAATTAGGTGTAATTCATTAGTAACATTTGAAATAATAGTTTAAATCGTGCTTACTCAACGAATAATAAATAAGACAATTACAATTTAACATTACCTTTTTATTTAAAAATACCTTCCAAGATTTATGTAATTATAATAATATTGATTGCATTTTCAGAACTGACTTGGTGGTTTCTACGGATCATTCACCGACTACCAAAATCGTTGACTAGTCGGCTTAATCGACTGGCCGGTACATCTCTAATTAAAATGAAATAAAAAATTATCGTGAAAAAGAAAGAGACGAATATTGAAGTACCTACTATTATCGTGAAAAAGAACTCTTTTTATGAAAATAAAAATGCAATATTATCAAAATTAAAATCGGTAACTTGGAAAATACGATAATTAAAACGTTAAAATATTTCAAATATTTTTACAGAAGTCTTTAGTGACATTTCGTAACCATCTCGTTACAACATTCCAATATCGACCAGCCACAAGGTGACCGTATAAATATTAAGGAATGGTATTCTAATTAACAAACTGGAAGAAATGATTTTGTGACAATATTTCATTATACTTTTTTTACATGTGACTTTTTTCTTGTAAACGGTTTATGAGTAATGATATTAAACCGGAAAAGAAAGAAAGTAGTCTCGTGACTCATGAGAAACTGCCGTTTCTAAATACAAAATTATGCACATGTCGCGTTAGTATTCAGTTGTTCTATGTCAGAGTTGGGTTTATGTAAGAGTAAAGCTATAAAACTCTAAATTTATACTTATTTAATAACAAGAGTTTACAGGTAAGTTGTAAAAGGTTTGGATCCGTAATCTATTCAATTCGGTGTACAGATGAGATGCACCAAACCCGGCTCAACTGCTGTTATAAAAATTTAAACTAGAATTTAATATTTCACCTATAAGCATTTAGATACCACGAACGTGAAGATTGTGTGAGTTTCATGTATACTTCTATTACATTATAAGCAATTCATATTGCTGACTCCAATATGTGAAAATAAATACTAACATTTGCTGGCTGCTTAGCCCGTATAGATTTCCATTTAAGATCAAATTAAATACTCTCAATACCTCTGTAAGTAATATTAACTGTTCTGCCGCGTTCAACAAACATATCCAGATTTTGGGCTCTCAATATCCATGAGTAACAGGTATTTCTAAATGAAAAAATTGTCCATATATTAATTCGAATTATCTGCTATGTTTATATGAAACTGAATGAAAATCTATTCAATCATTTAGGAGTAATTGAGTAACAAACGTCCAAAATATCCAGCATACAAAGCGGCAGCTAATCCATCTATATTCTACTATGTTAAACAAACAAACAACAGTATACATACACAAACACTGGCCATGCACATGCAAAAATACATATACATAGATAAGGTAGGCCGGAAGAGGAAACGGTATACAAGAAGAAATAAGAGACGAATAGAGCAAAGAAAGAGCATTTCATATATCCTTAGTTTACCTCATTTTACAAGTTGTCGGCGTATACCAGAAATAAGATGTTATAAAAAAAACGTGTGACATTCAAGAATAAGGAGGGGTAAGGAGCCTTTCAGAACTTGGTAACTCAAACTTAGTCTTTCAGAGAATTTAGAACCTTGATATTTAAGGCACAAAGGCTTTGAACTGGGTACTCAAATTATAAAATACAAATTACCTTAATATTTAATTATTTGTTACCCCTTAATTTTTATTAAAACACCGTCATGTTCTATGACTCCCAGTCATCTTGCATCGAGAATAAATGAAACATCATTGAATTTTTGTGTTGAAATGACTTCGTCATCATCTGCGGAATTGGTCCTGAATATAATGATTTATAATTATTTATTTGTCGTCTTAAAGTTCGTTTTTGTCCCTTTCTATTATACTTTGCTTAAAATACGAAGAAGCGACACTTGACCAAAATATACCTATATTATTATGAAAAACGCTTTTCTCCGTTCTACTTTGCTTAAAACATGAAGAAGTGATACTTGACCTAAATACATTCTTATGAAATTACACTTTTGTCATCTGTCAATGTTTGCTTCTCCATTTTCTATTCCACCTTGCTTAAAATAAGAAGAAGCAACACTTGACCAAAATATATACTATTATGAAATGCCCTTCCGCCGTTTAACAAAGTTCGTTTTTCTCCGTTCTACTATGCTTAAAGTATGAAGAAGTTATACTTGGCCTAAATATATCATCTTTCAATGTTTGCTTTTTGCTATTCTATCCTAATTTGCTTAAAATGCGAAGAAGCAACAATTGACCAAAATATATAAAAAATTAAAAATCGTACTGTATTTTTCTTATCAGTTATATTTATTTCCTTCTCGCACTATTCAATACTTCTTAATAACTGGTGTCTTCTTCATCGTTTACTGTTCCAGAAACACTTATTTAGGATCCGTCTCTTTCCATTGCAAATTAATATACTTTTTATACAGCACATAAACATACGTCAATATTTATCTCGCCTTATCTCAATACATCATTTTGCGGTTGATTACATTAGTTCGTAAACAAATGTCAGCTGTGTCCACAGTATCCACCTGCGGAAGCCTCTTTTTAGTCGAATTGTTCTCACAAATAACTTGCAATAATGTTGGTAATGAGATATAAAATAGCACGATAATATTAAATTTTAATTATCGTGAATTCTTGCAGAGTTTTAATGTCATACGTGATTCGTTTAGTTTTATCTCAGCGTGTCGTATAATATCTTGTTGGATATACAGATATAATGAGCTAGATAAAGTATTTCAACATACGGTGTTTAAATAAACACCGTATCTTACAGTTAAATAAAACTATTTTAATACTTATTATGATAATAAGTTTTCATATCACAAACTAATGATTTAGTATAAAGAATGAAGAGTAGATTATTGTGAAAATATGTTTGTGTTAAATAATATGTTTGTGTTAAATAAAATATGTTTGTTTCGTAGCATATGTTAAACTGAAAAAGAATTGTTTTCAATTTTAAAACGTTTATTCTTTAATATGTCAACAAGGTGCGTAGGATCGTCTGTATTCGAAATGAAACCACGTAATTCACTTAACATTTTTAGTCCATATGTATTTCCAATCAGTATTCAAACTCGCCACAAACGATTTGCATCTAATTTAAATTAATTTAAATTCAAAACTAACAAACACTTTTCATACGGTCGCGCTCACATACGGAATACACCGAATTTACTGTCCCTGAAAGGAGCGTTTAAGGCTGCCGAAAGACTGAGTCCTAGAACTCGTCGCGAATCGACAGGATCTATGACTCCGTCGTCCCAAAGTCTAGATGTGCTGTAATAAGGTGAACCCTCCCTCTCGAATTGCTGCTCTAAAGGCTGCCTGATCTTCTTCTCCTTTTCGTCGGACCAATCTTTTCCGTCTCGCAGGGCTTTATCCCTCGCTACTTGGCACAGCACTCCAGCTGCTTGGGGTCCACCCATGACAGAAATCCTCGCGTTGGGCCACATGTATAAGAAGTTTGGAGAATAAGCTCTGCCGCACATACCATAGTTTCCAGCGCCGTAACTTCCTCCTACAATTAACGTAAGTTTAGGCCCTTTGAAACAGCTGACGGCCGTCACCATTTTTGCTCCGTTTTTGGCAATACCGCCAGCTTCAGCCTCGCGACCCACCATAAAGCCGGTTATGTTCTGTAAAAATAACAAAGGTACCTTCCTTGCTGCACAGAGTTGAATAAAATGTGAACCCTTGAGAGCACCTTCCGACTGCAGAACACCGTTGTTACCAATAATACCTATTGGATGTCCATATAGACTCGCAAATCCGCACACCACAGTCTCGCCATAGAGCTCTTTGAACTCGTGGAAGCGACTGCCATCGACTATCCTCGCGATAACTTCTCTGATATCAAACGGTCTTTGCAGTTTAGCTCCGACGATACCATATAGATCTTCAGCGCTGTAAATCGGCTCAAAGGGGTCTTTAGCGGTCTGAAGCTTAGAATAATCATTCTGCCAATTCAAATTCGATACAATATTTTTTGTAATGTGTAAGGCATGTTCATCATCTTGTGCGTAATGATCGGCAACACCCGAAATCCTGCAGTGAAGATCAGCCCCTCCTAAGTTTTCGGCAGATACAACTTCGCCCGTCGAAGCCTTGACGAGTGGCGGGCCGGCCAAGAAGATGGTGCCTTGATTTTTTACAATGACACTCTCGTCAGACATGCTGGGTATGTAAGCGCCACCGGCAGTACAAGAACCTAATACGACCGACACTTGCGGGATGCCTTCGGACGACATGTTTGCTTGATTGTAAAATATTCTTCCAAAATGTTCTCTGTCGGGGAAGACATCGGCTTGATCGGGAAGATGAGCACCGCCGCTGTCTACGAGATATATACAAGGCAATCGGCACTGAAGTGCAATCTCCTGGGCCCGCAAATGTTTCTTCACCGTTATCGGGAAATAGGTGCCACCTTTAACCGTAGCATCGTTGGCCACTATCATGCAGTCCTTTCCTTGGACTCTTCCTACGGCGGTGACGATGCCAGCCGAAGGCACTTGATCTCCATAAAGGCCGTTTGCGGCCAGCGAACTCAACTCCAACACGTCGCTTCCTTCGTCCACTAATCTGTTTATCCTTTCTCTAGCGAGTAGCTTGCCCCTCGACTTGTGTCGCTCGATCGCGGCCGCCTCGCCGCCTTTCACCGTTTCTTGCGTACGCCGCTTTAAGTCTTTAACGAGTTCGACCATTTGATCATTATTTTCTTGGAATAGCGAAGAACTTTTGTCGCATTCCGTACCGATGACTGTTGCCTCACTGTTGAAGTATCTTATTAAGACGTTTCTGCTTTGGTTGCGTGCTATATTTCTTATAAACTTAATCATTTTGAGTTGCGACGCGGGCTGCGGGCCGACTGGACGCGGACGACTGAGCGGCGAGCGCGCCGATAGTGGCGTCGGCCGATAGTGGCGCCGCCCCACGCATCGTCCGTAATTATTACGCTAATGCCGTCATCGCCGCTTATCACTTATCACTGAGCCTACAACAACAAGCATAGTCTCGCTGTGGTATATCTTTGTATGAATCTTAATATGGTATTATTCTATTTTCACTTTTTTTCAAGGCTTATGTCCTGTTTTTAATGTCAAAATAATAAAAATCTCCTTTTTATTTTCGCTCGTCTACATCTGGTACCAAAGTGCTTACTACCATTTTTATTACATTATTTTGATGTTGGTAACTAAATTAGTGATTTTAATTTCATCATATCTGTCCGTTGTTATATTTTAGAGATAGCTTGTACTTATTTCTTGCTTTATTTATCTATTTTACCCTGTTTATGTTAGTTTAAATCTATCTATCTATTTATACTTTTAGCGATCTGTCATTTCGACGGCGCAGACAAGCAAACGCCATATCGTGTGACCTCATTCGCGTTGAGTACGTTGTGAGTATTTTTGTTACCGTTGAGACACATGTTAAATGTGAAATATTTCAATGATTACGGTCTGATAATTTATTGTTCATTTCAGTACTTTAAATCTGAAATATGTCCTTTTCTAACTTTTTACTGTATCGAACTAGAATGTGCGCCTGATGATCTATTTACAGGCAGATAACATCTAAAGCACTTAAATAACAAATAGTTTGTACCCTCTAAATATGTAATAAATAAAAAACAAAATATTTTTAGCATACATTTTAAAGTAATTTTTGGAGAGTAAACTGAATTACCAGATGGTGTTTGCTAGTAATTTAAGGATTGTTAATTAACATGAAGAATTTAAATTTAAAAAAATGTGGGAAATGTTTGTCCAAAAGTTTGAACAAACCATTTTCCTATTTTGTCTATCGCAAATCAGCGCTTTTCAAAGGGTAAGCAATAGAAGCTTCATTCTGAAAGATTGCCCTTAATTTAGAAAAGTATGAATATTTTGATTTATTTTTAATGAAAATTCATAGATTTGAAGTAATTCTAAAAAAATACCTAATTCTTGGAATATCAACTTTTTTATTCACGGGAATAATTGAAAGAAATAACTATCGAGGATGGTATATGTAACAATTAGATGAAATCTGGGGTTCCATAAATGTTAATAACAGGACTAATGCCGTAAATAGTGTTCAGTTTTATCTAATCAATACATGACAGCACGATAAACATGTTGGTGCTTTTACTTTCGAGCGCGGGAAAGCAACCGCTAGCGCGCGAAAGTCACAGGCCGATGACCACGGCCAATCATATTTTGCATAATTATGAATGGCGCAGAACACACTTACATTAGTTGCCCGAATTTACAAATTGTCTCTGGTAATTTTACTTTTTTCAAGGGGCTATTTATTTAATTGACAGTCGTTTTGTTGTCTAAACCTATGTGGGGTGTAATTCTTACTTAGAATACGTAATTAACTACTTATGCTAATATTGAATATATTTGGCGTTAATTTTGTAGAAATTCTATCTTACTAAATGAAACTACGTGATGATTTGAAGAGTTAAACATTCTCTTCAAATTGTCAACCTGAAGATGTTGTCACATCACGTAACGTAGGTCGTGGTTAATAATTTAAATAAAGTAAATATAATACTACATCACGTAATTTCATTTAGTTGTGACTAATAATTAAGTGACTTATGCTAATCTGTATTCAGATAGAAATTAGTTTAGTAACACAGGTGCATAATAAATAGGCACATACATCACGTTGGTACAGATTTAAGTACGTCCTCGAGTCATAAACAATATACGAAGGTAGGGAAAAGGGGGCCAAAGCGGGCACCCTAAGGGAAATTAAAAAAGCTTGTAAGAAATGTTATATTTAGACAGCATTTATTGTTATTGGAAGCTAAATTTATCGTAGTTTAATGGTGAATCAACAAATTTTTGTAAGTCTTCAAAATACAAGACTTGAAATAAATTGCACGACTTGTGGGCAAAATGAGCATGCTTAGGGCAAGGAAAATAATTTTGGGAGACTGTCATGAAAATTGGTACAGATTAGAAGGGAAAAATTGAGAAGACAGAGAAGAAGGAACAAAAAATTGCATTACTAACAAAAACAGAAAATATTTGGAATCCTGTTTGCTCGATATTACCTTTATAGACGAGTAGCATGAATGTCATGCTTTTTAATGTGTGACTTTAGTAGATCGAAACATCTGTAAACTTGATGTTTTTTTAAATTCTCTAGCTCGGACAATGTATGTTGGCGCTGGTTGTGTTAAGACCAAGTTAAAGTATTGATCGCTAAAGAAACTTTCGATACCAATACTTTTCGGCAGTGTCGGTTGGAGGACACAGATTTTTCGGTATATTGAAAGACGATTCTGAGAAATCCTTCTTTCGACAATCAATAAACCAAATCTTCCTTTCGAAATACGCAGTCTGTAATTCCAACTCCCGTTTTGAACCAAAGACAGCAGTGAAACAAGAAGCTTTTTCTTACAAGGTCCCAATGTAAGGCCTCCCTAAAGTTGCCGAGGGATTCCATATTTGATTGCTATGATTTTTATTGTCCTGTTTTATTCTGTCCCGTAGCTTTAGTCGTAATTCTAGCTTTCTTCATGATACTTTCGTTCCATGGGTTTACTGCATCTTTCTTTAATATTTGTTCACCATCTGAAAAACAGGGTCGTTATGGTCAGTTCAAGTTTTGGATATATGCCATTTTTAATAGCCTTTAGACAGCCCCAACCTTTCCAGCATAAGTAATGTAAAAATCTCGTCTTCTACTTCGTATCTTCATTACTGAATGTCGTGCCCGTCTTAAAGTGTCTTACTATAGGAGCTGACGAACTGCATTCATGCTGTCCTTTCTTCGGCTCGTCTCTTGGGGAGTCCCGTGATGATCTTAATGTAAAAATACACAGTAGTAAAGTATTTTTATTTTTGCTAGATAATTACAATTCTTAAGAATATAATTCTAATAAAATTTAAATTCTATCTAACATAGCTATAAAGAGTATAGCGGACATGTACTTGTTTTGCCTCGTCCGCTGTGCCTTTTGGGTCACCTGCGCGGTCTCATCAAACCTAATCTTGAAATGTTGTGATATATTCAAGAAAATATAGTAAAAACGTAGTGGAATAGACACAATATAGTAATCATATGTTGATATTGACACAGAATACTCGCTAGCACACATACCTTCGGATATATTTCGCTTATTCGGATATATTTCGGATATACCTGCGGATCTCCTATGACGAAAAACAAATTTCGACATTCTTTTTACAAAAAAATGAAGGTATGTATGTTCACTGTATGTGAATAGCCATACACTACATTGTGCATAGGTTGGACCACTGCTGCAACTCGGACATATAATGGAGAATGTCCATACCCGGCGGGACTGCGGTAAGTTTAAGAATGATAGTTTTAAGAGGGGTGCTCGAAGATGCACGTTTTGGGTCCTCTTTCCTTATACTTGAGGAAAAAATGGAATTCAATTCCGCGCAATGATATTGATCCTTTACTGATAATATTATCCCTAATTACAAAGTTTTCTAATTGCAAATAATGATAAGAAATATTTTATGTGGAAAGTTCAATTGATAGATACCATTCCAAGCGCTCATCTCGCGGCCTCATTAGAAAGCGAACCGTTTCGTAATACGACATAATTATACGAAAGTTGTGCAAATGGCCATAATTAGTATACATAGAATACTGTATAATTTTTTATAAACTAAGATATGATAATATAATATATGGATGCAATTATCAGGTAAAATTACGTTATGTACGCCAGTATTACGGCAAATTATAGGGCGATTTTAGAATGCAAGCAGTATTTATAGTCAGTTTACGTGAGGTGTGAAGTGATTGCGTTTTTTTAAATGAAACTTCTTAAGACTGGTCAATACATCTGTGAATCGTTTCGTACAGCAATATCAAAATGTAATGGAGTCAAATGTTAATACATCACGAATTCTTCAGAGGAATGTGTAACAGATGTATAATAAATGTAGATCATTCACAACTTGATATGTAGGACTAGTGTACGTATTTAGAATAATATGTACACTGGTCCTATACATGTGGTGGATATAATTTGACCCTGGATGAAACATAGGCCTGATGGGTTGTGAAATAAAAATATCGAGACAAAACTCAAAAAACGAACAGTTGTTTTTAACATTAAAACTTTCCCTAAATTCATATTTGCCACATTTTTTTAAATATCTCGTAAACTGTTATATTTATCTCTTTTATTCTCATTACACTGTATAAATTTTTGACGATTGAAACTGAATAATATTTTCTAAATTTATATACCCCAATTATTTAATAAAAATTTTGGCTATATTTGGCGTTAATTTTGTAGAAATTCATTATTCACAATTAAATGAAACTATGTGATGTAGTATTATTTCTACTTTCTTTAAGACCTAGGTTTCGTTGTATTACAACATTTTCAGGTGGGCTATTAGCAAAAATCTTTGCTAAAGAACTTAAAGAAAGTAGAAATAATACTACATCACGTAGTTTCATTTGATTGTGAAAAATATTGGCGCCAAATTGAATGACAGTTTTGTTTGATTAAGTTTTGTAAGTTTAAAAATAATACATTGATTAGCATAAGCATTAAATAAAACTCACAAGCTCAATAATGCTCCTTAAAAAAGAATTAAAATCTTACGGGCAACGCAGATGAACGACTTTTCAAGGCGGTGAGACGGCAGCCGACATCTGGCCACTTTTGTCGGACAAAGTCGGTGGCCGACTTTCCACCGATTCAATGCATATATCAAGAGGAAATCGTCCCCGTTTAAACGACTGCCATCCCCGTCAGTCGAATGTTTTATCATTTTCTCAGCGTATTTTAACTCGTAACGTTCGAATCGGCAAATGTCGACCAGAATTCCTTTAATTTTTTTGTAGGACCGATACTGTCGGTTAATGTTGTTTATTAACAGTTACACATTATTAAAGATAAATATTAAAAAGAAGAAATTTGAATGTGGAATATTGTGTTCCAGTTCTGATTTTAACTTTTAACATTGTCACTAATGATAATAATTGTTTTACTTTTTCATTTAATTTACAGGATCGAAATGAGCAGACAGACTTGGAGATGAAACACAGACAGGAGGAAGACGATCTGTACAGAAAGTTCGCGCGGCATCGAGAGGAGGAAGATAGAAGGATACGTGAGGAAATACGGGTGAGTGCAATCTAAATGGAATCTTGATTAAATTTAGTCTCATTACTTAGCTATGATAACAATTGATAAAATATCTTTCATTACGTAATAAAATAACGGAATTAAGCATTCTTGACCATTTGTTTATACGCGAGGTATTTCCGAAACTTCACAACACGAATTTCATCCGTAAGTATTTGATATAACATATATTTTTCATACATTTTCTTTAAATAGTTACTTTAAAAAAATTAATTCCTGAATCACAAAAAGAAAATGGCCAAATTATACTACCAT
Source organism: Druceiella hillmani (assembly GCA_039881145.1). Lineage (NCBI taxonomy): Eukaryota > Metazoa > Arthropoda > Insecta > Lepidoptera > Hepialidae > Druceiella > Druceiella hillmani. The sequence goes on along the minus strand of JAYKKI010000004.1, from coordinate 23,563,396 downwards.
TTTCACAATAAAAAATTAAAAAGATTGTACATTATTAGATTCATATAATATTTGTGATATGTATATTATTAATAAAAAAAATTTCGTAGTGAAATTTTGAGGAAGGCATTATAAATGATATAAAAAGTTATAAACGAATACCTGTTTAGATTGCGAAATATTGAAATTTTAATTTACATTTATAATAGGTAAGAACATTTTGCGCATCTATTGTACATTGAAATCGAACTGCTTAATACAAAAATTAAATATTTGTATATGTGGCAGCGACATCTGTCGAAGAAAAATGATGTTTGGTAAGATTTCCTAAGGGATTCACGTTTTTCCGGGTGAAATCATTCTATAGCCGGAACACCTTTTCCTACACATGTCAAAATTTGATAATAATTATTCTAGTAGGTGCTAAGTTATTAAGTAACAAAGAAACTGACAAATACATTTTCGCATTTAAAATATTGTTTAGGACAATATGATACTCACATTTGCCACTTGGAAAATGAAATGTCGACAAAGTATATTCAAAGGAATAGAAAAAGAAAAAAGCAGACAATAGAAGAGAAAGTAATGAATTTATTAATTAAACTAACGTTTTTAGTTGTTTTAAAAACGTTATTAAAGAACAACTAGAGAGTTACTTATATACTTATATACCAATAGAAAAATCTCTTTAAGCAGAACATTTGCTACTATTAACATTAATTTCAAATATTAGTCCGTTTTGAGTTATGTACTTTTAAATTTTTCCAATTGTATAATAACGTAAGAAGTGACAAAGAATTAAATAATTAAACAAACTTTTGATCTTATCGACAAAAAAAATAAATATACCTCTATAATATAACATGTCGATAGTAAGTCACTAGTAGTACACATCTATATTTTTGTAGTATTTAATTACGTATTAATATAAAATTTAATAAATATATACGCTATTAAATGTAGAAAATCGTCCGTTTAGTCGTTTTACTTTCTTATGCATCACCAGATGGAGGTTTATTATGGTTAGTTTCGATAAGTTAGCTGCCAGGTCCATATCATTTTCAAGTTTATAGCTCTGTCCTCCTAAGCTATTATCACGCCTAAACACTAGTTCCAGGTTCAAAATCTTTAATTTGGTATTCATAAATATATTGATGCTGAACAATCTTTATTAACTTTTCGATATATAAATGTTATTAACATATGCGACCAAGGCATTTCATTTATCCAAATTTTAGTTGAAATACAAGAATGTATTTGTCATTCCTGACTTCAACTTATTTTCGAAGAACTTCCACCTCCTTCTTATTCCATTGTTGTTATACCTGCTCCATGTCACCTTATACTTTATTTAGCAGATGTGTTTTTTGGAAACCGGTCTTTAGAGTATATTATTTACCACAGTGCCAATTTTATGTCATCATTGATTACCTAATTTAGAACTTTATAACAAATTTTTGATGGCTCCGCATAAAATTCTTCGTTCAATTCAACCGTTATCACGTCCAACTAATATCAATCAAGCTTTCTTGTACTACCAAGCAAGACATGAAAATGCAAATGTTTTTTTAAAATGCAATCAAGCTTTAATATATTTCTAAATACTGTTGGGCAATTATAGACCTTATATTTATCGGATGGTGAACCAATTTTCAAAATTCTTTTTTAATTATCCCTCGTATTTTTCAGCCGTCGTCTTCGATCATTCTTCAGAGTCTTTCAACAATATAACTGCTTTGTTAAGACGACATAACAACATAGACATAAGCCACTGCTTTTGCACTAATTCATGAGTGATAGTGAGGAAAAACTCACAATATCACATACTCATGGATTGTGAGACTTGTTTATGAGTTATATACAACATGTTATGTGTATATGAAATATATAAAAGATAGGTCATATCACCGTTCGCAATTCATTCCCTTTCGTTGGTGATATGAGAATTTCCGCCTTCTTCAAGGAATTTTATATCTTTCGCGATGATAATCCCATTATAATCTTCACTTTTCTAACTTGATATTTTATTCAGCACTAATGCTTTTGTACCAAATACACTGAAATTACAGATATTGCAAGGGTTTTTTTCAAAGTTATATAAAGTACGATGTTTGAAGACACTCAAATGGATACTTATTTCATTAGTAGTCCAACTTTGGATCTACTTCCTCCCAACATGACTCATTCCTGACTGCAATACCAGACAATTTTGTGCAAGATGTAACAGGCGTAAATGAATTTAAAACAGTAAGACATAACATTACTATTTTCTCTTTTTCACGTTCTTCGGCCTTTTTCTTCGAGTCTTGATGAAGACTTTTTAATTTTGCCCGAGAAATACTTCCAGGTGTTACACTCTATAATTACTGTTTTTATCTGCATCATTCAAGTGTCAAAATTTTCCTTCGTGGATAGTTTTTTTTTATTGTGCTCATAAGGTGGACATTTGATAATGTTAATCTCCCACAAATTTGCAAATGCCTTTAATTATTTGTATACTTTTGTCCACTGATACCCTAATCATATTCTGGTTACATATCTTATCGATGCAATGAATTAGCTTAAATAAAGAGGCTTTGATTTGTTAATATTTGATACAAGAATGTTTTTATTGCAAATATATGCAGTCTTGCCACTAACGACAAAAATATACCTACATCTATAATATGTCGAACGCATCGATATTATAGACAACCTTAAAAGTCACTTTATTCCAATTATGGCAAAAATAATTATGCTTTGTCCAATATACAGGGTGATAGGTGGATGGTCCTACAAACGGAAATGGGAGGTAGTTGGGATCATTTAAAAACTATTAGTTTAAGTCTTTTTTTTAACTATTTTTTAAAAAAACCACTGTTTTGACTTCATAACTTTTTTATATATTATTTCTTAAGTCCAAGGTAAAGTTTCTTTAATCTGTTATGTACTCGTAAAGTAATACTTTTTTAAAATTATGAAATTAGGTAAACAAATTTAATACATTGACTTTCCACGCACACTAAAAAAAAAACAAAAAGCATTTAGGGAGTTAGTCTAATGTAAAAACTGCGCCATTCAATGTTCTTTATCACATGTCACATAAAACTTTACATTGTCTAACAAAATCGTCGATAAACTGTCGTTAGGGAATGTAAGGAAATTAACATGACTTGTATTATTGCTAATTTTGTTAAAAAAATATTAGAAAGTGGCTTAACTAGTTTCATTGTTTTGCCATGTCTTTATAACTCAGTATTAATTTTGTAAGGCTACACATGCTAACGTCGCTTAATATCGGAAAATGTGAAGCTTACCTTATTCAGTAATACTATCTATGTACAGATGCGAATACTAATTTATCTTAGCACCTCTCTAAGTACCAAACACAGCACTTAGCTGTGTAGAAGAAGACTGTGTGTGATTGTAAAAAACATATCTAATTACCAATTGCCAAACTTTTTTATTACAATTAAGGTAAAAGTATAAAGTAAGTTAAAAGTGGTAAGCTATAAGTTATTAGCCTAAATTTTGTTCAAAATTTGCAACCCTATTTGTTATGCACGCCCGACATCTCCGTCGTATTTCAATCGTTGTTGTATGAAGCCACATCTCTTCCTTCGTTGTATCAAATGCAGCATTAACTTTTTCAATTAATTATTCTTTGGTTGTAATCTCATTTTGATACATAAGCTCTTTAGCTCGTCCCCAGACATAAAAACCAAGAGGTGCAAGGTCTGGGGACCTCGCGGGCCATGCCATTGGTCCAAGTCTTCCTAGCCACGAATTAGGGAATACGTTATCGAGATGTTCTCTTACTATTGTTCGGTAGTGTGCAGGACAACCATCATTTTGATAAACAATCGGCCTATCTCCATCTACAATAGGAACATCAGTCGTAAGTTCTGGGAGGCCATTCTGCAAAAATTCCAAATTGTTCTCTCCGTTAAGATTGCCAGGTAAGTAATGTGGGCCAATCAAGTTTCTATCGATCACACCTGCCGAAACGTTAACACTAAATCGCCTCTGATGTGAAGTTGGTCTGATTTTGTGTGGATTATGGTCTTTGTATTCCCGATAATGAATTTTGTGTTGAATAAATTCCCTTTACGTGTGAATTTTGACTCGTCCGTCCATAAAATGGTCTTAAAAACTGATCGTCTACAACATCCACATGAAGCAAGAAGCGGTAAAATTTGTAGACGACATTCTTCATCTCCTTCCATGAGTCCTAGAAAAAAAACATTTCATAAAACAACACAATAACAAATCTAAATTCTTTGGTATGTATGGAATCAAAAGTATTTTTAAACCACAAATTCAACTACATCTATTAAATATGGCATTGTATAAGGTTTCACCTTTAAAACCGTGCTACATGAAACTGTATCTCCAACAACTATTACCTTTTAGATTTATAAGAGAAGACTAGATCTTATAATTACCTTGCACTGGTGTGTAGTGAAATGGATGCCCGCCATCTGCTTGAATGACGGCCCACACTTTCCACACGGAACTTTTCTTATATTCGTGGTGAGATCGTTATTAAACGCCATTAAAATCCTTTCATCCACAACGATATTTTGCGGTCTTCCGGGGGCGCTGTTCCCGGTATTGGAAATTGGCGGTTTCCAATAGTCGTCGATAGGTATTTGCAAAGGTATCATGGCTGGGTAATCTTCTCATAGAATACATTAGGGATTCTAATGCTTGCAAAAACTACGCCATTCAATCTTCTTTACATTCTCTTGGTAAATTCGTCGTGCCCTGCGTCCGTTATTATGGGCTCTACCGTACACCAATACCATATCGGCATATTCTTCTTTACTATATTGGGTTTGTTTCGTCATTATTGGACTTCAAAATTAAGATCAATAAAATAAGACAATACGCAAAAACAGCGAAGTCTCGACTAACCAACCAATCAAAAGACTCGTGTAAGAGATAGATATTACATCGTGGGGGCGCAAAAGACAAACAATTGTTTGTGAAGTCCATAAAAACAAGTTTAGGAACATTCGGGTGTTTGTTTATGCAATAATAGAATTTTTTTTTCTTTTTTAGTTTATCGACGATTTTGTTAGACAATATAAAGCTTTATGTAACATGTGATACACCGTTGTAAAGAAGATTGAACGCAGTTTTTGCAAGCATTAGAAATCCCTAAATGCTTTTTGTTTTTTTTTGCAACCATTAGAAATGTTTTTTTGTTTTTTTTTAGTGTGCGTGGAAAGTTAAGGTGTTAAATTTTTTTACCTAGTTTCCTAATTATAAAAGGGCATTACCTTTTTGTTTCATGTTATTTGAGACTTATAGGTTTGTTTTTAGATCAGGAATACATAACGGATTAAAGAAAACTTACCTTGGACTTAAGAAATAATACATAAACAAGATATGAAGCCAAAACCGTTGATTTTTGGAAATTTTTGAAAAAAGTTAAAAAACTATATAAAAAAACCGGTGATACTTAGAGTAATAGTTTTTAAGGCAAATATGTTCCAAATGATCCCAACTACCTCCCATTTCCGTTTGTTGAACCATCCACCTAACACCCTGTATACTAAAATGCCCTGTAACTAAGCTTCTGTGAATCTCTAATATCTGCAATTCAATTGCGGACCCAAAAGTCGGCAATTCCGAGGATTATTAGAAAGGGCTTGTCATAACATATAATAATATCATTAATATGTTTCTTGATGGATATCATAAGCTGTGAACTCGAATTTAATCAATTGAAGGAATAATACTGCTAACAATTAATGTTATCTATACACTGTAGGACGAATGGGAGCGGGAGCTAGAGAGGCTGACGCACCGATTCGAGGCGGAGATGCAGGTGCGCCGTCGGCGACCGGCAGCCGAGCTAGGCGCGCTCACTCTGCGCCACCAACAAGAGCGCGACGACCTCGAGAAGAACATGACGCTGCGACGCGACAAGAAAAAGGAGAGCATCACCAGGAAGATGCTTGAGCACGAGAGGTGAGAACAGATAGTGGAGTTTATTCACTATAGATATTGGAATCTTTTCTCACTGAATTGTCCAATGTGAAAAAGTAGTATTTGGTTTTAATTCTGATCAACAAAACAATGTTAATCCTTTAATGCTACTTTCGTATGTTTAGTTCATTTTAAAGAAAAATTATATGTTATGTTAAAACGTATATTAACGCATTAGCCTATTCTCGAACTGTGCGAAGGGAATGATGGTTTGAATTCCACGCAATCCACAAAAAAGCTTTTCATATAAAATAAGAAAATTCAGTCCACTCTCCAATAATTCGGTTACGTATTATCGGCGAGTAGAGTGACTAGACATTTTCCAATAAATTTTTTGTCAACAAATAATTGTTAAAATTATATTTTATTGGTTAATAAGTTTTTAGCCACAAATTCGAGACTAATGTAGAAATTTTCTAAAGTTCCAGTATATTTTGTTATATATAAAGGCGAAGTGTGTTTGTCTTAGATATTGTTACACATTCACACTTTATTTTTTTCGCCATTTAACTATTACTTTTTCAGGGGTTGGAGCAATCATTTACAAATTAAAATTTAAAATTTATATTTAAATAATAAAAATAGATAATTAAAATTTATATTTATGTAAGAGAATAAAATAAGTTCTTGTATTTATGTAAACACATAACACTAAATATATCAATTGAATTGAAAAATTTCTATGTTATATAATAATATTATATTCATTTTCGTTACTGTTTTCATTTAAAGAATTAACAATTCTAATAATTTACTTCATAATTATGCAAAAATTTAAAACTTAAATCTTGTAAATAATATCAAACCTATGACGATTTTAGTAGTTAAGTTTGCTTTTTAAAATTTTATAAATTAAAGAAAAGTTGCATTAAGTCACAGTTAGATTCAATTTCAAGGCATAAATAAATTAATGATTTAGTGAAACAATTAAGTGATTATCAATACAGATGAGTATTTATTAAAATGAAACATTCAATGCACAGGGCGGCAACAGCTGCACTAGTTGAAAAACAAAGCTACGAGATGATGGAGTTGATAAATGAGCGTCGCAGTGCTTATATGGCAGCATCCTCACTGTATGTGGACAGTGAAAGTGAGCCACCAGCTCCATATCCAGCGCGAGCACCAGCCCCTGCCCCACCTGCTCTCTCCAAATTCCAGATCTACAGTGATCCAGCTGAATTTACTGATGTTGACCAGATTGCCATATCGGTGAGATTGTTACGCAACTCAAATGTTTCTAGAATAAACACATCTTTGTTTCATTCATTTGTTTCATGTGAATCTAAAATGAAGAAACAAAAAATCCAATAATTTTCTAATATCGTTAATATGTAAAATTTAAATAAGCAAACAAATTACTTCATCATATTAAGGTGTTGAAAAATGTGAAACATAGCTTACAATCATTATTATTATGTATTTAAAAAGTATCTTTGAGAATAAAAAAAAGATTGAAAATTATTTGTAATTTTGAACTAAAAATTTTAAATAATCATAGTTAGTCGTCATATTTATATATATATATATATATGTATATATATATATATATATATGTATATATATATATATATATATATATACATATACATATACATATACATATACACATACACATACATATACATATACATATACATATACATATACATATACATATATATATACAAATATAAATATATATATATATATATAAATATATATATTTTACAAATTCTTAACTTTATCTGAACTTATAGTAAGAGTTAAACACACATTTTTGTAGCGTGAAGTAGACATTAATGGATTATTTTAGAGCCCTTTCTACTACTAGACTACCCGATTGTAATTTCTACTTTAATGATATCACACAAGCATCTTTGTTTTAATAGCTTGGCAACTGATACAACTGCCACTTTTTTAATTTCTGGAATGTTACAAAAACTTTCCAAACTTCCCTGATAGGATTTATAAAAAGCAAAACATATAATATCTTGTTCAGTTAGGAACTGAGTTTCAACGAATAAAACGAAACGTCACGAAGAAAACTTAGAGTGCTATAGCTTTATGAATTCCATTATGGGTGACAAACAAGAGTAGCAACACGTAATATATGCATAAAGATGGGTGGAAGTGTACTTTCCTATGACGCAGCCAAGCACTGAATCCAACGATTCAAAGAAAGAAATTGTGATATCTCCGAAAATCAATATCCAAGGCACTCCCCTACATTAAATTTAGTAAATTAAAAACATTATTTAAGCAGATCTCAAATTAAGTACACTTTATCTGGCAGAGCTATTCTCATGGTCAATTGCTACAGAAAAACAAATTCTTGCTTTGGGGAAGAAGTAGAAATAATCTGTTTGGCTACCACATGAGTTAACATTAATGAACTGAAATGGTAAATCATAGCTTCCACACTAATGTATCAAAAAATTTACCACAAAAATAAAATGTACTTCACTCTATATGCAAAATAAAAAATGTAATTTTTATCCTGATAACCGAAACAGATAATCATTTTGTTGTAATGTCTACTTTAAACCATTTTTATTAATCATCAACTTTTTTAATGCCCTTTTAATTGTTCTTCTCTACGTTTTCTTTTTACAAAGTGAATATACCAAAAAATATTGAGTACAGATTACTCTTATTACATATTGTGAACACTTCAATTCCAGGTGGCACAAGCCGACCAGAAGACTTTCACAGATCTGGTACGGCAATTGGTAGGTCGGTGTGGCTCTGATATAGAGAAGGCACGAACTATCTTCCGTTGGATAACTGTAAAGAATCTAAATACCATGCAATTCGATGAGAATCTGCGCGGCGACACACCCATGGGTTTGTTGCGTGGAATCAAACATGGTACTGAAAGCTATCATGTGCTGTTCAAGAGATTGTGCAGGTACATATATCTGAAAATGTAATAAAATTTTAGATGATGTTAAAAAAAGGTTTAGTTTTATCGAACCACCTTTATTATGTTGGGGGTGTTATTAGAAGCTACCATACTATTCTACAAAACAAAATGTTTATAATATCAATTTAAACGCATGTATGCAAAAATTCAGCATCATAATAATCTCAATTACCAATGATGAGCAAAAGGCAGTCCTGCAACTTATGCATTATCCAATATTTATAACTAGAACTAATATTGAAATTTAAACATAAACTGACTACTTTTATGACAAATTATCTGCCTCCATAATATTTTTTATTGTTTAATATAAAGTGTATTCATATATATGTACATATAGATATATTAAATCTATTTATATAAGTTATAGCATGAACTCTATTGTATGTGGTTTGTTTCAAACAAACCAAAAAAAGCCACTATTTTTTATCCTTTATAATAGCGTCACCCTAATTTGATCCAAGTGAATAAAACTTACCATAACTTTATCATAAAGAATATCATTTGAGACTTAAAAGTATTTTGTTTATATTGGCTTCAAAAAATATTTTGTGGACTACAGCGTTCATTTTTCATTTACTGAACGAAATGTCAGTAAAATATTTTGTTGACATTTCTTTCAGCAAAGGAAAAAAGAATAGAAAAGCATTTTACATTTAAGTATTTTTTTACATAGGGCATAACTAAGGTAATGACATAATTTTTATACTATAAATATTAATAACAACTCCAATATAACTCAGTTTGAATTTTCTCCAACTTTTGCATGAATCATACAATTTTATCATGTATACTATAACTTTTAGAACATTGCAATAAATAATTACAGCCTCTATTCATAATACTCTTGCCTATAATTTCATTTCTTGTCATATTAGTTACGCAGGCCTCCACTGTGTGGTCATAAAAGGCTACAGCAAATCGGCAGGCTACCAGCCAGGCGTACGGTTCGAGGATAACCGCTTCCGCAATTCGTGGAACGCGGTCTATGTGGCAGGCGCCTGGCGCTTTGTGCAGTGTAACTGGGGAGCGAGACACTTGGTTAATGCTAAGGATGCTCCGAAACCAGGCAATCGGGGCAAGACTGATAGTCTCAGGTAGATTTACTTTGTAATTTACGTGATTATTGGTAACTTGCCGAGATAAGACTATAAACCAATAATGTCATCCATGCATGTAAAATGCTTCAGTCAATTGAATAATTTACTATACGATCCATTTTTGACATTAAAGTAGTAAATTTCCAAGGTTACACAGCATATTCAAGATGAATAACCACAAGTATGAAACAATAAATACTTTTTTTTTGAGTTCATATATTTGCCTTTAATAAATGTAAATATTATTATCATGTCATGGTAAAAACATAAAATTAATAATCGTTAGAATACTGTTTCAGAGATTCTTATAAATAAGCCTAATTTGCCATTACTAATTTAATCCAAAAAATAAGATCTTTTACAATAGATCTAAGAAATAATTAGGAAAAGCAAACTTAAAAAATCTACTTTCTTTAAAATTGTATAGTTTATAAGATTACTAAATTGAATTCTAGAAATATTTAAAATTAGGTACGTTATAAGTAATATAAAAAGGTATAAAACAAAACTAAATTAAATTGACAGATATGAATATGATGACCATTATTTCCTGACGGATCCCAGAGAATTCATATATGAATTCTTCCCATTGCAAGCTGACTGGCAATTACTGAAGACGCCCATCACTCTACAAGACTTTGAGGAATTGCCATTTGTCAGATCACTCTTCTTCCGGTACGGCCTCTACTTTAGTGACCCCAATACCAAAGCCGTCATGTACACAGATTCCACAGGTGAGCACAAATTCATTGTAAAAATGGGACTTGATACAATTTGGTTTCCGGGTGTAATTTTTGAGAAAGGTTAAATTTGGGTTTGATACTGTCATTTTCATTCTAACTACAAGATTATTTTTAGGAACCCTTATTTAGAAAAAAAAATAATTAGAAATATACGCTTTAAATGAGACAATATGTACGTTTGAGTCATTAAAAATAAAAAACTGGTTGCTGCTCATTATTTTAATATGGTTTTAATAAATAACAACTTAGTCTACTAGACATCCGGTTCACTGAGCGGTTTAACCGAGTAAGCAATAAACATTCCACAAATAAATCAAATTCATCATTTCATTTTAATTTTATATTTGTTCAGTGTATACTGTAAGAAATGTATGTATTCTAGATATTGATCTTTATCAAATTATTAAGTCTTATAATCTCTATATGAAGTTTCATTGAAACCTGGTTAAGTAACTAGCTCTATCCAGACATATTACAGCCCAAATATATATGATCACACATCTAACTCTATGCAGTAATTAGCCTAAAAATAAAAGTCTTGTAATCTCTATATGAAGTTTCATTGAAACCTGATTAAGTAACTAGCTCTATCCTGACATATTGCAGCCCAAATATATGTGATCCATATCTAACTGTATGCAGTAATTTGCCAAAAAATAAGTCTTGTAATCTCTATACGAAGTTTCGTTGAAACCTGGTTAAGTAATTAGCTCTATCCTGGCATACATATCTAACTGTATGCAGTAATTTGCCAAAAAATAAAAGTCTTGTAATCTCTATACGATGTTTCGTTGAAACTTGGTTAAGTAATTAGTTCTATCCTGGCATACATATCTAACTGTATGCAGTAATTTGCCAAAAAATAAAAGTCTTGTAATCTCTATACGAAGTTTCGTTGAAACCTGGTTAAGTAATTAGCTCTATCCTGACATATTGCAACCCAAATATATGTGATCACATATCTATAGCCTAAAAATAAAAGTTTTGTAATCTCTATATGAAGTTTCATTGAAACCTGGTTAAGTAACTAGCTCTATCCAGACATGTTACAGCCTAAATATATATGATCACATATCTAACTGTATGCAGTAATTAGCCTAAAAATAGTTTTCTATTGCCTTTTGTCATATCATTTGTTTCCCTTTCATGTTGTACATTATATACCTAGATAAAAAGTATGTCTGAGATATCGGAACAGATAACCAATAAGATATTGAATGGTTCCATTCTATCACTTATTAAAATAAAGTATCAAAGGGCAACCATTAAAATTGTTATATTTATATTGAAAGTAAAACAACAGATTTATACATATAAAATTATCCTCGGCAGGTGCGGCTACGATGCGCATTGCGATGCCCTCACATATGCAGAGCTCTCTCATATTCCATTATAATTTGAAGTTTTATGACACAGAAGGTGACGGCTTTGATGGAGTCAGTTTGAAAAGATTTGTTATGCAGGTATGAAAAGAGTATAATATTTTTTAAGCCTTTTGTACTATTACTGCCATAGTAGTAATAGTACATTATTTAATTTGTAGGAAACCTCGTTCCACCAACAATAACATGGCAGTTATTTTTTTTTTTATAGTGAAAGTATGGTATAATAGAATTGCTAAATAGAGCAATAACAAGTTTTCTGGACCATTCCAAATTTATAAAGTTTAAATGCTCATGAGTATAGTATAATTGAATATTTGACAAAATTTTGTTTATTTCATTAATCATAATTTCAAGTTACAAGCTGATAAAGAGTAAAAAAAATTTTTAATAATCTTAAAAATTGACCGAGTTATAAAAGTTTCAATTTAACCTTTAGAGAAGGACTGCGTTGTGAGGTCATTTTTAATATTCCACATTATATTCGACGAGAGGAAAAGAGACAGGTATACACCCAACTCTAGCCGTATCTTCAAATTTAGAAGCCTACAACTAGCTTATTTTTCAATCAATTTTTGAATTTTTTTCAAGACTGGTTTTTAATTAATTTATATTTCACAATATTGTACGAAAAATATCAAAATTCAGAATGTGTCAACTACCGTATTATAGAACTGACCGCGTACTTCTTATTTTCCTGTCTCACAGTAATCAAAGGTATTTTATAATGTAAGACTAATATAATTTTGATCTTTGCTATCTTTTTTGTAGTTTGATATTATAAATCCATATAATCAAAGTAAACAATCTATGTCTACCATTAAATAAAATTGAATTCATCTATGGTCCTGATCCCATGTCCTAAAAAAATCAAATAGGCCTAAAATCAGATAAATAACTGAATTAATGTGAGAAAAACAAGCAACAAGTATATTTATAGACCGAATTAATTTCTTAAATAACATCCTTATTACATACTATTTACTTGATTGATCAAAATTTCATGTAAAAATTAATTTGTAGAATATTCAACATTTCATATTATGTTATTAACATTAATAGATAGGAAATGACATCATCAAATAGAATATAGCATTATGGCCCATTAAGCAATATTCAAATTTTCTTTCAGTCTGTAGTTGGCAACGTCGTTTCGTTCAGAGTTCATGCTCCATGCAGCGGCGCATTCTTACTTGACATCTTTGCAAATGCTGTCACACCCAAAGAATACCTTACTGGTGAACCAATGAAATTTAAGAGTGTTTGCAAATTTAAGGTGAGATCGAATATTCTTTTTTAATCTACATATTAAGACTTTATCTAAATTGTTATAATGACTTTGTTTTTTATTATTATTTCTAACACAGTATTAGAAACATTGTAACTTAAAGCAAAATTTTAATAATCATATAATATACAGAATATAACCAGCTTAACTTACCCCTAAGAATAATATAATTATTGTTAGAATGGACAATTTAAGTAGGTGCATAGAGAGAGAAAATTCATTATCTTAACTCCAAACAATGAAACATAACTTTAAAAATGTTTCTTACTGCATTATCATGAATATATCTTGATGAGGTAAAAAACAAAGCAAATGAAAAAAATATGAAATCAACTATTACAATAACAATAAAAAAAACTAGTTACTCACTAGTAACAACTTTTTAAATTATTAATCTTAGTGTTAATTTGTCTCAGAAAGCTTCTATTAGTTAAAATAAAGACATCTCAAATATAACTTGATTTTAAAGCACAAATATGATGAATCTACTAAATGAATGGTAACGAGTCATACTACATCTTAGTACATACTTTCTTAAGCGAGACAAGTACATATTTTCATAATTTTCTCATTTAATTTTTAATAAGATTAATCTAGTCCCGTAAGTGAATTATGCAGAATCTTGTTAAATACTTATTCTTGCAATTCAAACAAAATCTATTTGAGAAATTATTAGTATTGACTCTCGGTTTGACGTTATACTGCTTATGCAAATATTTATTTAGACTATAAGCTATATTTAAAGCAAGCTAAAAGTAACATTTATATAATCTCCAAGACAAAATTTGAATAACTAGTTAGTAGGCTTAGTTGCTATCTAAACAATATACATACACAAACTCTCCATTTTTATCTTATCTAAATTTTTAGATTGTAAACATTGAAACCCATAGAAAATCGAAAGTTGAATTTTTGGACGACTTAAGTACTTCCTTTGCTCATATGGTACAAAAAAAATCTAAAATGTTTTCTGTAGAACACTACTTTTCAATACCTTTTTGATTTCACAAAAGCAATAATGAAATAATTTAAATTTTGCATGGGTATTTTTTATTTAAATAATTGTTTAATTAAATAAATTTTTTATTTCAATAAATTTTTTTGGTATATTAAGATGCTATTTTTATTCTATATAGATTTGCTGTGCAGAACTGCAAACTGTAATGGTGCCGCTACCAGATTGTGCGAGCGGGGAATGGGGGCCTACTAAAGCAACACGCCTCTTTGGATTAGTACCGATCACACACCAAGTAAGAGACTTAAAATGTAAAACTTGAAGTATCATTGAAATGATGATTAAAGATTTGTGATTGTGCGTTATCTATTAATGTTCTAATGACAGCTATTAATACTTCCATAGATCTGCAAAATTATAGAAGAAAACTATAAGTAAATGTTCATTTTAACATAATTTAGTAGTTAATTAATTAAAATAATGCAGTCATTTGATCTAATATCGAAATAAGATTTAACTGTGATGGCTTTAAGTAAATTATGGCAATCTATAATTATTCTTGTCAATATATTTACGTGTGTGCTGTTTTTTGTACGTGTAAGCTATTAATGTCCATTAAATATTTCTCCCTCTCTCTCCCCCTTTTTGGTTCTGCTCATAATTGTTATAATTTGTGGATAGTTTAAAAAAATTCTCTGAAGTTGCTAATCTACAAATTTTTGCATTCTTTTCTTCGATCATACCTTACCGTCACTACTTATCCTCATCTTATCCAATTGTCTATGTATTTTTAATCATGCTTTAAATAATTCCGGTTCTTTCAGTCATTTTTTTCTGGCATAACGTCCACTTATTTAATGGTAGTTAGATGAATAGCTTTATTTATTGAGCTTGATAAGATACTGTTGTATTCATCTTGTAACAAAAGATTCAGTGTTTATTATCTCCTCTTTAATAGATCAACAGATATAGACCAAAATTTGACATATGAAAGTAACCATTCATTGAAATAAGATCAAACTCTATGCAGATTGCAAAAGCGTTTCCTTAGCACCACTCTCTAGGGTTTATTTTTAATGTGTGTGTACAGGATTTTATGAGTAATATTTGCAATACTACTTGCATAATAAAATTGGACATACTGTTTATCAGTGGAGACACAGCGAAGATCTTAATATAATAGGCTATTTGACAACATCGAAAATATACCACAATTCGGGGTCATCCTATTAGATTATAAAATAAATAAGCATATTGCCTTTAATTTTCGGCAGAATAAGTTTATATTATATAAAAAACCGTAAATAAATCACAATATTTTTTTGAAATGTAATCAGCATCGCAAATGCCCTGTTATTGGTTAAAAGTCAGATTACGTCGTCAAGTTTTTAAATCTTTAAATTATGTACCTTTTTTCTTTTCTTTTTTTAATTTATGACTGATTTACACCTTTTGCATTTAATATAATTTGTTTATAATATGAACTCATTACGTATTATATTATATAAAAATAAATACATTACAAATGACATATTTAATTAAAATAACTTCCGGTCATAAGTAATGTATAAAAAAAGTTATTTAATTTCCATGCAATGCATATGCTAATGTATATATCAGCACTAAAATTTTATTCCAAACATAAATCATTGACAAATAGACTTTTCCTGAATGTTGTTGGATAAACAAGAAGTTATTGTTAAAATTGACAGATTAAGTAAATATTCGAGTTGGATAATTAAATTTACTATATTCTTATTATAAATACTTAACAATTTGTAAGAAATTATATTTTTAATTGTGTAATAAGTTCTTAGCGACAAAAGATAAAGTGAAGTAACTGAAAAAAAAGTCATCAGGTATGAAATTTCTTAAATTGATTTGTCTGCTGCCGAATTTTTTTAACATATCGTTTTTAATGTAAATTCTTTCATATCATATCAAAAATTTAAATTTAGATAAATACTAATAATTGTCAAAATATCATTGGTACGAAAATGCATTCATACCAAAATTTAATATTCTTACTCTTTTGGTTTATTGGCATTGATATCGATAATAATGTTTAAAACACAAATATTATTTATATCGAAATGATATTTACACATAAAAACATTTGAGTGAGCTACAATGCTGCTTAATTGTGGGCAAATTGCAGCCACTTTTTTCATTTTTTAAGATTTGATGGCACTGAAACAAACACTTTATGTCGACTTTTTATAGACGTATTTGTACATTGTGTCACTACATACCATTTATACACCATTTTAATATGAAAATAAATAACAATCTCCTTCAGCTGTTTGTTTATTGTTTGTGACGTCACATTAGCCGCCATTACAGAAATTGCGTTTTTAGCGCGAGTTTCAAAATTCAAACTTTAAAAGTGATTTATATAAAAAATACGACATATAACCCGGAAATATAAATGTAGTGTGCTTATAATACAAAATAGAACAATTTAAAAATTCAAGTCAAATGGCCTATTACATCTTTTTATTTTTGAACTGAAACTGATACCTTAAATTTAAAAATGTGTAACATAGCATAACATTTCTGTGCAGAGAGCGGATAGAATCACTGGCAAAGGGCGTGAGTATGAGTTGAAATGACACTCAAATGTTTTCGTACATTTTACCATCAGTTGAGCTGATACCGTTGATCAAGGAATTTAATTATTTATTTCTTGAAAACGCCATGCGTAACTTACAGATTTTTCCAAAGCACCATACATGTGAAAGAAGAAATTATTATGAAACAATAATGTATAAGACAGAAAAATAGTAAGAATAATGATATGCATTTTGACAGTATTAACCGTTTAAGTGCCATGGTTTTTTACTCATATATACTTAAAAATTTCAAAGAAATCTTTTGTTTTTGATGTCATTTATCCTTGTCTCGAAAAAAAAACTGTATTATCCAATTTTGATAATTTTTTAGGTGTTTTCTTAATAAAAACTTGTACATGGATAAAAAAATACAAAGAAAATTATGGAAATATATATTGTGAACAAAATTTATAACAATAAAAAATTAGCGATGCGTGCGACCAACCTCCCCTACTGCGCACTAAACAGCAACTCCTTTCGCGAGCGCCATAGAGCTCGTTGCAAATTTAGTTAGTACATGCATGAGTGCAATAGTGCTCGTCGGCACTCTAACGCTTAATTATTATTGCTTGTGTGTATTATCATTGTGCACAACTTATCGACTCAAAATTTTTCACATACATATCTAAATTTTTGTAAATTCAAGCTCTTGTTTCTATGAGTCCGCTTATTAAGAAATATAAAAACAAATAATTGTATTCTTCAAACAGATATAAACCAATAAATTAAGAAAAATAAAATATTTTGGCCTTTTTTTGGGTGTAAATGAGTAATAAGCACAATTTCAAAATGATTCTTTTATATAAAAAATGATAGTAAAATTTGTTCATCTGAACCGTTCAATGTATCATTTAGGAAGCGCTCGTGTTTGCTGGGAGAGAACTTGAGATCCAGTTCCGGATGTCTCGTCAGTTGGCTGATTTCATGGCCACTCTCCACAAGAATGGCGTAGACGAGAAGAAATTATCTAAATTTGTCAATCACAACGTCACTGATGATGTTATTACATTTTACATTACTTTCCCTGAAGAAGGTACAATATTATTATTTTTAATGTACTGTTTCAAAAATAATGTAACTGTAATCGAGCATCTGTTTTGATTGAACTTTTATAATTCTTTTTTAATTTTTTTCATTACTTTTATGATTTTTTTCATATGCACATATTTTTACTTCATAATACAAAAATTCTACTAGTAACTTATAATTAACTGTCCAAATAAAGGTATCAGTACAAAAAGTCTTTTATTCTGTTATATAAGACTTGCTAAAAATGCAGTTTATCATCCTTAAGACAATAGTATCTTCCATAATACCAATGCATACTTTGAGGTCAAAACTAGGCTTTCTCACACTTGCGAAAATCATTGATCCAAATATTATGTGTTTAATTAAAATCAGTATTGTCCTAAATACATTTTTTAATTTCAAAATGTCAATACCTTTCCCGTTCACTGTAAATGCAAAAAAAATTTTTTTTAATGTAATATGTATAGAAAAAAAGTTCTATCAACAAAAAAACTTTTTGCTACTTTGCCATACTAATCACATCGTATTATTTCAGGGCAATACGGTCTCGACATATACACCAGGGAGAGAGGTGGCCCGACAACAGTACAGCAGCATAACGGATCAACAGAAAAAGAAAAGCACTTGCTCACACACTGCTGCAAATACTTGATCAACAGCAGCAAGAGAAACTAATCTCTTAATAAACTTATTCTCGCAGAAGTGCTGCAAACTGTTCAGTGAACTAGTACCAACTGACACATTCCAGTTTAAATTTTGTGCGGTTTATTATTGTAGGGGTGTATCGTCTTCCGTTCTATGTGTGCTATTTTTAATACGTCTTTTTATAAAAAAATCTTAGAATAACGTTTTGTTTTTGTGTAAGTTTGAGACATTTGATTTAAGTAGATTTTGTACTTATTATTAAGTGATGTTTACAATTATAAATTACAAGTTGAAATGGTGTAGGCGCAGCCACTTAACTTACTCAATATTGTATATCAGACTATAAATTTTGCTATCAATATATTGAATAAAAGCTATGTTGGTTATTCAGTTCAAATTTAAACTAGTTAAACAATTTTTAAAGGCATATAAGGATACCAATACTGCAATAGAGAACCAATATTGCATGTAAAAATAAATACTTATGAAAGTGACTAAAGACAAGTGCCTCACTTGGCAAAAAATGGAAAAAAATGTATAAATTTTACAAAATAATTATATGTATTAAGTTTCAATAACAGTTAAATTTATGCAATTTTTCTACCTCAGGTAAAATTAGGAACTTATCCTTTAGGCGGTATTGTTTCTCAGATAAAAATATATTACAGTGACAGCGCTGGCTTATTAAAAAATGTGTAATATTTTCAATCATTGTAAAATCAAGAGCATATTATTACGTCTAACATACGATTATATTACAGTGTTTTGTTATAAATTGAGTATTGGTATTTAAAATAAAAATTTCTTCAATTTTTTTAAGATGAATGACAATTGGAGATAATTTTCTATACTATTACAATATTCTTGTAAAATAATGGTATTTTTTTTTAAGATGAATGACATTTGGAGATAATTTTCTATACTATTACAATATCCTTGTAAATTATTGATATTTTTTTGAAGATGAATGACAATTGGAGATAAATTTCTATACTATTACAATATCCTTGTAAATTAATGGCATTTTTACAAAAAAAGAATAAAATTTTATTTTTAACTAAGAATTACTACTAAAAAGTTATTTAAAGAATGTTGGAAGTCAGTATTACAATTGTATTATTTGAAAACATTCTAATTAAGCACTTAAATACTTCTCATAGATACTAGTCACATATCTTACAGTTACATCTACATACAATAAAAACTACAATCTAACAAAAAAAGCAAGCCTAAAAATAAATCATCAAAAAATAGATCAAAACACATCACATTCAATAGTAACGTATAAAGAAGCTATTACCGTTTATATAATTTTAAAAAATCTATCATAGAGTATAGTTCTGTGGCTGCTGCAAAGAATTAGATGATAAAAAATTAATATAATTTTAATATATAAAAATAAATTTTAAGCCTTCATGTATATTTCTAGCAATAAATGAACGAATGGTACTTAAGGTTGTCTACATCTAGTTACCGACATGTTTATATAAATAGTTTAAGACTAGCAACTTGTAAAGTGAAAGACAATGGTAATCTATGTGTAGCATAACAAACATAACATATTTTACATTTTTTACACATTTTATATATAAATACTTAATAAATAACAACAAACAAGACTTATATAAAATATCTACAACTAAAACTCAAATATTAGCATTTTTGTCTTCAAATACTTGTCCATACGTAAGTTTCAAAAACCATATTGTTTAACTGCCTTAAAGATTTTTATAGCCGTGCATGATTTTTTTGATATCACTGTTTAATTGTTTGAATACCATTCAAGTTTTTATGAAAGTTATGTGTAAACCTAGGAATGTATTGAATTTCCATAAGGTACTCATTTCTTTATTTCATTTAGAAGTAGATTTAACTGGCCTATAAAAATATTTATGAATTTCAAATAAATTTTTTTGTTAAATGATTAACTTAAAAAAATCTATTAATTGTTCAAGACAATCATAATGTAATGCATTACCAAAAGTTTGAATTGACAGACTCCTCATCGCTGTTGCAATCTATATTTGAGCAATATGGAAGTTTTATTGTTAGAATATTAAAGATGAGATGATTTGGTTAGACAGATTTGGAACATTTGTAAGAAGATAATATATTAATAAAAGAAGAATGAGAAGAGAGTGTATGAGGATGAATGAGACGAAAGTAATATGTCAGAATATAATTGTATGACATTTCATTATCGCCAATTGAAAATCAGCATAAAGTCGTACATAATGATAGCTGCATATAATTTCCTTTATATATTATCATTTAATGAAACGTGCAGATTCTCTTTATTATTAATTGAAGGTATATTAAAAAAAATATAATTGGGTTTTTCTTTTTGTATAAAAATTTCCCTTAAATTGACAGCAAATTTAAAAATGGATTTAATTAAAACTGATCATCGTTTATTTAATTTTATAGATGAACTATGATGTTAATATTTTAATACAGCTATAATGATTTATATCTAGATATAGACTGCATTTGTTTAAAACAATTACCTATATCCTTATTTGCATTTGAAATAAATTTGAGGCTAATGCATCTTTTAGTAGGACTCTGTCCTCAATTTTTTACAGAAATTATAAGCATATTATTATTTTTTGACACATTCTGACAAGACAGTTTTAGGTAATGTAACTTTAAAAGTAATCTAATTAATAGGGTGATAATATGGTGTCACTATGATTGTGTCCAACTTCAAAAAATGAAACAATGACCAACTTCAGACAATGGTCAAAAATGAGATAAGTTGATGAATGTATGTAAATAATTTATTGCGCTTAAAAGAATATAACGTATGATACTTTATTTTAAAGTGTTAGTGGCAATCCTTTTGTAATCCCAACAATAGAGCTTATTTGATTGTCAGTTACTTTTTTGTTATATATTTCAATTAATATTCTGGAAAAGAAAAACTTATTAAGACTTAAATATAATAATATACATGTTAATAAATCTTCCTTTCTTCTCATTTATATTTAAATTTAATAATCAATGTGTACTTCAGCTTTATTGTTATTACCTCAATCACTAAGATACATAGATTCCATAGCAAGTACTAGGTATTTTAATGCTTATTTCTCATGCCCAAAGACATACATAATATATTATTTATTCTTTTGCAATTATATTTGAAATAGCAAGAAGTAGCTCTTCTAATTATGTGAAATTCATTGCACACTGTTCAATATTAAGATTTACTCCATCTCAACTCTTGATATTTATGATAATAGCTACCAATGGTACTTATAAATTTTTAATTATCCACAAGATGACAATAAGCATGTTCATGAAGGTATATACTCCATAAATCTTAAACGCCTTTTAAGAATGATGAATGAATACTCAAACAAAATAAATGCAATCATGATTAAATTTATTAAGGGAGTCAGGTTAAGGCTTTGCGAACCACTTTCAATCTTCAGTGCCTTCCCACATTAATAGTAAAAGATGTATAAAAACTTTAACAATATGTAATTCTTGTAAAATAACACTAGAGCCTATTGTCAGAATTGCTAAAAGAGGCTATAAAACGAGACAAGCAGTTATAAGGAATTACATGAGTACGAAAAAATTAAAATAGTGTACTCACTTCACCTTGGTGTTATAATTTTTTTATGATGACATCTTTAAAGCTAAATAATAAATAAAATGACTGCTTATGCAGCTGACAACTGGATTGTGTAACAGCTATTTTGTAAGATACGTTGCTTTCGTGTCGTGTGATCTAAATTTTTTTTTATTAAAATGTTGATGCTTTTTGCAAATGAATGCTGAAAAGAATGAAGAAGTGATTTTAAATTTGAATCGTAGCAGGAACACACTTGGCAATGCAAAAATTAAGATACATTTATTTAAAAATATAGAAAAGCTACCTAAATCTGTCCTATTTAGATTGTTAAATTCATAACTTGTGTACTAGATCACTGTTCTTTTATAAATATCTTAAAATAACTAGAGGTATGCTACTTCAACCATCCTAGGTCACAAATTTCCAAAGTTTGCTTAATATTTAAAATTTGTAAGGTGATCACAAGCTAATAGTTTAATTGTTCATTGGATTATACATACTTTTGTCATCATTACATACCGTACATACAGAATTAATATGTGTTACTACAATCATACTCTAACATCCTTTCCCTAATTTGTGGTTTAATGATTAAAAAGCAATATCATTTTGACGGAATGTCATAATTATTAATTTCTTGTCAATGTCATGACCCTAATATAATATATAGATAATTAAATGTCGAATGTCATGAGCCCGAATACTGCTGCAATACATAATAAACATTTTAAGTATTTATTTTACAACAATTTATGTTTTCTTGTAAAAATTTATATGAAAATATATGGCTTGTTATTTATAATATGATGTTTTATTTTTAAAGAAATATGGACAGTTATAGCACATATTTTAAATAAAATAATAATTTATAATAAAATGACTGCTTGTGCAGTTTTAGTTTAATTGATTAATTAATAATCTTTAGTTCAATTCTAGACCTAAGAATTAGGCAGGTAGTTTACACTCCTAATCTGGACACTAGATCATGTCGATTTCTTTTGAAAAATGCTGTTTACAAAAATGTTCGATTAATACAGAAGTGACTATATGCACCAGTATTTTACTCAATCTGAAATTTCCAGTAATGTTCTGTACTGGTTAATATTACCAGATTATTTCTATATATGTATTTCCATATTGTGGGTATCAATACCAACATTCTTCTTCGCAAACTTCAGTCTCCAAGTTCCCAAGAGTAACAATGTCAACTTTCATTTTATGGAAACTGCCATCTTTTGTGTTAAGAATTTCCCCGGGCATGCTTTGCAAGCTTGCTTAACACAGGTTAAAATTTTCCCTATTACATAATTCACCAGATTTGTAAACATTTCCAGTCCCACTTGAATGTTATTTACTAACCTTGTTGTATAAATCACACGCACTCCTTAAAGGTATGTAAAATTTTTCTGAATTGTCAAGACTGCAAGGGAAAAGAACACAGAATACTTTCGAATAATAAATCAGTATTGCTATGAATACTGTCAAAAAAATGAATGTTTCTACATTTTCTTAAATATGGTCAAAGAATACAATGGGTATGTTTCATACTATGGAATGTAATAACAATGGAGACATAGTCAATTTAGTTTCAGTCTATTAGGAACACTGTAATGGATTTCCTCAAACATAAAATATGTATTCATTGTCAGTATATGTGTAATTATATATTTTTATTACTTTTACACCTGTATATTGGACTTTCGCCAGGTGACAATTATGACAGATGAACTAAACACAACTGAATTGGCTAGGATATACTTCCAACTTATATCCACATTTATATTAATTTATGGAGCATTTATTTGTGATAAAAACACTCCTTAATATCCAACATCACATAAAAAAATTATTTTTAATTGATACTGCATATATTTATGAATCAAATTTAAAAATTCATAATAAAATCTGATATTGCCACGAAACGAAGAGTAGAGTGGCTAGTCAGTAAGCGATAAAGGTAATAAAACATTATTAATAAACATTTATCTGTTGTATACATTTAGGAAATGTATTGCAAATTATAAACTTTTTCGTCTTGTAAAAACTACTATAACAGTTTACATTTTGCTTCTAATGCAAAAAAAACATCAAAGTAATGTCAGTGTTAGAACAGCACCAAAGTCAACAGGAAGGACGTAAATAGGATTCCATGCAAAAGCACCGATACAAAAAAAGGAGTTCTAACAAGCACAGATAAAAAATAATTAAAGATTAGGCAGGAACAAGCTTTCACTCCGTATCCCTCTATTAGATATGGACAGTTATAACTTAAGAGAATCAACTTATTTACAATAATTGAAAATTTACATCCAAATAAAATATAAAAAATGTTTAAATCTTATATTATATATTGAAATTCTCTTTCGTAATGAAGTCCATTTTGATCAATACACTTTTCAAACTTGCATGTTTTTAAATTTTTGAAAACTTTAAAATTCATATAAATCTTTATACACCACATAAACTCTGCCGCTTACATCGTAAAAATATCCCATCACATAATATTTGCGATTATTGAGCTCACTCACCATTATATTGATCGATAACCTGTTGGATCACACACACAAAACATGTTCATTTATACCAAAGTCAAGGCCACTACAAGTATCGCAGGGTTTATTCTTTTGATGTCATCCTACTTGGCGTGGGTGCAATTGTTTAAAAGTTACTATTTGTTAAGTATCCATCGATTAATTTTATTGGTCACGGACAGACAGATCGAAAAAAGTTATAAAAAATGTTTGTTGTCAGCATACCGTTTCTTAATCTTTCTTTCAATTTTGGTCACTCATAGAAATGTAACCTATATACAAAACAAAATTCAAAGTATATACTGGGTTATATTTTGATGATAATGAAAAAAAATTGTTTTTTCTTTATATGATTTAATCACTCCTTAGGATTTGGTCACTCATCAAAATGTGACCTAATATATGGATCTTTTTATAGCAGAACATAGTACTTTTGATAAAAAGATCTTTAAATAAAACTAATTTTTTTGAAGTATTACTTTTGTTTTACTAAAACAATTACTGAATAATATATATATGATAATTTTTATTGCTTGAAAAATATATTTTGCTTACAATTTTACCTTATTAGAATTTGGACGGAAAGTATGCTACAACTAATATTTCATTTATTTAAATTAGCTCGTACAGCAATTTTAATTATAGATATACACTTAGTACAACAATAAAACTGTATTAATATAATTAAATATAAATTATTGTCATTTCAATTTGAGCACTGCATATAAACATTTCAGAGCATCAACAGAAAAATTTAGTTTTTTAAAAAATCAGATAACATATTTATTGATCTCTTTCCACACAATAATACAAAAATAAAGCGAGTAATCATAATTTTTAATATTAGCAAATAGTCGTGAGTACTAGTTTTGTATTAAAATATCCACGTTCATAATTTGTCACACTAAATATACAATAAGTTCGTTGAACCTTAAGATTTATAACATAGAATTTAGAGGATCACTTAAGGCAAAAAATGTGCTCAAAGTAGTAAAATATTGTATCGAAGTAGTCATAAAACTAAAATTATTGTTAATTCATTTCTGTTAATTATATTTCAAAAATTAGAACATCGTCCATATTGATTGTCTTAAATAAAATTAATTTTCATTCTTTAGTTTAAAATGTTTGATTCAAACATAAGAGAAATACAACAGGGTGGAAAATATGAAAGCTTCATAAACCCATTTTAAAGTCGATTTAAAAACTATCTTTCAATAATAAATTACACGATGGGATAAGAAAAAATGTTTCATCCTATTTTTACAAATGTTACAATTATTTTTTACTAGTATTTTGATTGAAGGACATTTCGTTGTCAATGATTAAAAAAATGTAGATGCTAGAGGATGATGACGAAGTGGACAGATAAAACAAAATTGTCAATAAAGCATTAAAACTGCATCTCTTTTCAGTTCGTTTTTTTTTCAGAAACTGCAGTCCGTTGTCATTTTGCCATCCATGATGTCCCATGGGCCTCGTTTAGGCATTCTTATTACTAAAACTAGTCTACTCGGAAATCATTAAATCTTTTGAGTACAATGCCACTATCACTTTACTACATAAGACCATTAATACCGACTACACTGTGCGATACTAGATGAGTTGATTAATTCATTTAACGATAACCCTAGTTCAGATGATCAATTGATAAATAGTGTTCACTCACTTCAAACGCTCCATCAACGTTTCCACGATTTCAGCTCAGTCATATTTTAATTTTTGAGCCCCAGCATCTAAGTTCCGAATGTGGATACCGAAATAGGAAAGACGAAAACTTTGACTTACAAGCCGTTAAGCGACCAAATTTTTCTTTTATATACAAACTCTGCTTGTAGAATTATTAACTAACAAGCACACTTGTATTTAAGACATTAAATTGGGATATATTGTAAAATTTGTGCAAATATAGTAACTATATAAGTATGATCATACATGCAAGTACGTTAATCTTAACTTCATCAGCTATTAATTGCCAGAAAGAAGTATAAAAACTGTTCTATAAATAAAAAGAACTACCACAGTTCAAGGTTGCTATAAAACTGTAGGTCTCTAATTATTACTAACAGCCTTATTAGGTCTGCCGTTTGTAGTACCAACAGAACACTAAGATAGAACTAACCTATTACTGTAAACTATTCGAAAATAATTGTAGCAATTTTAATGATCATGTTTTCTCTTGATATCTCTCTACATCCTTGTATCAACAGACTAGCTACATGTTAATACTTGCTTATTATAAGTAAATGTACAGTACTCCACAAAAAGCTTTATGTAGTTTCAGTATGAGAACTAAAACGAGGGAAATCAATGCAGAGATGGAAAGATGGTGTAAATAGGAACATCTCTAAAATGGATGATTAAGACTATCAAAAATTATCTATGGCTGCAGCAATACGGAAGGAAAAGTGTAAGATCAATCACAGTTTAAAGCAGCGTTTCCCAACCTTTTTCTGTTGAGGCTCCCCGGACTATAAATTATATTTTCATACCCCCCCTTTACTTTTTCATGTCCCCCCTTTGATTTAGTAAATTAAATAAAAATGGTAACTGAAGTTTGTAAATACACAAACTTACCTTTTAACAGTGAGACATAATAATTTTACACACTGTAACTGATTTCTCAACAAAAAATGTACACCAAAACGTCAAATTTTTCGCAAGTTTGTGGTAATAATAGTGAATAGGATATTTAATTTCATTAATTTTATTCATGTGAATTAAACATTATATTGTAATGTTATTTGTTAATGTTGTTTGTATATTTTTTTGTTTTTTCTTTCTAAAATGCAAACGCTTTCCGCCCCCCTTGACATCTCTCTATGCCCCCCTTGGGAGGCGCGCCCCCCCTAGTTGGGAACTCCTGGTTTAAAGCAACTGTCAATGTACAATTAATTTATCGATTATGTCCAAATGGTAATATTTCAAATTATTTTCAATATTACTATAATCTCCATTTAGCTAAACTTAATTAACTTTATTTGTTACTTGCAACACTAAAGGTTTCTATTGATATACTTTATTATATTGCAATACAGGAAATATATGTCAGTAATCTGTGTTATTTCATTAACAAAAGTGTCTTTTTTTATGAACATATTTATTGTTAGCTAACGTAGGAATTACAAAACTGAACGCGCAATATAATTAAGAGTCAGATGGAAATTTTGAAGCAGTTGGTCTTCGTCATTTCAGAAGATAAATTAGTAATGTGAACTCTTAACAATGTACAGGCATTGGAAATTATTAAGACCACTCAACAATAATAAAATGTCTTTATCAGAATCACCACTTGCATTTTACGTTTTGCTTAGATTAACTAGTAATGTAACTATTAATATTATAACCTATTAACATTGTAAAAAATTTTGCCGCAGTTAATCTACGAAGAGTTTAAACGACCCAGTCCTATCTTTAAAAATAACCTACAGTTTAAACTTTCAACAAATTTAAACTGTCATTGATGTTACGAAATTATGACTAAACCATTGTTTAAACTTCATTGGTGGCTTAAACTTTAATTGATCTTGTGACCTAATACTGACGTCCAAAGTAAAACAACTTGCATATCGAAATAATGTCTCAGATCGTAAGAACCTTTCCATAAACAGATGACTAATGGTTTATAAAATCACCCTGAAATATTTATATCGAGTAAAGTTGTAACTTCATAAACTAAATAAATGGAGGTTATGACATTTAAGTACTATATGACATTTATGATAATAACATAACATAATATAACTAATGACATTTTAATACAATGATGGAAAATTTAACAATTCATTGTTTGATGAAACAGAAAGTTGCTATTTTGTTACTTAAAGAATGTTTACGCACTAAGTGGATACAAAATAAGATAGTTTATTCTTCTGAAAATAATATTATTTTGAGTTATGCAATGTTCGAAATTCAGCGATAAAATGTTTTTAAAAATGGCACAATTTAGTTTTTGATTTAACGATTTATGATATGAAGAATATCACAAGACATATTCATAATGTATCAAATATAGAACATTCTCAAATTTACTGAACGGGTAGCTAAACACAAATTTTTATATTAGTGATGAACACAAGATCTATACATAATATTAATGGCACGAAAAAATACAGAACTAGAAAAATTAGGAATTATGTCATCCTAGAGGAAATATTAAAACCTATCTAATATTCAGTAATTTCGAAGTATTTCACATAAACTTAACCTAAAATAATATCGACCTATCCTTACCGAATACATTATCTGTTTTTCACAAATTTGAATATTACAAATTAGCAAAAAATTTATTTTTAAGTTTCTCTTCCAAAATAATACTTACTAAAGTCCTTAAATTGACAAAATATCTATAAAAATTAATTTACATATCATTGTAAAACTTCCATTTTTCATTTCAAAATTACATTTCACATTATCAGTATTACAACTACAATATAAAAAATGTAATATGTTTAAGAAAAAAGCTCTAAAATTATTTTATAATAAAACTTTTAAACAAATTTTTCATATTTTTCAGACTTATTTATAATTTTTACAATTCCCTAAACAAGACTTCGCATTATGTTCAAAATACCCTGAATACCAGATTTAATAAATGTGTTCGAAATAAAATAGCTCCAGGTTTGTTGCAAACACCAGTGTTTCCTATTTGATGGAGAATTGAATGAACTTTATAACTATGATACTAAATTTTTACCCCAAGCAATTAGTCTTAATCATATTGCCTTTTAAGAAAAGGAATATATTCAAGTTAATAATAAATAATTGAATCTAGACAGCAGCCTGCTGCTCGAGACAGAAATCGATGCCGAAGATAAATCTAACTCTTCTTAGCGTTCATCGTTCTGCGCTGCTCGACGCCACGTATAAGGGTACCCAATAGACCCTCCATTTCGTTGGCCGTCGCCTTCAGCTGATTGTTGTCGAAACACGCATCTAAAAGTGAAAAAATATTATATACGTATTGAGGAATATATGAAGTGTATAATATCTTCTTTAAAATCTTAGTAGATGAACCGATTACCACCACACATTTTTGAGATTGTCTTTGATACGGCTGCCCATTGGCGGACTAGATTGTTTTAGGACCACTAGGCAATTTTTTTTGAGTATTTATGAGTTGGTAAAGAACTGAGCTCAAACCTTACTATGTATTTACATCACAATTTCTAACGTGCGGAAAGGACATGGCACTCCGCGACACAGTATTTTTTTTATAATAGAAAAAATTTAATATTGTGCAGTGATAAAACAGATTTGCCCTAAGTGAAGGGGGAACCCTTCGCTTCTTTTGTATGAAGTAGGTTGTTATGGGTCCCGGAAGAGACTCCAAAATAACTCGGTGGTGGTTTGAGAATAGCATTTTTTGTATGAGTATACGAAGTTCAGAGTTGGATTGACTCAGATGATATGTCGAACGAATTGGATGTGTTTATGGGCTGCACCATATTCTCAGGGATATGGTGCAAGCATAGTCATTAAGGTTTATTTTTTAATATTCTTATTCTAATATTTATAAGTATACGATAATATCTGTTGATGTAATAAACATTTTGAATAATAGACCTGTTTAGATTTGTCAGAAAGTGAGTAGTGACAGGGAAATGGACACATGGTAGCAAGTGCAATACAATTTATTTAGAAAAGGGTAGTTTTCCAAAAAGTTAAGAAGAATTATCACCAGGTATATTTATGCACATATTTCGTTAATCAGTATATAACTATACAATGTCAAGTAATTGTGGCTACTTGGTTAAATATTATAACGCCACAATCACAAATAATATGAATGGTTTAAATGGTCACTTAGAAAAACAGCCTTAGTGAAACAGGACTGACAAGTATGACCCGTCAGGAGAATTTTGGTTAACACTTTTTCGGCTCCAGAGGTTGAAATTTTGCTTTTAATTTAATAATAATTTTGCTTTTAAGGTTGAAATTAATTACTAGAATTCATAACTTTTTTTTACGTTTTATCATGTGAATATAAAACAAAAATTGCTTATAAAACCTTGTAATACATTCACCTGACTGTATCCAATACCAGTAACGTAATAAACTTACCGTCCAGCACAAAATTGTTGGCAAGTATCTGCTGAAGCCTGTCCAGCACACTATCCAAATCGGCATTGAGCTCTTTCATTTTACGGTTGGAGCTGGCCACGCACTGCATGTCCGCATCGAACTTCTCCTCCGATGCACTCTCAGAACGCTGAGGCTGCGTCGTCGCTTCCTTGTTCGTGCTACCTGTTTCCAAACGTGAAGCAAAAATTCTATTTCGTCGGTTTTTACTTTTCTTTCATTTTATACTTACTTTTGAGATTTCAGCCAAAATATTAAGAAGTCCAGGTACATAAAAAATTTTCTTCATATTTCAGTTATAAGTTTAACTAAAATCTGGTAGTATATATTAGCTTCGGACTGAAAGATAGGAGTAAACCGATCGAAAGCACTTTTTACAATTTTTGCATAGCAAATTTTAAAATATCACGAAAACTTTTGATATTAGATTTAAACTTTTAAAAAAGAG
Source organism: Druceiella hillmani (assembly GCA_039881145.1). Lineage (NCBI taxonomy): Eukaryota > Metazoa > Arthropoda > Insecta > Lepidoptera > Hepialidae > Druceiella > Druceiella hillmani. Next base: position 23,532,142 of record JAYKKI010000004.1, on the reverse strand, counting down.
ATTCAAATCAGGTTGTGCAATAAGTTTTGTCGTTCGATAAGAAAAACATGATTTTATGGTTTGAAATACTTTTTTAGATGTCAGTACAGCCATAAGTCAAAGGGGGAAATCTGGCAAATATGGAGATGTTGCAACAATTCGTACTTTAATTCACTGATTCTTGCAATGGTTTTTTGAGCTGTGTGGGAAGGTGTGTTATCTTCGGGAAAAATGATATTTTCTTTTGTAAACCCTTTACTTTTCTCATGAATTTTTACATCCAGTTGGTCCAAAGGGTTACAATATTAATCTGAGTTTATTATTTTATCAGTTTGGAGATAACCCACTAATAAAATTCCTTTTATATCCCAAAAACTGATGCTAACATTTTCTTAGCCTATTTCTGGATTGTTACATTTTCTTAGCCTAACTTGCTTCAGATCCAAAATACAGAGTCCACACAACTCCTTAGCCTCTTGTCTTGATTTAGGATTATGGTAGTAGATCCAGGTCTCATCCGTAGTGATGAAACGATGCATAAAATCTTTGTTATCCTTTCTAAAATGCTCCAAATGCTGCTGAAAAAGTCGCATTTAAATGTGTTTCTATTCCATTGTTAGCGAATGCGGCAGTCATTGTGCACACAGACCAACAACTATCATGTCTCTCTTGGTTAATAGACGATCTACAAAATATCTCTTGGTTCTTGAGATGATCGTGGGATGATCTTCCAAAACCATATCCTTGTATTTTTGCTATGATATTTGGTCTTAATACACTTTTTGAACGTCTTTCACGTGGATCGCCTTCAAGACTTGTACAACCACGTTTAAATTCAGCAACCCATCTTTCTACTATTCTAATTGAAGGTCCTTATACACTTTTAACAATAGTTCACCAATTTGTTTTGGTGCTACACCTTTCAAAAATGAAATTTTTTCTATTATAAAAAAATATTATGACACATTAACTTTGAACAGCTGTAAATATGCGAATGAGTTGACAGACCTACATGAAATATGTTCATCAAATAGTAATACCATCTTTAGAAAAATAAAACGATGAACTTATCAGCGCCATCTCTTACCAAATGACAAAGCTTATTGAACAACCTGTTACATATCCAAAAAACCAATATAAAGGATAACGGCCATTTTATATGTATAGCTTTCGCCCCAAAATGGACACAAATGAAACAATCTATAAAGGTGGTGCGCTAGACTTAAAATCTAGAAATATTTTCCATCAATAAAGTTATTTTTAATTATACATAAGCAGTTAATTCCAGTCAATAATTAGCCTCAAACTTAACTATCAAAACAATGCCAAAAATTGTCGTTACTAACCAAATATCAAGAAAACATTATTGAATAGATTAAGTAAACATAGGATACACAAATGTTTAAACCTAGAATAAATGTTGATATGTACTAATCAATTGGAATATCAGATCAGACCAAGAATCAATCCCAGATAGGACGTTTTCAAATTAGTTCATGAGACTTTTGCACAACGTTAATAATATCCCTATCAATTCTAACACAACACCCACACTACATTGCTCATTTCACGCTAACTGAACCGATTTCAATACCAGCACAATAATTTGTTGGAAATGTGCATCCCAAGACATAGTGTTTTTCTTTTAAGAAAATTTTGAAAATAAATAATATTATTTAAGATACCAAATATGAAATATTAAGAAAAGAAAGTAGTGGGTTTGATTTTAGAAGTGTATAACATGTACTATTTTTTATTTGAAGAATGAATTGTTTTTCCAAAGTAATATTACAAATTTTTTTATGAGATCTGAAACTTTTAATAAGCTTCCGTAAACTCAAAAACCTCATGCTAATTTTTTACTCATATACACAGTTTTATTTTAAAAACTTCTATCAGTCACTACGTCATAATTAAACTAACTTATTTTTAATAATTGTGACATCTGCGGAAGTAACGACAATCTTGGTTTGAATAAAAGGCACTCACCCTGCTCCTACTCTGTATGACTAGTAAATATGCTCGACAAGGTTAATATAGGCACAGCCATTATTGGTTAAAAATTAAAGTGCTGCATACAATTGTATGGATACTGCACCAACAGATGTCAGTGTCGTGCTGATATTGTTTCGATTAATGTGAATATCTAGATCAACAGGTAAAGTCAATTCACCGTTCCAGCGAGACTATCTAGTATTAGGATTATATTAATATTTTTATCATCATTATTTTTTAATTGTTTTAGTTTTATATAAGTTACCTATACCTTGCCCAGCCTACATGCCACACAATAGTCATGACGTAGACACAGCAGCTTATTCCCTTTGGCCAGCTAAACAATTCCAGGATATCTGTTTTGTTGCTTCAAATTATTAACTAACAGAAATCAAGAGTCCACTGAAAGGGACTGTTGTCAGTTTTCATATACACTTCAACTAAATAAGAATATTGTGTTCTCAGATGTTCCACAAAATAAGAATGTCCTTTTTTTGGCTGACAGATCCCGCATATAATTTCATGTAAGGTGAGATGGGGAAACCTGGCTAATTATTCACGTCTTACATAAAGTTAAACAAAATCATTATTCTTATAAAGAAACCTACTTATATTATACATTCTCAATAAATATTAAATATTATGAAACATATTTATATATAAATATGTTTCAATAATAATATAAGAAACCTATTTATCAAGAATAGATGAAACCTATTTATCAACACAGTTGCAATGGCAGTCAACCACTAAGAGATTGGAAGCTTCGTTAAAAAATCCTCGTTGAAAGATGTTAAACTAACGTTTAAAAATTCAATACCCACTTCAACTATCCATCTACATACTACCACGAGTCCTAGTTTTATTTGCTTCTAAGGTGCATAGTTGTGTTTTAATTTCTTTGAGGGATAAAGACGTATGAGCATTATAGTTCCATTTTTCTAATTGTGGGTAACTCCGAAATCTCTGTCCGAAGTAAAAACCTTGACATGTATTAATTCAAATCTTGTACTTTTATTCTCAATAAAAGAAAATTCAAATTGATTGACGATGCTTATTCAAATTCACTTTGATATTGACACAGTATCAATGGAAATTTTTATTACAAGCATAAAGTATAAAATAAAAATATTACTATTTAAAAAAACACCAGTGTTAAAAAAATTCTGACACCAGACTTTCACCGTCCATTCAAAAGTTTTCTGAAAAAATGATACCATCTCTGACTTTACTGAACACCTTCTTTTTTCTTTTTCTACCCCTTAACTCTTTCGAAAGCCCCTCGCGACATTAGAAATTAGATTATTTTTTCTAATTATTTTTTTTAATATTTAATTATTGTATTTCGTTATCACATTGTGCTATCTACCTATACAGTTACTTCATAAACGCTTTGTAATTATAGTTGACTGTAAGGGATTGCTCCTGTAGCGATAAGTTCCCTCAGATGATATTCATCAAGTAGAAAATAAATCAATTAAACCAAATATATTATTACCTTCGGAGTCATATATTTAATTACTAACAAGAAACATGTCAAAACTTAAAATTGCATATGGTGGAGAGGTCAATAGTACACATTTATTAATTAATTAAGGGCATTCAGAATACCTGGTATCATGGATATAGAACAAGAAATAGCACAATTTAATACTTATGGTTACGTATGGAAACGTAATGCCAACATTGGAATGTAAAATCTCTCAATTGCACTATCAAAAGACTTGGTAAACAAAAACTCCCATGGGAAGTCCAGCAATTATGTTTATCCACAGCTTTCTGGTAATATAAACAATATTACCAAGGATAAACAAAATGATTAAAAGTGGCAAATGGTGATAATTGGTAGAGGTCTATCTCCACTATTGGAGTAACAGAGGCTGAATATGGTTATGAAAGCTATTGATGTTCTCCGTCAGCCTATTCATTGCACATATCTATGCATTGCGTGTAATATATTCATTTATGCATATAAAAACACCGCAAAGTAATTGATTATCATTATATATTGATTTCTCTTTGGAAATAATAAAGTAAAACAATACTCACTAATTGAAAACCACGTACTGATATCATTCATAGAAACAGTAGATATGCTGTCGGAGGGTGCATGAATCACTATCGGTTTCATCATATCACCAGAAGTGGCCATCAACTGCTGCGACTCTTCGTTGGAACGGATCGCTCCATTCGAAGAGAAGTGACCCGAGTCCAATGACAGAACTCTGGGTTGGATGTTACCCTTGTGCTCCGATTGCTTGAGAAGCTGCTCCTCCTGAACTGCTGGAATGGGACTGAACATGTCAAATGCTTGCATGCTCTCTGCCACTAACTTTTTTTTGTTTTTCTTGTTATGGTCATTACCATTTTGACTGTCTTGACTGCATGCAAGGGAATCCTGTAACAATTGCCAACAATTAACTTTGGTAAAAACAATATAATCTTATGATCATATTAATACAAATACCATGCTTAAACTATCGTTGAACTGAATGTAGATAAACCTAGACTATTCGTGGGTTTAGGTTAGTACTATTTATTTTAAATAATTATTAAACGAAATGACAATTTTATCAATAATAATATTAAACTGGACTTAAGTAGCTTATACGGCTTAGCTATTTGAACCTGGCTTATGACAAGTTGGTAATCATCCCCAAATCAGTGCATTAGCTAACATGATAAATTAAAAACTGACATCGATATGTATGTACTTGCATTTACTTGCTCAACGCAGGCTTATAGGCTTGGTAACTTTTACATGAACTGTTTTTATTATTGAAATTTATAAAAGTGAACCAGATGAATGTGTTCCACTAATTGGGATAAAAGAAGAAAAGTTAAGGTGAGTTAAATTTTTCACAATCACAATATAATCTTTAGATATTGGCAACAGTAAAAAAATTTTAGAAAATGGTGGAAATTTTGAAATCATTATTTAATAGATAAAATTGCTTATAGTGAACCGACTAATCTTTCTGTCTGCTGCTTTATTTTTTACATCCAATAAAATAATCTATTGGTCTAATTTAATAAATATAATTCACTCTAATATAAACTAATATTATGCTATTGAATTTGTCTCAAACTTGAATTATAACATGAATTACTCATTGATAAAGTAACACTATTTATTATTTTACAGAAACTAGATAGAATTACAAGATGGCAATATTCAGTTTAACAAAAAGTATAGACAATTAGATTACGCATAAAATATGAAATAGCATAGAATGTTTAAAACCAAAAATACCATGGAATTTCAAAGACAAGTAATTAAAATGGTTAACGAAGTCGAGAATAAAAATTAACATGGAAAATAAAATTCATTTTTCTCTTAATATTTATGAAACACAATATTTTTCTCTCTTCATATATTCATTGACAATTTCTGTTTTATAAACTTAAAATGAAATTTGTAAATAACTAGAAAATCACATATTTCAGATACATATTTTTTTTACGTTTAGGCTATGCAAAGTTAGAGCATAAAATAGTTTATATTTTTAATTTAAAAACATTTGAGAAGCTAATTTTTTTTCTATATTTTTGCTTAAATTCGCTTTTGTACAAAGTCTCCATGGGATTTTTTCCCACATTTGTATAGTTTCATCTTCATATACGATCCACTTTTCCTACCTCTTCCACTTCAATATCATTTATAAATACTTTAAGCATTATCATAACAATTATACTTTACATAGACGAGGTTTAAGCTAAACCAATCTTATTCCATGTTTAGTAATAATAAAATTATTTATTCTTTGACACAATGTTACCACCAGGTTATAACTTCTTTAATCAATATTAATAAGAGGGTTAATGTAGTAAGATGATGTATAATAAATAAATTTCGTAACAATTATCGTGAACACAAAAAATTAAAAATGTTGTTAATCAGTCCTCTATATTTATTAAAGTAGATGTTAGCCCCATGTAAATATTAAATATTGTCCTCTATTTAAAACAATATAAACGTAAAACTATTTTTAAACAGCAAATAAGGACTGAGTTTCCTTTAAAATCAATTAATACCCTAATGATCTATCAGTAGACCAAAATAAACACAATAATATTTATAATTCAGTGGGCTAGAGTAAAGCCAGACAAAACTTTACTAATAAAAACATGACACAGTTATAATTTAATACTAAATCAATTAACCTCATATTACATCACGAACATGGTTGGATGATTTCGCATCAAGACTTATTTGAGTTATAACAGCAGAAGAATAATCTCCTGCATCTGAGCTGTCACGCAATGTAACTATAGCAACGACATCAAATGGCAGTAATTTTTCTCCATTTTATGTGTTTTTTTAATGATTTTAACCACAACGATAGGTACAATCTATGCACCAATGTCAATAGCCTGCAATTTGTACAGTTCCTATCGCATTAGTTTATCGTTAATTTTTGGAAAACATAAGTTTAAACTTTCGGTGACATAACTCAAGAACGGAAAGACTTTTCAAGTTTGGTAACTTATCATTTTGTTACTTCCACTGAGCACTATCAAATAAGAAAATCTGCTGGCAATCAGATGTTCTCTGCAGATTTAACAGACCTTTGAAAGCACACCACTGACACATGAACTACACACATGGAAGCAATTAGTCGATAATTGTAAGATTATTAGATAACAAACAAAAAACACTTTCACATATATAATATAGATTTTAAATTAAAATAACCATTATGCACTGAAAGCTTATTGTCAAAAATGAATATTTTTAATCTCACATACCTTCAGCAGTTTTAATCGATTAATCTGTGTTGATATTTGGTTCCAATGACTGTCCACTTTAGAACGGATCTTCCCATCCACAACGTTCTTGACAGAGTCTAACGCGAGCATATGTGATAGATCTTTCAGCGCTCTGAATGTAAAAGAATTAACACGTTAGGATAAACATATTTTTTCTAATTACTATTTTGTACTTCAACAAAGTTTTATTATCATCCAAAAAGAATTTGTGTTTTATTAGGAAATAATTTGTATTGGATACAAGTAGAATTCGCACTAGAAGAGTGCTGTACACATTTGGACACAAACATTTAAGGGTACGTAGCCTTTCTATTGCACTATTTACAAATATTAATTATAATATTAATTTTGCAAATATAATACCTATATTTCATAGGTATAAAAATTTGTATCTGTCATACTTTACGAAATATTGTGGAATAACTGAATATCAAGTGAGAATTGACCATTCTAATATTTCACAATATTTTATATCTCTTCACATACTTGGTAAATAAAAAATAGTATGTCAAATTTGGGAAATTTCTAACCTTTTTGAAAAAGTATGTTTGTAGATAATTTACATTTGAATTATTAGATAATTTACATTTCAATTAGATAATTTACATTTGAATAATTACATTTGAATTAGATAATTTACATTTGAATTAGATAATTTACATTTGAATAATTACATTTGAATTTGATAATTTACATTTGAATAATCACATTTGAATTAGATAATTTACATTTGAATTAGATAATTTACATTTGAATAATTACATTTGAATTTGATAATTTACATTTGAATTAGATAATTTACATTAGATAATTTACATTTGAATTTGTAGATAATTTACATTTGAATTTGTAGATAATTTACATTTGAACGGAACAATTAGTTGATAATAAAACTAGTGCTCGAAAGGTTTTATTTGTACAGTAAGTACACTTTAACATTATGCTGAGCTCACAGGCAATACTTCCAAAACATTAGACTCCATAATTAGCAAATAAATCTTAACTCATTAGCACCTAAAAGCGTCTGCATGACAGATTTTGAAAATTACGTTTTTATTATTTTGTAAATAGCTGAGTGTCAATCTAAATCAAGACTTCAAAATTCGAAATTGTATCTCAAAATCATCATAAAAATATTTTGTTTAAATTCATTGAATATGTAATACTTTTTATTCGCATCTTACACTGTATAATTTTAAATTTACTTTTAAATGTTTCTATCCAAATGAATTGAACTTTAAGGTAATGCAAAGAATATGACAATTAGAGAATATACCTCAGGATATGCAAATGATATGGGTCGGTTCTGTAATGATTCAAATATTATGTAAATATAGCGTCTTCAAAACGAAACTAACTCAAGTCAAAACTCATAAATTTTGAGAAACAATATTAAAAGTTTAAATAATTATCGTATTTTGTAAATAACTGACATAAAAGGAAGTTAGTGTAAAAGACCAAATACAGAATGGCTCATAAATTCTTTGTAATGTAAATTTCTAATGAAATGCTTACGACGTGCGGGAGGGGCGCAGGCAGGGCAAAAAGAGTACGTTCGGTCTCTGCGAAGGCAGTCGCCATGGAGCGTTTAACTAAGGCGGACCGTGCTTTTTATGTGCGTGAGCTTTATCGCAACAATAATTCGACAACCATTGCATGACGTAAATTTCAAGAATATCACAATTTGCACAACTTTAATAACACTCCAACTGTTCAAATGATCAAGACTGGTCGATGTTAGACAAACAGCGGTCAGGTCGACCAAGGATATCACGGAAGGAAGAAAATATCGACATAGTGTTACAGTTTGCTTGTGATAATCCTACCCAGTCTACTCGTAAGCTTTCCAGAACCTTAAACATGTAGAAAACATCATTGCATCAGATTTCAAAAAAAGATTTATGTATGCACCCTTACAAAATTCAGTTGGTGCAGGAAATAAAAGAACCAGACGGTATCCAGAGACTTAATTATGCTAATTAAATGTTTAGGCACTTTTCTTCATTCAATAACGTGTTATTTTCTGATGAAGCTCACTTCCATATTAATGGGCATGCAAGTAAACAAAATTTTCGCTACTGGAGCCCCAAAAATCCAAAACATAAACATCAGAAGCCTTTACACAGCCCTAAAGTGACAGTTTGGGCTGCTATGTCAGCCCGTGACATCATAAACCCTTATTTTTTTGATTATTTCCATGTTTAATGACATGTGGGCCACCTATATGTACCTTACATATTTACTACTAGCTGCGCCCATGACTTCCTTCACGTGATATTCAGAGTAAGAAAAGGAAGGAATTTTTTTCTAGGAATTTTTTTCGCTGCGAACTCTATGAGCATAAAGTTTACTAAAACACCATTAGATGATGTTGGCAGCCAAATTAGTCCCGTCGGTTCTGATATTAGCATGCACAATGAACGCAAACTAAAGATTGACGTACCTTTTTATTTATTAACCGATTGAAATGAAACCAAGTCTAAATGTTAACCCAATCTAATCTAAACACATCATTGTTAGCCCAATCTAATCTAAATTGCATATAAATGGGTTCAGTCGTTGTCGAGATTAGCGTGCACAACAAAAGTACAGGCGAACAGACACAAATTATATAACATTTTGTGTTGTTTCTTTAGGAGATAGTACTTAGTTTTATTTAAAAATATACAATGTACAGACACAGTTCTTTTATAATTGATATACAACCTAAAAGTTATAGAAAATTTTAAAAAACTCTGTTTCCTATTTTCTGAGTTGTGTCTGTTTATAAAAAATTATGTTAATAAAAAATATTTATGTTTACTTATTATATTAAGTAATACTAAGTAATATTAATAACATTATGGAATGTTATACAGTAAATCGATTAAGTACATGTAAGTAAAAGCATAAAGTAAGGTTACGTAGTTATCTGAAAATCTGATATTTATATTTATCTGAAATTGTTAATGCAACTTAATTGAAATTGAATGGAAAGTTCTAATCTAATCCTACTAAGTATAATATAGACTCTTTTTTTTTACAAAAATTAGAGTTTGGGACACATTGCACATAAGTTTGAAAACTAATATTTTGCATACGGGGCTTAAAAATTAAAAATGTTTAACGAAATATTAATTTCATTTTGAAAGACATGTTCAATGACATCCCACTTAATGGGCAGCGAAGAAAATTTGTATTCATCCCCACTTGATTTGACATTAAAAAACTTGTTACATATTTACTTGTTACATTTGTATATTCAGCTGGCTGTCAATTTGGCTGTGTTTAATAAAACTAAAACCTTTAATAATTAATAATTAATTACTTAACAAATAAGAAATTAAATCCTTATAATTGCTGAGGATATAATTAATATAATGACTAGTATTGATAGCATCAATTATCCCCACCGATTATTTAACAATTTGATTTTTCATTTTAGAAAATAAAGCATTAGTTTATAAATGCCGCGTCTAATCATCCAAGTAATTACATCATTTCAAGCATTTGGTTCCGTGACCTTTTGCCATTTTTGTGGTAATTTTATGATTAAAGTTCAATTTCAATAATTTTCAATTGTGCCTGATACATTTAACTTATAAATATGATGTTCCAATTCAATTATGGCCTTATTTTGGTCATCATAAACTTCAGTAGGTTAATCAGAATGTAGATCAGATCGCCTTTGAATGATAAATTTCCAAAATGGAATTTTTTAAACCATTTCAGGTATTCATATTCTGTTAATCTATGTTGTAAACTCCACATATCGCTTTTTGTGCTTAGTGTCAGTGGCTTTCTTGCCTTTACAAAAATTAAAGAGTAAAATATGTCAAAAATGTTCATTTTTACTATTTTTACATTGTATTGTGTGAAAATTAACATTTAAATTTTAATTTATGCTAACCTAAAAGCTGTAAATAAAATTATGCACAATTTGCTCCTAGAATAAGCTAAAATATGACAGTTGTCAAATGTCAAAAGGAAAATATGGCAACATTGAGAGAAGTCTTCCAAAACAAAACAACGCTATCTATTAGTAGAAACTAAAATTACGTTCTTGCCAACCTAATATATAGTTTGTATAGTTATTTTTTCATATAATTTATTATTGCTCATTCTTTGCCAGTAGGGGATTGCTACTTTAGTATATCTTCAGAAGCTCCATTTACTTTCATTCTTAAAACAAGCACCTGTATAACCTTGTCTTTGATTCAATCTCATAAAACCTTTATATTTAGTTAGCTTTTTATGTTTTCTAAAAATACTTGAATGAAAATCTCCTTGTGAAAACACCTTAAAAATTACTCTACACAGAACAACTTTATGGTCAACTATTATTTATTTGTGATCAATAAAATGTCTCGAAATTCGTTCTTACATTTAATAATATAGAAAATGCAATTTGCAATTTTAATATTCCATTAATTTTTATATTCCAGTTTTGTTAAAGAATCCTAATTGCAATTTTTCTCTACATAATTAAAAACACAACCGATGCGGATCTGACAGATTGTTACTTATTAAATAGTATTCTAATAATAATAGTAATAGTATCTTCAAACTACTAAAAAATTGATAACATATCTAATAAAATTGCTTTATAAGGCTTAGGGATGACAAAATTTTGAATTAATTAAAATTAAACTAGAACTAAACCTGTTCTGTGATTCTAACTGCATAATAATATCCTGAAGCAACAAGGTTGGATTGGCTGCGACGTTTCCCGATGCTTTGCCCACTGTTGAAGTAAACATTGTTGGCTTATCAGCAACAGCCTTTTTCGAAAGCACTTCCTGATTTGTGCCAGCTTTCTTGTCCGCTTTTTCGTCAACACCACTTGGCTCGTTCTTTGTCAATTGGGGATTACTCATAGTCCCGCCCTTATTATCAGAACGTACGAAAAGTTTCTTCAAACTCTTCATAAAGGCACTCATACATTCTGTAGGTATATTCTGAAATTGCATAAATTAAATTCATGTTGTAATTTACAGTCAATTTGCAATTTGTATAAAAGCAATGATTAAATTGTATGTGGGCCAACATACAAAAATGAAAAAAAATATATACCATACTTTGAACTTGCTAAATTTTTTGTATCTATACTGCAAACCAATCTGGCACAATGTTCACTCAGGCATTTATGAGACCTCACAATGTGAGTTGAGTGCTTGTTAGCAAGTAGTAACTAGTCTATGTGAATGGGGGAAGTGCTTTAATGTCATTGCAAAATAACAAATATTATACATAAATTAATTCTTATGATCAATTGCTAATTGCACTTTTAAAACTTTTTTTGTGTAAAACCGATAAAAATATCAGAATTAGTATATTTGCATCATTGTTTAAAATGGTTGGATGTGATATCTAAAATTTCAAACTATATCTTTATGTCAAAGTTTCCTTTCTACTTGAAATAGAATTATTTTTGTAAATAAATAAGTTTATTACAGCATATAGACTGTTCAATGCTATGTTACATTTACGCACGTCAATTGTATTTAACATAATATTATTTATATTATTAAGTTTTATAATATTAACTCAGACAGGTGCTTGCATGAAAATAGTCTTCGCAGCAGTATAACAAAGTTTCGCATTAAAGTACAAACGATGTTGTTTATTCGACGTTTTATTTACTTCACACTGCCTCTTTCCCAATGGTTTTTCTTTTGGCAAATGATATTTGTGTATTAATTTTATTTTTAAACTTAGGGACAATTACTTACATGAGATAGTTTTTCACTAATTATTAGTAATAATTATGTTATTTTGTTACCATCAAATAATTATCATTGATATTGGATGTTAATTGTTTGAATGTTAAATTTAACTTTTCAAACAGCGTAACTCAGCTATTTCTAAAACTATTTCGATAATTTTGTTATTATTTTTGATTTGTGAGACTTTGAAAATACATTTAAAAAAAATTGAAAACTGATGACAGATCTGAAGTAACTTGATGAATACCATAAATTAGAAATTCCGAGTAGAATTCTTAGAATTCAGTGTCCAGTGAAAGTGGAATCAATAAAAATGAAGCAGTCACAACTTGTAGTCCCGTGTTTAGGGGCTAAAAGTGTGAGTAGAGAATACCAGAGGATTTGACTGTTGTAGGGGTGTTTTAACATAAATAGAAATTGGAAAGTTATACCTTACACTGAAGATCAAAAGGATTAATAAAAAAATTTTTTATTTTTAATTACAAGTAGGATATCAGACGAAAAAAGATAGTTTAAAATTATTCTGATGGTTCACGACAGTTATAGCATTACATTTAGACACATTTTCAGCATTAAAATGTTTTGAAATAGATACCTATCATATAAATGTCTAGGTCACTTATGGGAATACTCTAATTTCATGACTGCTGTAATAGTCATGGTTCACTATCGTGTTTAAAGACACAAAAATAAAAACAAATTTCTTGTGTCTAATTTGATATTCTAAATACAATGGAACTTACTTCTAAAAATAGCAAAAATATAAAAAAGATTTGTGAGTACAATATTGAGAAATCTGTGAGCATTAATTCACAAAATCCTCAAAATATAACAGCCCTCATCAAAAGTTCTACAAAACTTATAAGTTATGATTCATATAATTTGCTTGTAATTTAAAAACAAAACTAATAACTTGTCTCACAGTATAAAAAAATTGATTTATAAAAAGAATGAAGGACTTACTACTTCTACATTTTTATAATTACAAAATTTGCAATATCTAATTTTGTGTCAGAGTAGGTGCTAGTTGCCTTTACCTTTAAAGTTTACCGATACTTTACATTAAGCATAACTTTTTGCAATAAAAACTTTTTCTTAACTTACAGCTTAATGCCAATGCTTTGAGTATGTTTTCAATAATACAAAAACACTCATGATAAATGACTATAAAAAAACAATAAACAGAATCAAATACGTATTACAAAAAAAAACCATAATTAGAAAAAGTGAGAGATACTTGTATGGTAGCGAGATGTCGGTCCATACAAAGATGAGCCAAGAACGAAAAGTGGGAGTGTAAATTCCTGTAGAAAGTGTAAAGCCCGGTAAAAGACGACAAACAGTGGCACATCTCAACCAACGCAGAGTTCTACAATCTGTATCAGGGGCTGAGCATAGACACAGATGTGTGGAGAACATGCCTACAGCGAGCCCAATACGTGAAGTGCATACTGAAGATCAGGGTTGTGAGACAAGCCTTTACAAATAAACCACAGAGGAAAAATTGACACATCATCCCCAGAAAAATTGACTCAACAATATAGAGGAGGACCAGAAACGTCCAAAAACTTATATCCAAGACTGCAGTTGCCATGCTTTGAACTGACTTGAATGAAGGCTAACTTAGAGCAGAACCAGGCTTTTCAAGAATTGTAGCGCCACTACTCTAGTAGTAGAAAAAGAGTTATAATAAACCATGAAATACTAAACAAATTCTGGCAATGAATTATTAGGGATCAGGACACTGTAGCAGTACCCGATTATACGTGTACGTTGTACATAAAATAGTGGGTTTCTCCGTTTGCACATAAAAGTGCGGAACAAAAAATGACACCTATGGATTGACATTGTGACCAATTAATATTTTGAATAAAAGTAGGTGTAACATTCTTCTCATGTGCAGAGTTAAATTGAACTATGGCCAAAATAAAAAGGACATAGGATGCTTTCCTTAGATATATCCATCTAAGGAAAATATCCCTAAAGTATGTTGAGACTATATGACTGACTTCATTGCCAATTCACTACAAATCGAGTGCTGCATAACAAATCCAAATATACTAAATACCTTATTTTATACAATATATTTATTCATAATTAATTTATATTTATATTACGGTATGTATTATCACTATTATGCTGTAACGTTGTCTCATACTTGACAAATTCCTCTCCGCATTGCTTTCCTGCCAAAACGAATCAAAAAACTAATAAACTAAAATTTTAAATCATGTTGAGGTGCCTCACCTCAACATCAAACACTTCCTTAACAATATGGGTCTTCTTATGTCCACTAATTGTCTTCATGGAGTCTTCATATAGATAACATCGCTCGCATAAAAATAAGTTACAACATCTAGCACATAAGAACTTGAGTCCCTTAAATTCAACAAAGAAATATTATTGTCATTAGAAAAATATATTAAAAGGAAATGTTAGGTGTAATTTTTTTTCATTATTTTTACAAACTCAAGCAACGGAAAATTATATTCCCTACACTTTAAATATGACTAACATAGGCAGATGGGTATCGTGTGAAAAGCTGTCAGTGCCATCTTACGGTAAGTAAATAAAAACTTGGTTAAAGTTTTTTGTGTGAGGTCCACATAGCGTACATATTTTAAGCAAATAAGGTACAATGTGTTGTAAAAAAGGTTTCCAAACCCCAAGTAAAACCATTTTCATAAAATGTTAAATATAATTTTTTTTCTAATATTCGTGATCTGTGATGATTTCGTTTGGGCACTTGTTTTGAAAAGGCATTGTAAAGTAACTTTTAGCCAGAAGTAACCAACAATTCTTACAACCATAATCTAAGAAGTGCTTTGAACATTGTTTAGTGACATCATGTGTCTTGCACATGCCTATAGGTACAAAGTATGCACAATGAATGCATTGCAAATCTACAAAATTAGTGGATACAATTATACTTCGACTTGTTTCCCATTTTATAACGTTTATCTCAGTTTTGTAATATAATACGAAAAAAAAATACCTGTAATAGACAAGAAACGCTATAAAATATAATAGACAAGAAAAACTATCCCCAAAAACTAAAGAAAATATCATAAAAATACAAGTGAGTATCAAGTTACAAAGCCGATAAATATACAGACATTTGACAAATGATTCTTATAAAAGTTAGAGATTTCATAAGGTACAGTACCATATCATTAATAAAAATTTGTGACAAATGGCTTATTTATAAATATATAAACGCAATTCACCTGACTTAAGCATTGCTTACAAGAGGCGCAAGACACCACGGCTTTGTGGCTAGTCTGTTTATTTAAATTTTTCACTGACAATATCCTATCGAAGACAGGAAGCCACGAAACAAGGTTCGGTACTGGATCACTGTTGAGCCACTGCATCACCATATGCTCCGAAAGACCAAGCATGCCAGGAGTCTAAATTAATTGTAAATCAATTCAATTACTGCAGTTATAATGCAAGCAATAAAACAAAATCTCTTTTTGACTAATACCTTTAAGACTTTCAACTTTGAAACTTAAGGTTTTTTGTTATATTGCTAATGACATTATTAGTTAAAAGTAGTTTTAAATGCAACAAGACAAACGACATATCGCACAATAGTCAACAGAAATTATGCAACTACCATCCAGTATCAATAAACACGTAAGTGCAATGTCATTTTTTATGTAAAGTTCCCTCTACGTACATATGGTGTAGCATGTTGTATAAAAGGTGTTAAAACATCTAAAGAAACTCATTCTGTTTATAAAATGTGTTAAAACACCTACAGAAACTCCTTAGAAAATACTGATAGTCATCAAAGTATTCAAATAATTCATTAAAACAAGATAGTGTTCTGTTCGTTAAAAATCTATTCTCATACTCACTTGTAACAAAATGTCTTTTTTGAAATTACTGTTTGTGTTTCAATACTATCATTTTTGTATATTTTTTAATAATCTACAATGGTTTTGTTTTGGAACTTTATTTCAACGAGATGTTTATTGTTAACATTAGTAACTACTTAACCAGAAATTTTAAACTTTAAGAATAGGGTAGACTATATTTTTTTATTACCAAAATCGAATAAGTAATGACATTAAAAGTGGTTAAAATAAATATATCGTACTTAGAACTTTTCATAACAAAGTTATAACAACTTAAAAACTGACGAACTACGATTCGCGCGAAAACGCTCCATACGAAACACAAATGGCTTATGACGTCACTGGCCAGTTATTTAGCATTCATTATAAGTGAGTTTATTAAATATCTTTAGTATCTCGTAAAATATTGCGTTTCATGTTTTGCGTATTATAATTTTCTCATTTTTTTTGTGTGGAAACTAAATTCATAGCAACTTTTTCAATTTAATGAACAAAAAAATTTACACTTTTTCTTATTTAGAAGTTTCAAATAATTGTTTGTTATATGCATTATTTGTTTCATTCCAAGGTCTTTTTAACTCTACTCTAAAGTATTAAAACATTTTTACTAAAAATATCGACATCAGTCAAATACCCTATTAAATTTTGTTACATTAATGACATGAAATATTTTCTGCCCGTTACTCATACGTTTCATAATTTGGCACTATTTATAGGCTGAAAAACATTTTTGATAGTTATTTTACCCATTTATTAAAAACAAAAATAATGCACTGACGTTGATTATTATGAGAGCAATGTTTCTCATTTCTATCACCTCTGTTATTGTAGATATTTTTTTAGAGATTCTTGCATTACCCTATAGCAATAACAAGGCAAAGAATTGATTATTTCTTTAAAAATTATTGTTAAAAAAACCTTAGAAAGGCACATTAGCATACATTACTTAAAGTGTAAAGACGATAGCCAAACAAGTTCACGCACAAAATACGATTGTGAAAGTAACTGTACATATAATTAATTCCATATGATAAATTGACTGTAAAACACATATATTTTCACATGCAAATAACACAATTCAGTATTGAATTATATATATCAATATCTATTGTTGATACAGAATTTGACTTGGTGACAAATATGCATGAAGTTAATGATCTAATACCCTTCGTTGTTAATCAAATCAGAGGCGTTTTCTCATATTCCCCAACTGCCAAGTCATACGAACGGTGCAGATACATCAACTGAAAATAAGCTAAAATTGAAACCGTAATATATAATGCTAAATTATTTTATGCCTTCCTATTAGCGCTAATAAAGACCTAACATCCAAAGTAAGAATGATGGTCAATTTACAATGATAACATGAAAATAACACAGAGAATTACTACACCAGAAACCTATAGAAAATTAAATAAAACCCATACAAAATCTGTTACTCTAACTACAGTAAAAAGATGTTTAAAGAATGTTATTTTAATTGAATTTATGGTGGTGTGTTGGGTTGATCGCAACACATACAACCGTAAGGACCCGGGTTTGATTCCCGTCTGTTCATAAAGCAGGACTGGAGAAGCCCAATCTTTCAAGGCTCTGGAACCATTTTCTATATGAGATCTTCTTCATCTCATGTGGACACAACAAATATTACTAAAGTCACAATATTGGCCTAAGTGAACACTAAACCGTTGTGATTATCAAAAAAATTTGGAAAAGGTTTGGAACTGATGAATCCAAGTCTGTTTACGTTTAAAGAGGTGTTGAAGATGTTGTAAGGCTGTCTAGTGCCAACATTGAAACCTTGCAGTTCCATTATGATCCGATGTAGTTTCTCTAGCAAAGGTGCATACAATTTTATAAGCATTGATGAAGTAATGAGAAAAAAAGTACAGAAATAATTTAGAACAAATGTTATTCTGTCTGACCATAACTTAATGGGTATCCGCATGATTTTAAAATAACTTGAAACAATCACAAACATCAAAAGTGTGCAGAGGTTTCTTAGTGGACAAGCAATTAGGGGGAATTATGAAAAAGATGATGTAGACCACCACAAGTGCCAGATTTAAAACTTATTAAATTTTGTTCGAAGGAGTTGGATAGAAAATGTTGGAGATTGTTTTCCATCATAGAATGTAGAGATGTGGAACATGTTACAAAAAAGAAACGTGTCGCGAGGTTGCTCAGACTTCAAAAGAAAATTGATTGAATGCAAAGGTAAATTTTTTGAAAAAAAGAGATTTTTGCACAGCGAGATTTTAGTTCGATTTTAGAGATTGCACAGATATACTGTCCTCTTAGTTCATTTTATGTTATATGTCAGTTTATTTCATAGATTAATTTAATACAGACAAGTGGTTTAACTTAATATACAGACAAGTGGTCTCAAATTTTAACCCCAGTCGTAATTGAGGGGCTGCTCACCCTCCATGTTATGTCTCCCAATAATACAAAACTTCGCAATACAATTGGAGCACAAGAAAATAGCTAAATTTTTTCAACAAAATATCCAAAGTAATCACATACTAAGTACCTTTGAAAAACATCTATCGACCTCCTGTTGAACAAAATGCTGGCCAAAATTAGTTTCCTCCCCACTATATTCGCACAAACAAGCGACTTGTGTCAAAAGGGAAGTTAATCGTCGAGCACTGATACATCCATTGTGATCTGCAGCCATTTTGAACAAATGCCGCCATTTTTCATACCAGCAATCCCCGCTCAAAAGTATCAAGATGCATTTTGCTGATTGGACCCGTATTGTTGTTTTTCTGTCTCTGTAAAACAGTTTAAAAAATGTTTAGTAAATTTTTATTTACATTATAATAATAGAGCTGCATTAATTAATATTCAATTTCAATAATATTATTTGCATTATAATAAAAAAGAAAAAAACAAAATTAAACATTTTAAAAACTCTATTAAATGTATAATGCTACCGAAAGTGCATAAGAAAAATTATTTTTATCTGAATGAAGGAATTTACGCATACAGATGCGAATATCATTGTTGTCTGCGATAAATGATATTAAGATAGTAATAATATGGCTTACAACTGAACATAACTTTAGATCAATAGTTCACAATGACTATTTTGTTTAGAGAATCAGCTTGCGCAATATCATACATTAGATAAACATGATGCTTTCATTAATTGACTCATTTCCAAACATTTGTTTAAAACCTTTTAATCATTAAAAAGGTCTTAAGCAAATATTTGAAACAAGTATTTCATTTCTGATCAAAAACAGAATCAAATTATACAATTTATATCATAAAGAGCATTAATTTTTGGCAGTGCTGGCTTCTCTGTTGGTACAAAAGCGACTAAAAGTTAACAATGGGTTTAGAGTTAAAAGTTTGAGACCATTTTTCTTTTAGATTACTTGTGTGTTTATGAAGTAATTCACAAACAGTTCTACTTAGTTTGCTCTTATGGTTCCTACAGTGAAGACGTCTCCAAAATGGGAAAAGTACGTGAAAGTAGCACTGAAATGTGATCTGCTATCGTTTTATATAACAAAGGCAAATCCGACCGTGCAATTACCGCACAACTGAAAATATGGAAGACTTGTGTTCATCACACAATTATTCGGCGGCACAAGGAAACTGGCAGTGATCGTCCACATTCAGGACGACCAAGAGTGACCACTTCTAGTGAAGACAATTTCATCATCGTTACCAGAAAGCGGAATAAACACCTAACAGTGCCAGAAATTCACGCCAAAGTTAACAAATTTCGATCGGAACCTGTATCATTGTCTACAGTAAAAAGACGATTGGGCAATGCTAACTTGTTTGATCGTGTTGCTGTCCGAAAACCTCTGTTAAGACCACAAAGCAAAAAAACAGATGAGTGGGCTCCTGCCCATTGAGATTAGACCAATGAAGATTTAAAAAAGTTCTTTGGACCGACATATCGAACTTTGAAATATTTGGTTCAAAAAGTGAATTTATGTTCGACGCAGTGCCGGAGAAACGATGGTGCCAAATTGTGTAGTGCCATCCAT
The DNA here is from genome assembly GCA_039881145.1 of Druceiella hillmani. Classification (NCBI taxonomy): domain Eukaryota; kingdom Metazoa; phylum Arthropoda; class Insecta; order Lepidoptera; family Hepialidae; genus Druceiella; species Druceiella hillmani. The sequence goes on along the minus strand of JAYKKI010000004.1, from coordinate 23,511,820 downwards.
CAAGCACGGTGGTGGTTCTATTATGGTTGGGGTTGTTTCTCGGACCATGGGACTAGCAATTTGATTCAATTCAAAGAAATAAAGAAAAAAGAGCAAATATAAACTAATTCTACAGCAAAATGCTGTTCCTTCCAGGATAAGATTAAACGGCAAGGAGTTCACTTTCCAACAAGAGAGTAATCCAAAACATAGTTCTAAATTATGCAGAGGTTATTTAGAACGAAATGAGATAAAAGGGATGTTAAAAAACCTCAAAGTTCGGATTTCAACCCAATTGAACTTTTATGGGAAAAGCTTGATAGAAATATTCAAAATTGATGTCCCTCTTCACAAGAACACACGTCGAAGGCTCTACACGAAAGCTATAATACACACTTAACAATATACCCCAAGAAACAATCGACAAATTGATTGCTTGTATACCGAGACTCGTGAAAAATGTGATTAAATGCAAGGGAGGATTTCTTGATGAAAAGGCTGTTTAGATTATTATGGCTATTTTTTATACGAGTGAGTGATACTTTATGAATATTTTTAAGTATTTCATTTGTCAATAAATTACAAATCTGACAATTAAACCTTTTTCTTCATACATTCCTTTGTTTCAATTTTATCTAATTTTCCAACTTTACTTAGGGTAATCTCAAAATTTTGGCCGGCAGTGTATATGGCTACTGAAAGCAGATATCATATATTACCTATATTTGAACAATAAAATCATTGCATAGCCATGTGAAAATCGCTACCACGAATATTGCTTATTTATTAAACCATTTTGATTCCTTAAACCACTTTGAGCCACTTTTAATAACCCTCTAACTCTATGCATTACCGGAACATGCTAAATTCAAATCTTCAATTTTGAATTATTGCAAAATGTACTTACATTTGCAACACAATAAGGTATTTGATTAATTTTTAATTTGTTATTTTATAAATCATAATTTCAAGGCATAAGCCGACCTTGTCAAAATTTTTTTTAATGAACCTTAAAAATTATATAATTATAAAGTTTCAAAGACTGAAACTTAACGTTTAGACAAGGATGAATATACTGAATGATGACATTGTTTTTAGTAATGGTGACTTTATTCTAAAAGAACAAATGGGACAGGAAGTGATTCCTTCTCTATCATTAAATGCAGAAGCTCAAACTGTTATTTTTAATAAATTTTATAATTTTTTCAACACTATCTTCTAATTAATCTATATTTTCATATATTACGAAAAATAGCGAACTTAGCAGTACTTAATTACTGATTTTTCAATATGAGTTGTGAGGTTATTTGCATAGTAAAGTAAAAAGAATAAAGCCTGAAGGAGATAAAAATACACCAAACTTCTGAACATCGTAATGAAACTCTTACAAAGAATAATTATTGTTAGAAGGTAGCATTTCATCTTCAGAGGTTATTCTGACTAAAAATTTAATGTTAAATTGTTTTATTTAAGGACATTATATAAAGATAATAATAAATTTAAAAAAATATATGTATACTTACGGATCGAACACATTATAAAGAAAATTCAACATTAAATCTGACATTTTGTCAATGTCGCCTGAAAATATTCCCTCCTTACTCGAAGCAAAGTATATATCAGTCAATACAGCCTCCAGCTCACACGGTTCCAGGCTCAAACTGCTTTCAGATATACTAAGGCAGTGACGAGCAAATATGCCCAAAGAAATTCTGGCAGGTGGGACTGTAACAAAATTACAAAACTTTTTTATTTGACATTTCTAGTATCAAATATTATATTTCAATACACTATTTTTCTTCTTCAAATAATTATTATGTTATGCTTATTATGGCATATATTATTATATTTTGCTTATTATGACAGATATGAATAATATTAGCCCAATTTTTAGAACCACTATTGTGGACACCAACAAATTTAAAATACTGTATGGAAAGTGTTGGATTATTATAATAGACAAATTTCCCACAAAAAACAAATTGATTTATTACGAAAAGTACCGGTTCTAAAAAGACTAATAACGACATAAAGAATGGAATCACTCTGATCCTAAGAGCAGTTTCCTGTGTCGTAGCCATCACAATTAGGAAGCGTCATGATATTACATGTGAATGGTTTAAAACTTCCTTAACTTACTTAAAGCAACGACACAATTTGTGACAAATTGAGATTACAAACATATTTGTCAAAAAAAAGAAACAAACTAATCTAAAATATCTCATATAGATTCATCTAACTATATTTCATATTTTCATTATGTTTTTGAGAGATGGCATCACTGCGTTCTCTCAATAATAAAACACGCAACAAACCTTCTCATAATACAAATATAAATCAGTGCTAAATTATTAATTTAACCTGCATTTTGTTAGCAAAATTAATTAAAATGGAATTGAAAATAACAAACAGAAATGTCAAACTGATTTCATATGGATAAAACTAGCTTCATTCCTTAAAATTTACTTGTACAGTAACTTCCTTTTATTTAATTTCACAACGTGAAGATGAAACTGAATCACAATAAAATTAATTAAAAGGGAATTGAAAATAACAAACAGAAATGTCAAACTGATTTCATATGGATAAAACTAGCTTCATTCCTTAAAATTTACTTGTACAGTAACTTCCTTTTATTTAATTTCACAACGTGAAGATGAAACTGAATCACAATAAAATTAATTAAAAGGGAATTGAAAATAACAAACAGAAATGTCAAACTGATTTCATATGGATAAAACTAGCTTCATTCCTTAAAATTTACTTGTACAGTGACTTCATTTTATTTAATTTCACAATGTGAAAATGAAACTAAATCACAATAAAAATAAAATTCCATGGGGTTATTTTTCGTAAATAACGAAAATAACTTCCACACGAGAGAACAAGATATATAATTATATACAATACAATGCTGAAGCTATTAAAATTTTTGACTGACCAACACTGAATTAGGACTTTAATCGATTTTAAGAAAAACTTGCTGTTTATTATGTATACTTCCACTAGTACCTCAAACTTTCGACGAAGTAGGTACCTACTAATTACTTCTAGATATTATGGACAAGTTAAATACAAACCATACGATTAAGTATTTATATATTTATTGCATATAGTAGACATTATATTAATGTAATATTATTATTTAACTCATAATTTCTCATGTTACTAACCTAATAAATAGTTCACCCATTCATAAAATTTTAAAGTTAAAAAAATTTTATGTTTTCATTACTTTAGAAGAAGTCATTTCTATAATCATCTTAAACGGCTAAAAAATCATAAATTACTAACGAAAATAAATTAAATATGGCCATTTTAGTACATAAAACTTCAAATTAACAGTGTAATTGCCATTATTCAATAAAATCTTTATCAAAGTAAAATATAACTTACAGAACTAAACATAAACAAAATTTTAATTATGATATACACCTACTTTACAATAATATGATATAACAGTACAGAACCACCAAGATGAGAGTTCCTCTCGCATTTGGCCATTGTTTTATATCACTTACTTTATTTACTGTAAACTTGTTACACAGAAATACCAAAAAAAAAGATATATATATATATATATATATATATATATATATATATATATATATATATAATATTGTATATATAATTATATACAATACAATGCTGAAGCTATTACAATTTTTGACTGACAAACTCTGAATTAGGTAATAAAAACCTGCCGCTTATTATGTATACTTCCACTAGTACCTCAAACTTTCAACGCAGTAGGTACCTACTAATTACTTCTAGATACTATGGACAAGTTAAATACAAATCATACGATTAATAATTTATATATTTATTGCATATAGTAGACATTACATTTACGTAACATTATTATTAAACTCATAATTTCTCATTGTTACTAATGAGTTAATATATTTAATAACTTTTCATCCTCTTAACATTTCTAGTACTACCAAAAACGGCGACTAAGCTACCGTCAATATGATGTGATTTGTCGTTCAGCTGCACGAAATATTACAATGATAATGTTATCATTCAACGAGGGGCAACTTTGCTTGAGATGTTTAATAACATAGATTTTTAAGCTTTCTTAATGCAATTCGACTTTAAAACAAAACATTTAAACAATTTCATAATGAAACTAAAAACATACATTGTTATTTTAATAATTATCAAGATTGTGAGTACTACTAGAACACGTAAAGTCACAGGTTTCGCGTTATATATAGATATTTTTATTTGTCTTGCAGTTAGTGTTAGATTTAAACTAATATTATATAAAAAATACTTTATATATGATCTAAAAATTAATATTGACAATCACATATGATCAATTTTGAAGTCTTGTCTAAACTACGTTACGATAATAAAAAACTTCTAAGTTATTGCTCTCCAAATAACAAATGAATTCACGTGGGAAGTACTACAGGTACATCATAAACAGTACAGAACTGGCAAAGAATGGGTTAAATTACCATTTAAGCACACAGAAAATATTTTAATTGTCTGATGATTTTATCAATTATTTTTCCTTTCTACTTTCCCTGTTATGTCTACTAGCGCACAAGACATTGGATGCCATTTTTATTGTTATTCCAATAGATCTATTTACTTGCATTTAAATCATTAGGGGACACCACATAGCCAAAAATAAGAGCTAGTTCTTTAAGCCAAGATCTAATATTTCTAAACAAGTTACAAATATGCCTTGAAATAATTTGTATCTAGTATGACAAAGAAATTAGTATTACTATATTTAAAAAACGATTAGTATTATAATTTTAGTGAAAATAGTTTCAATTTAATTATATGTATCCACTTGTACATAGGAACATTTTTCATTAAAATAAAAATAAAACAAGCTAACAACAGAAACTTCTGAAAATTTCAGGAAAATTTGACTTGACCATGACCAATGTAAGTTCAAATAACATTTTGTAAAACAAATTCTATTATAAATGCTAAACAGTCTTTCAAATGCAAATTACGTAACATGCTGGAGTAGTGATAAAATTAATTAATGATGATTTTTCTAACAGATAAGACTTATTCTCAGCTTGACTTTAACTTTTATATATTTATAATTATTTTCCTTTATAATTCGTAAAAGAAATAACAACAAGGAAAGAAGATATCATGATTAGACTAATGTTATTTTTAAATTATATAACTTGGACATTTTTATAAAAGTAATACGATTATGATCCCTTAATAAAAATCTTTATTGTATTGTGCTTAATCATTTATATTTATGCCCAAATTCATTAACTTGAACATGTATCATCATACAACTATGAACATGAGTGTATATGCAGTTCAGCGAGTGAAATTTACTCTTTTTTCTTTCTTTAAATGAAAGAAGACACATGAAAGAAAAATTCAAATTCAATACAAAGGATCATAAGCACTTTTGTAAGGAATCTGACCTCATCATCAACACAAATGTCATGTCAGTCAACTTATTCATTTTAGCTTAGAGTTATCTTAAATCATTTCCTGTGCAAACCAATGGGACACGCAAAAAAGTTTCTTCATAAAAAAGAATTAAATAATAACAATTTATTACAGTAATAACAATCACAATCATAAAGCGTAATACAAATAATAAATCCACAAGTGAAATAGCTGAAAGTTTTAATAGGTAACAAGATCTCTTATGATAAATGTAGCTCTATTTACTATTATAACTTTTGTGAAGAAAGTCGAATGAACCAATGGTAGTGTTTAGTACAAGTTTTTGTTCAATAGAGACAAATAGTGAAAAACGCATTTGTTCCCAATATATTAATGCTTTTAAAAATATTACTTATATTCACATACTACACTCCAATGTTTTTCAGAAGGACAAATGATTGAAATTTTTTTTATTTTATTGTCACATTACTGTAAGTAAATTTACAGTACACTATCACTGGTGAGATAATTGTCGATCACATTAAGTATGAAAGTATTATAAAAATACTTGTCATATTTTACATGATTACGAAGAAAGCGACACTTGTAGATACACGACATGCGTGAATAACTCGTTGGCGATCGCCTTTATGTGATGAAAGATTTGTACTCAGAAGACTTACCTAGAGGAAAACTCTCACTGATATGAACTAGTATCAAATTTCCCCATAAATTATGCATAATCGAGCCCTTAAGTAAGTACCGACCGTGACATCTCAAGATAAATATCGAAAACAATTTATAAATTAATAAACGGACACAAGAAAGAATTTAATAAAATATGTAAACATTACAGTGATTATAAATACCTTTTAAACTTTTATGCCATTCATAAATTTTATATGCAGTACGATAGACTGCGTATTTTATACTTTTATAATTGTCCATGTTAATCAAAATATCACCAAATTCAGGGTGATCATATTGCCGAGCAGACGTATCAGAACTGAAAAATAGATTAATGAAATGTTTAATTTCAATTTATTACAAAACATTAAGAAATGATTACAATAAAAAGTAATAAAAAATACCGTATGTAACAGGGATAACCTGCTTCATTATCAACTTTCGTCCAAGTTATTGATGCCATATTATCTCGTTTTCTCTTTATAATAATACTGATTATATCTTAAACATTTACGTTATCATTGTCACTTTATTGTTATACCAGTTAAACGTAAAGATTTACCTAAATAAGCACGTTAACAATGTTACAGTCCTAAAAACGATATATATTCAAATTCGTATTTTGATTTGGTATAATTTTGACAACATTCCACAGGCGTGCAACCCAACATAAGCTAATTTATTTTTATGTTGGCGATCATGACGTTTAACTATGTTATACAAAAATGGCACTTTAACCTTTTATTTTTGAAATACATTTTTATCCGACGGTGTGAAATACTTATGGCTCGATAAAATTCTTGAAAGAAGAAAATGCCAATATCCATCAATATTTTATATCCTTGAAGGCCCATATTTGCGTATTATTCATTTGCCGGTTCGTGTCAGGGAGAATTACTGACTTCTCCCTGCGAAGCTTTAGTACACAGATTTGACCAATAGGAACGCTCAGTGAAAGACCGGATTAGAAACTGACCAATAGAAACAGGCTGTCACCCGACGCATGCGCAATACTTTCGTTAAGGGAGAACGCCATTTTGCTGGCGTCTACTGCCTACTGTGCATACGATAAGTGAGAACTCGGTGTTTTTAGACAGGCTCTAGAAAATTGTTTTGTTTCTTTTGTGTTAAAAAGTTTTAAAACAGTGTTTTTCAAAATGACCGACTATCAAAGTGTTGCTCAAGATACCCTTGCGGCTGCACAATTAGAAATGGCTGGAAATCCTAATGCGCTTAGTTTGAGACGGCCATTCGATCCCGTGGCACACGATTTAGAAGCAAGTTTTAGGCTAACTCGATTCGCCGATTTGAAAGGACGCGGTTGTAAAGTGCCTCAAGATGTTTTGGGGAAATTGGTGGAATCATTACAGCAGGACTACTCGCAACAAGAACATGAACATGCACACTTCATGCACATGGCTATTCCTCGCATCGGCATCGGACTCGATTGTTCGGTGACGCCGCTTAGGCACGGAGGCCTGTGTTTGGTACAAACTACGGACTTCTTTTACCCACTAGTAGACGATCCTTATATGATGGGAAAAATTGCCTGCGCAAATGTGTTAAGTGATCTTTACGCGATGGGTGTCACAGAGTGCGACAATATGCTGATGCTTTTAGGAGTGTCGACAAAAATGACTGAAAAAGAACGGGATGTTGTAATACCGCTTATAATGCGGGGCTTTAAGGATTCTGCTCTTGAAGCTGGTACCTCAGTAACAGGAGGACAAACTGTCGTCAACCCGTGGTGCACAATTGGTGGAGTCGCTTCGACTATTTGCCAACCTAACGAATATATAGTACCCGATAACGCTGTTATGGGCGACGTGCTAGTGCTGACGAAACCTCTTGGGACCCAGGTTGCCGTAAACGCTCATCAATGGTTAGATCAACCCGAACGGTGGAACCGTATCAAGCTTGTAGTCTCTGAAGAAGATGTTCGAAAAGCTTATCACAGGGCTATGGATTCTATGAGTAGATTAAATAGGATAGCATCCCGACTTATGCACAAATACAATGCGCACGGTTCTACTGATGTAACTGGCTTTGGCCTCCTGGGTCACGCTCAAAATCTGGCATCTCATCAAAAGAATGAAGTTTCGTTTGTTATTCACAATTTGCCTGTTATTGCTAAAATGGCTGCGGTGGCGAAGGCCTGTGGTAATATGTTCCAATTGTTACAAGGTCACTCTGCCGAGACATCGGGGGGACTGCTAATCTGTTTACCACGTGAGCAGGCGGCCGCTTACTGCAAGGATATAGAAAAACAAGAAGGTTATCAAGCCTGGATTATTGGCATCGTTGAGAAGGGCAATCGCACTGCACGGATCATTGACAAACCCAGAGTAATTGAAGTACCGGCTAAGGATTAATGTGATTATTGTTATATTGATAACAATTTTTATCTTTTTATCAGTTTTCCCCAACTCCATTTAAACACTGAAGATTCAAAAGGTTTTTTTTTATACCCTTCTCCCAGTTCTAATTTATTACACCTGTATTCTACATTCTGGAATTAATAAGAAGTAATCGTATATATTTATTTTGAACAAGAGTCTCATATTTTATTTCTAAATCAACATTGAATCACTGCTGTCTGTTCACAAAATTATGATTGTATTTAGAAAATCGGGCTATAAATTTGATTAGTTGAAATTTATATTGAAACTAGTGTCATCAATATATTCATCATAACATTCGGACAAAACTATATCCTGTACATGACTATCATTATGCCCACAAAGTAAACACATTCATTCCTTGGTTTTGTGTTAAAGAATAATATTGCAGTGTAAAGTACTGTTAAATATGTTTTAGTATTGTAAGAATATTACCTATAAGGATTCTGTATTTTCTATAATATTGGGTCTAAATAAATTATTTTTAAGACTTACGTCTATTGTTATTATTTACATTAGTATTGTTATTATTAATTGGTTTATAATTATTTAATTATGATACAAACGTAATTAATTATATAGGTACATGATGATATAATTGAATAATTATTTACATACATCTATATATAAAAAATTAATATTTTTGCTTGACAAATTATTCAAACACTTGAGAATTTTATAAGTGGGTTTCAATTGGTAAGATTAACAAAATAAATAGGGTTATGCCCCAGAGATATTATGAAAATAACTTGCGTTATGACATTGGCAAATTATATATTTTCAGCTTCTGACCTCCACGCATCCTTGAGATTATCGACCATATGTACACCAGAGTGGGTACTTTTGAAAATCATTTTATTCAAAAACTGTTCCAGCTAAACTAATGAAACAAAAATTATTTGGTAGTAAATCACTTTTTAATAAAATATTCGTAATCGAACCCTAATTTTTGTAAACACTTTGTTTTTTACCATATTCGTTCATTAAACCGAATATTCGTAAAAACAGAATATTCACATTTTTGCTAAACCAGCCTTGTTCCAAATTGTTTTATATATTATTAGTGGAATATTTGAAATATTTTTACTGTAAAACAATTTTTAAAAAAATCATCCCTATTTTTTTATAGTTTGTGTAGAAGTACAATCTCAGAATTTATTATTACTAAAAAGATTGTCAGATTGTATTTATTATTACTAAAAAGTTCATTAGGGATAAATGAGTACATTTCGAAATAAAAATAAGTTGATATGACCGCATTCTATTACCTATTATTTCACATCTTTTCTTTATATATATTTGCTTACAATACTCGTATAATTAAATAGTTATGTTTGTAATCTACATAAATATATTAAATCCACCAACAACAACAATATTTATATTAAAAACAGCAGTAAAAGTGGTCAAATATTATTTTATGCAAAAATTACATAATTATTCCTCTATATTTTAAGTGTTCATGCTTATTTAATTCCTAGCATTGTTGGAAATAATATTCAGTCAGCATGAGAACTTCTCATTGAATTGGTATTGCCATGTCGAGTTCCATATGACATGTCAAGTTGAACCCTGGAGGCAAGGTTAACCTTGTAGTTTTTTCGGTTCGTTGTATGGTCCTTATTACTGTTTTGTTTACTTGCCTGACATCAATAATGTGTAGGTTTTTTAGTGAATATTTTGTTTAGTATATGTGTGTATATGTATATATATATATATATATTTTACATATACACACACATTTATTTTGATTTTGTCATATTATTTATTAAGGGGTTGTATTAATTGTTATTGGCAGGTATAGTATATTCTGGCACATAAAAACGAACGTTCTAAATTTGAAATTTATTTTTTTTGAATGAAAATTCTTTCGCTGACAAAAATGTATTTTTCGGCGGTAAATGAAATCCAACTCTCGTTAAGTTATTTTTCATTTGTTACGTTTTTTATTTTAACGAATAAATTTTAATTAAATTTCTGCTGTTTGCTACATTAGTTCACTTCTGTTTGCTGTTCTCAGTATAGTACGATAAGAGCTAGTAAAATTATTGCGCTGCTTGAAGAAGGCTGTAGCCAATGTTATGTGTCTCAGCAGTATAATGTGAGCCGTTCCACCGTCCAAAGGACCTGGCAACGATACCAAGGAACGGGTTCCGTCAGTAGAAGGCCCGGTTTTGGAAGAAAACGGTGCATTGAGCCACGGGATGACCGCTTCATAGTCAGTCAAGCGCTACGAAATCGTCAAGTTACCTACGTGAATCTCAAACAGAACCTCTAGGACGTCAGAGGTACACGAGTAAGCCTAAGGACAGTCAGAAGGAGACTTCAGGCCGTCAACATACGTAGCTATCGCCCAGCTCGGGGCCCAACATTGCTCCGTGAACATCGAGTTGCCAGATTGAGATTCGCTCAAAATTGTTCGTCATGGACTCAACAAGACTGAAATAGTTTTTTTCGATTAGTGGTGAGGATCGATGTCGGCAAGTCTTATGAAGAACGCTTCGCAGAAGTGTGCTTTGAGGAAATCACCCCTTATGGTGGAGGCTCCGTAATGCTTTGGGCTGGTATTAACTCAGATGACCGTGCCGAGTTAGTTTTTATTGAAAATGGCACACTTAATGCGCAAAGGTACATAACAGAGGTTCTTATTCCTCATGCCCAACCCGCATTAACAGCAGTTGGAGGTGAGTCCGTTTTTATGGACGACAACGCTCGCGCCCACCGCTCTAGAGACGTTGATGCGTATATGCAGGAGGCCCAAATTCGTCGGTTAGACTGGCCAGCTAGAAGTCTCGACCTCAATCCGATAGAATTCATGTGGGATAATCTCGAATGACGCGTTAGAGCCGTAAAACCAGCTCCAGAAAACATTCAGACCCTTAAAAATGTGATCGTTGCTGAATGGGAACATATTCCTCAGGAAATGATAAAAAACGTCGTCGAAAGCATGCCTAGCAGATTAAGCGCATTGATTTTAGCTAGAGGAGGCCATACTCGTTACTAAATTTTCAAATTTTATGTTAAATTAATAAAAAATATTCAAAAATAAACTTTAGCCATTTTTAATGTACCAGTATGAAAACTTTCGTCTGTGGACTTTACATCGTTTTTATTATTTATTTGCATTTTTAATGACAGTAGGTAAAAACGATATCTCAATAATAAATAACAATATTCTCATCATATCGCCATATAAAATGATAAAAATCAAATAATAAAATAACTCTGGTATGGTTTATTCTTATAAGTGCCCGTTTTTTTTTGCAAAAGAGTATATATATATATATATATACACATACACACACATATAAATATAAAACAAATAACATTCACTAAAAACTTTGCATATGATAATTGATGTCAGACAAGTAAATAAAACAAACCGAAAAGTAACAAGGCTAATAATACAGTAACCACACTGACTGAATATGATATTCACTAACATTAGAAATTAAATAATACAAGCATAAACACTTAAAATGTGGAGAAGTAACTGCTCAACTATTACAGAAAATAATATTTGGCTCCGCGCTTACTAGTTTTATTATTGTTTTTAACGTAAATATTACCTGTAAGTCAGAGGATTTAATATATTTAGTTTGATTACAAGCACATAACTATGTAATTATATATTTGTAAACAAATATATATGAAAAAGAGATGTGGCACGATTGATAATAAACTGTGGTCATATCAAAATTCAATTTTTTTCAGAAGTGTTATTCCCATTTACTTTTAATGTAGTTTTAGTAGCAATAGCCGACATAATAATCTACATTATACGCTTTTGTGATTATATAGTCTGCACAAACTATACAAAAAAAAAAGGATTAAAATTTAAAAGTACAAAATTGTTCAAAAATTCTACGAAAAGTATATAATATAGAACAGTGTATTATCTAACATATAGTTTTTCTTTCATTAGTTATTTTCAAAACATCTCTTTGGGACCACTAACTCTATCTTATCCTGCTAGACCCTTTTACAAAGCATGGTGTGTGGGTTCATATCACGTGAATATTTTCTATGAAGAGTGAGTATATAAATTAATTGCTTAAATTTTTGTATAAGGGCATTTTTTCCTATGTTGTCCCTAATTTTGGTATGCTATACTGATAGAATGCAATAGCGATGATAGAATAGTTTAAAATAATTCCTTGAATACCCCTGTAGTTGAATGAAAATACAAAAATATATTTCATTAAATTTTTATTTATTTTTAATATATTTCAAGGGGAATTTGTGTGCACTATCTGCTAGTAATTTACAAACTAATTACTAACTGATAGTGTCATTTGCGCTTACCTATTGAAAAACACAGGCAGTGATTTAAAAGTTAACCGTTGGTGTTTTGATTGAGGGATTAGTTTTCCTTAGTAGCTTAATCTGAGCGTGGACTTAGTTCTACAATGTGGCAATTAAAAAATAAGAATTTATTTTTACAATTTTTAGTGGTATCACTTATACATCACTGACGGTGGAATCAGAAAATTTAAGAGTTGTATACATAACAAGTTTCAACATACTAGTGTTATGACAGTGCGCAGCGCACGTATTGAAAGCTGTACATCAATGCAATGTGTAATGAAAAAAAAAAGCAAAGAATCATGATGAAGTTTCTGACGAAGGCGACCAAAATATCGCTCGAAAACTGAATACCGTGTACTGAAAAGACTTTTTGGTCAACTGCTCGCATCTACGAATAGGACGGTCCTGTCAAAGCAGGGCGAGAATTAGTAGAAGATGACAAGAGGTCAGGTGCACTGATCACAGTGTAAACGCCAGTGGACTTCGAACATTTACGTGTGTCGGTGCATTCAAATTGTAAGCTAACTATTCACATGTTACTAGAGGAACTCAAAATAAATAAAGAAACCATCCGCCAAATATTGCACGAGGAATCTATGACGCACAAACTGTGTGCAAAACTTGTGTCGAAGCTGCTCACTACGGAACAAAAAAAGTCGTTTTGCAACATTTTTGAAGACATCCTTGAGCCCACTGTAACAGAGAGCTGCGACTGGCTGAGCATTGTGATTACTGCAGATGAAGTTGGATATTCGATAGTCGACAGAGCAAGCTGTGAGTGAATGCAGGTAAGGCACAAATGTCACTAAGACAATGCTCATCTATTGCTTCGATATCCATGATGACTACAAAGAGTTTGTACCACAAGGCCAGATTTACAATGCAGTCTTTCATCAACAAGTTTTGCAGTGGCTGTGTGCTTGCGTGCAAAGATTTGGCGTAGTCTGGGTTCATAATGACAACGTGCATGAGTTTTTGGCAAAATGTTGCGCACCCCACTCCGTAGCCCTGATCTTGCTCCACTGCACTTCTAGCTATTCCCCAAATTGAATAAATCAATGAAGGATATCGCTTTGAGTTTATTGAAACTATCCAGTAGCAAACGACAAAGATTTTGAAGGTCTTCAGTTCAAACAATTTTAAGGAGTGCTTTTCGAAGTGGAAAAAGGATGGAATAAGTGTGTTAGACTGGGTGGTAATTACTGCGAAGGAATGGGTGCTCGATTTTGTCCAGATAGTGTATATTAAAATAGCAAATTATGGTTTTTCAATTGCTAAGGCCCAAACGTTATGCAAATTCATAGATATAACTATACTTTGAACAATCAAAATAACATGTAAAATCAATATTTTTTTCATTTATTTCATATTAGTATCTGACATCGTACAATTACTTCCTTCCCCTATTTCCCATTTATATTCTTCTGGTTATGTTCCCATTTTTTGCACCTTAGAAGACATTTAACTTATAAAGTATATTTTTTGATAAATAGGTTTATTTCGTACCCTATGTTATTCAAAATACTTTTATTATGTATACCTATGTAATAATTTTCTATGCTCCAGTACCGAATAACATCACAATTCTCCACATTTACACCTAATTGCATTTACACCAAAGTGATTTGTTTGCGTGAAAATAAATTTCTTCAAATTTTTCATTAGTATATCTTAATATTTATAAATTTTTTATTATATCATAAAATTACCACTCTTTTCATTACAGAAATAATTGTAAAGTTTCCATAGCTATATCAATACGTACAAAAATAAGAAACTAAAAAATTATTAATATTAAAAAAAATTATTAAATAATTTTTTTTATTTAAAAGTTGACTAATTATAAAGGTACTGCCAAAAAGCACATCATCTAAAAACCCAGAATAGATAGAAACAAACACATATACTAATTGACTAATTATAATATATCCATTAGAAACATTAAAAAAGAAACAAAATAGTAACATTTTTTACTTAGCGGCCTTTTTCCTTATTTGACGATAAGATGATTGGAAGAGCTACCATCGTGTCGACATTGAAAGCAGCAATACTTTTTCTGGGAAATAATATTCCACTGATTATCTGTAATTAGCTGTAATATTCTCCTATGAAGTATTAAATAATGTTTAGATTAGTCACAAAAAAGTAAGTATGTTAGGCTTTCTATATTAATTAATGTTCAACATACCTCATATCGTTTTGGTCATTCCCATTTTGTGGTATCATATATATTATGTATCACAACAACGCAAGCTTACTTTTAATCTATTTCCTGACTATTTATTTATAGGAATTTTTTTTAAAATTGTTGCTCGTGTTTTTTCTGCTAATGCAAATAACTTATTTACGCTGTATCTTTATATGTTACCGTTGACCCACAGCAAACCGATAAATTTTTACAAGACGATTTTGTTGGACTATAGAGTATTGCCACTGACCCCGTACGGAACTTTTTTGAAAAGTGTATTTAATTACAATACATTACTAGAATTTAAATCCTAATTTATATAAACATTAAGATGGATACTTTAAAGGCATTAGATACTTTTTTCTTCAAGAATATGTTTAACCTGACAGCCCATTAGAGATGCTCCATTAAGTGATTTACAGAAGACCAGGTATTAATAAAATGAATATCATAACTGCCTACACCACTTTAAATTAAGAAAGCATGAAGTTATAGTAGATACTAATATTAGAAAAGACACCCATGTTTATATTTATTGGAAAATTCAATATTGCTTCCTTAATATTTAGTTGAAATATATCATTTCATATAAATTTTTTTATCTTTTACTTTAAACAAAGATGTAAAATGCACAATAATCGATCAGGCAATATAGGATTAAAAAAATGTTACCTTCAAGTGAATTGGTATCAACATTTTGCATTCAAGCAGTCAATTATCTGTCTATCAGTGCACCGCAGATTTATTTTCTTTCACTGTCTGTTTATGCAACAAACCTTTATCTTCAGAGTTATGTTTCTGCAGGTATTCTGTTCATTTTGCACCAGCCGCTTCTGGATATATTTATTTTTCCATTGCTTATGTCATTAAAATATTTCAACTCTTGTTCATTCATGCTTTCATTTATTAACTCTTAGTTTTTCATGTTTTTGTAAACATCTTCTCTGCACATTTCTTATTCAGTCTTGCAATTTTTTTTTATATGTTACAATATTTACCTTTAAATGTTCCTCCTTGCATATTTAAAAAAGCTGATGCACCCAACCCTTCCTTATCTAAACCCCTATTTTAGTATTCCTTAACATATAATCAAACTATAACTGAAAGTAATCCTTACTAAAAACCTTGCTTCCATTCTTGAGTACACTTGAATTTACATGATTCCTCATCTTTTTTATACTTCGTTTTCCTTATATAAAAGCATATTTTAAATTTTCTCCAAATTTAAACATTTTGTGGATTAAGCCAATACTTGCGAGACTACAAGATTACACTAATATTCTTTATTTCTAGTTACCTGCTTTTTTCCTTAGGGAGATATACTCTTAGTGATCTCTTTTATGCTGTCAATACTAAATTATCAATATGTTAATATTTTCTTTTACGTCCGTATATATAAAGAATAAAAATTTCCATAATTTTCTAAAAGTTCCTCTCTATGCTATTAGCCCCCAAATTCTTCCATAAATTATATATAGAAAAAATTTTAATTTATATGCATTATTGCACATATTGCAATTTATGTATATTTGCATATTTCAGTAATCACAAAATGTCATACATGTCATGTAATGTATGTTTTTTTGAAACATTTTCAATATATAATGCTGACATAATTCAACAAGTTTTTTTATACTTATCACTCTTTGCTGTAAATCCGATCGAGCTGCTAAGCCGCTGAATGAGTTTTGAAATAATCTTTTTGCTAATCTTGCAAAAAGGATAGTGACCATGTAATCAGTGAATTGATTATAAATTGCAAAATAAACGTCATAAAGTGCCTGTGCTTAGTTGCAAGGAATTGAAACAACATGCCCTAGTAGACATGTTGTTTCAATTCAATTTAGGAAAAATTTCAAGTTTTACGTACAATAGATATTTTGTATGTAAAGAATAATTTTCCGACACTTCATAATTATGCATTTTGTTAACCCTAGATAAATTAATTCTTTTAAACTAATTATATATAATATATACAATAAATTCTTTTTAACCTCTTTCACACTGGACAGTTTCCTTTTATCAAGTGTATAGCATTTGAACTAAAGGCAAGAATCATTACTTGATATAAATTGAAGATTTAAAAAATAAATTTTATCACCATCACCAAATGACTACGAAGATGTCAATAATAATTTAGATTTGACTTAGAAATATGTAATGACTTTACGAAAGTCAATGGTCGAGCAGTAGCATCCGAAAGTATGGATAAAGCAACTATGGTGTGCTGGACACGTAGAGTGGCTGCTGGAAACCAGTGCGATAGGTTTGCAAAAACAAACTACAGTAGAGAAAACTGACTACATGGGAGTATAGAGCTTTGAAATGACTCGAGTAGAAACTAAATGCTGATCAGGCCCAGACACTTCAAGGTGTGTACTACCGCAGAGGGAGGAAGGACTTCATGAAGTCGGCGCAAGAGCATATATTATAGAAAACACTCAACCTGATATGAATTTGGCTTGACAATTGGTTTATAAACCAATAGTGCAAAGGAACTTGCTTAAATTGAAAAAAGGTTGTAATTAGCATAAATTTACTGATGATTTAAATTTTGAAACAAAACTAAAGTCAGACATCAGGTGCTAAGGTAATGAAAAGGCGGTTCTTATTTGGATAAATACCAAATATCTGGAAGAGGTGAAGAACAAGCCTTTAAATATTTTTGCACATAAGTCTCCATCCTCAATTCGCCTATTTGTTCTTTATATCACCTTACCGCAAATGGTAAATAATTAAAAGGGTAACATTGTTTCATTATTACTGGCCAAAGAATGAGGAAGGATCTAATTTAATAGACATAAATGTGTAAAAAAAATGAAATCATGAGTCTTTGGTACATATTTAATTTTCCAGGAAAAAATTTCCTCAATTTCAAAAAATATAAATTAAAAATGATAAAACCACAACATGTTTAAAGTTCACTCAGATCTTTATGTTAAGCATTTTTGCTTCCCATATGTCTTTAAGGAGTTAAAAACAGGTATAGCAAGAATACACCAAAACACCATATGTACCAATTGTGTTTATTTGGAATCAACAAATGATAGAACATTGAAATTATCATTGAGTATGAATATTTATATCTTAAATGGTTAAATTGCATGCAAGGACTATGAATTATAATTCCTATCATGCACAAAAGAAAGGAAAATATATTTAAAATCATTAACTAATAACAAACTGACATTTATTCGCTTTTTTAAATAAAACAAACACGGAATAACTTTATTGATACAATAAAGAAAGAAACGTCTAAAATTACAATTTTAAATAATGAGTGTACATTTTTAGTCTAGGATAAAAAAATTAAAATTAGTTACTCTAGAGGGGTCTTTTTAAACATCCAAATTGTTGTCTATAGCCAAACAGTAAGATTATGTTTGGAGGCCTGTCACAACTGACATTCCAGGTTTTTAAATTCAATGATTTTCTGTTATGTTCTATTTTTAAATGACTGCTTAAATTTGACTGAAATATACAATTTATGAATGAATACAAATAAAAAAGATGTTCTATTTTGATTATTTATAAAATGGACTTTTCCTCAATTTTTGGATCAAAAATCTTACAGCGTAATAGTAATTAAACATTATAATTTATGTATTTCATGTACATAACATAAATAAAATGAAGACGTTAAAACTTAAATACATTAGTTTTCCCTTTCTTCAATTGAACTAAGAAGGAAGTTTCAGACTGTCCAAACAATTTCTACATCATTTGTGTGAAATTATAAGATAATTAAAAGCATTAGCCATCAATTTTTATTCAAAAACAAAATCAGCTAGATTCACATTCAAAATATTGATAATAAGTATCGTATTCTATGAATCATTCCCAAAAATAATTTGATATAGTGTGTAATCAAAATGATTTCTAGAAAGTCTGAGAGAGTGGCCTAAACCTTTTTCTCTTCTATATCAAAACTGAAAATATATACTCTAATAAAATTAATGTAAATTCGGTAACCACTTTCACTATTACAGTTACATAGTGACTATAAATTTTTGACCATTATAATTTAAAATATTTTGGCTATAGGCACCAAAATAGATTTCAATATGGGCAATGAAACTATAGTACAATGATATATGGTGATAATACTTGACAACAGTATAGTTACTTAAAACTTAATTACAATTTGACCTTGTATATTATGCCACACAATTTATCTACAATTTAAAAAATCAAACTGTCTACCATCTCTCAGTTCGGTACATCATTTATACCATGCCACATTTCCAACCATAAAAAATTAAGGGGCTTTTATTCTAAAACTTTACAAACCAGATATTTAAATTAGAAGGCTGAAATTGAAACTGCCTGAGATTGCTCTATAATTATGAAACGGATGAGTATGATTCAGAATTATTACAGATCAAAAAAAGGAATATTAGGTAAAAATAAATTTTTACATATTCAAAATATAACTCTTCCGAGTTAGAATTTACAGGATAAGATGCAATTTTGAATAATTAATCCTTAAATTTCAACAAGACTGCCCTGAATAAAAAGTTGCTATATTAACACCAAATATTTAGTTTAATTAGTGACATACTGGTAGTAAAATTGTATTATTGAAATAAAGACAGATAGTTAAAATAATAAATAAAAGTTAATAATGTTACGGTGCAAGTAGAAATTTAAACAAATTCTAATACCATAAACGGGACTGAAAGCCTACTTAACATTATAATTTAAAAGCAATAAAAACGTTTCCTACAAATTTTTACAACTTTTCAATATTGTTTATAGACAAAATGATTTCATTATACTCACTTCAATTATTTGAAAAAAAAATCTAAACACATTATGTAGACGATATGTATCTACTTTACCTTAAAATATTTAGGATCTATTAAATTAGAAGTTGGTGACCAATATTTTACGAATCTGCATATGTATCCAGACTGTTTCTGTAATTTTATCTGTATCTTGTATATTTCTTAATGATCGTCAACTTTTAATATACATACTGATTAACCAATAATCTAATTATTGTGTCTTTCAAGACTGTGAATACAGTTACGTCACTGTGAATACAGTTCTTATATTGTAAGCGAAATATTTTAAGCATACATTAATCATTTAAACATACCTTTCATGTTGCTTGAAAAAATATGATAAAAAAAAAGAAAAAAACCAAGGACAACTGATTTTGTTTGAAACTTTTAATTTATCCTAATTTTTATGTAATGGAATTTCTACAAAAATATAGAAACTATTGTAACTTGTTCTTTAATATTACTTCGGTTCATTGAAGTGTAAACATTTTCAAATATGTGTCCACTTTATTTTTCCACATTAATAACAAGTCAATTTTGAAATCAAAAGGAGCTAAAAAAATATTTAAAACCTGCCAGTAGGTCACATTGTACATGTAACATTTTTATTGTGTTTAACAATATTTTGAGAAACCTATTTGTGAGATATTTAGATCTAAAATTTTAGATAATAATCATTATATAATGTGAAAAATATACTTCAAAATTTTTTATAAGGCCATATCCTAAGCATTGAAAGAGGACCGAGTAGTTCGAAAAATATTATTTTCAAAGGCCATTTTATCATAATAGGCACTGATAATTAAAACAATCGGGCATACTGAAATTGCTATCTGATATCTATTTCCTTGTTGACTACTCGAAATATAACTGAATAATAACAACCCACTAATCAAGTGAAAGTTTAAAATATACATCAGTACTGTTACTTAGTTTGGCTGATGGCTTTTTGTATAAGATGAAAAATATCCTAAAGTCAGTTTTTTATTCAACACAGCCATAAAAATTTGAAATGTGAATTAAAAAAAAAAAATTAAACTTTCAAGGATTCTTCTTTGTAATATGTGTGATATAACTTTATTAAACAAGTATACAACATATTAACTGATAATAAGAAAAATAACTTAACTCTGGACATTGAAAGAAACTCAAATGAATGTCTGTGTTATGTGCCATATTGTTGTATGCTATGTTTTCATGTGCATTATTGGAAGAAACAATCTTAATTTTAGGTTTTAATTGAAATGTTACAAATTGTATTATTTCTTTGCTTTAATATAAAACAATTTTTGCTTATTTGTAAAGTTGAGAATTATCTAGGTTTTATTCGGAAACTACTTTTGTTCAGTAAATACATCATTTAATGATCAATGTATCACTATTAGTACAAATCACTATCAGTTAATAGTAAGTGAGTAAATGTAATAAGTTATACACAAATTTATGTCGCTTGTACATATAAACAAAACAAATCATTAAATATGTCTCAAACCATAAAGAAATTAAATAACTTCCAATACTAGAATACATTTTGACCTTAGTTATTTTTAAATATTCTTTAAATTAAATAAATTTTATACAAAAAAAACTTACATTAATTTAAACCTAAGTCATAATAATAGTATTGTACAAAAAATGTAAATTTAACTTATATCATTGATAAATTTTAAAAAAATAAATCGAACATCGTCATGTTCACCCAAAAGTTTGTAGCCCTGTAATTTTTTTAGGGCGAGTTAAGACGTGGCCTCTTGCGCGGTCGGGGTTCTTCAATTCCCGTTATCTCATTGCCATCTCGTTTCCTAGGTGAGTTCTGAAATTATAAATTAAAGGGATAATTTTCAAACAAAAAAAGTCGCATTTTGATGCGCATAATGATGCATATATTGGGTTACATTTCGCTCCTTAAAATTTGGTCGCTCATCAAAATGTAACCTAGTATGTGAGTTGTCTACTTTAAACAAAGCTAGACAACTCAATGGAAAAAAAATTATGCAATTATTTAGACATAAAAATCTATCATGGTAGCTAGAGTAGCAATCGTCAATTACAAGAAATTCATTTTGACATTCACCAATTGTATACTGCAACAATACTTTATTTCTACTTGTGAATTTATTAATAAAATTACTTCAATACTATACGCAAACCTAGAAGAAATTGTTTTTGCCTAAAGAAAAAGGCTTATTTACTGAAAATACTGCTTAAAAAGTAATTAAATTTCATTTAAATTGATTATATGGAATAATGGTACTGAAATATCTACTTGGGAATGATGTTTAATGCTATATACTAACTGCCTTACTAATAAAAGTTCCGTAAGAATTATACATAACCTATACTACTTATTTAAAAAAATGTTTAGTAATAAACAATGTATAAGGCGAGCACTACATAAGCAGTGATTAACAATCTACATGACCGTTAATAAAACTATGAACCCTTGTTTAATAGAAAAAATGGCCGGCTTTAGCATCAGAAGATTGATAGGCAGTTGATATATTAGGTCATATGCACACTACAAATTTTGTAATTGTACAATCAAAGTTGTAATTTTACGCACACTATGATACAAAGAAATTGGGCGTTTATTTTTCACACGCACTATAAGCTAAAATTTAAATTTATAAAAAAATTTTGCACGCGCTATGAACTAAAGTGATGAGTAAAAATTCAGCGTTATCCAAGTGACACGTGTTTAAGTATATACTTAAAATTTTGAAAAAAATAAATTTAAAAAAAATGGCGAGCTCATCTGTTAATGAATATACGTCAGATGAAGGGAAAATTTTATGGAATATATGAAGATTATAACAAAATATTTCAATACAACATATAAATGAAGACTACTAAGATATATATATATATACATATATATTTTATATATATATACATATATTAGGGTGTCCCAAAAAAATTAAAGTGATATTTTAATTTTTCACGCATACCCTCTTATTTAGTTTGAATGGTCTCAAAACATTTAAAAATGAAGTTTCGCATACTTAGGATCACGACAACCCGTGCCGACTTGCATCAAAACTTGTCTGTACTTACACGGTATGGCGAGACGGAAATCTCGCCCTGATTGCTTGTTATTACTTGTTTGTTTTAGTAAACGCATTACTTTTGAGTCGTCAACATGTCTTTGGATTTACGAAGTTCCAAAAAGGATATATTCTTATTAGGGGACGTAAAACATAAAATAACCGATTCGAAACTTCCCTCTAATGGACAAGTACTGGCAGTTCTGTTCTATAATATTCGTGAAGTAATCATTATGGATATATATATATATATATATATATATATATATATATATATATATATAAGAGTTGGGTGTGATTTGCCTAATTTTGAATTGTACAACTAAACATATTCATATTATACGCAGCAGGCCTTAGAATGTACAAATTTTTATAAGTAGGGTTTAATTTAATATGATATATATGATGAACAGCATGGATATGTTGAAAGTTCTTAACATTATGGAAATTCAATCAGAGTCTTCTGCCAACAATTTCAACAACAATAGACCTGTTTAAATTGAGTGAAAAAATATTTAAAGAAAAATACAAGTTCAGAAAAATGTATGCAAAACGCAAAATAGAAAAGATGATTTTTCACAAGATAAACACGATGGAGTCACGATTGTCAATTACAATCATCGGCCACCTTAACGGGCAGGTACTTACCTGTTGATTTTCCTTCTTATGACTTTATTTGAATTCAAACTGAAATTAAACTCATAGATGGAACTATCATGTATTACTTATTACATTATGTATATAAAATATCCATAATCAAAGTTTTGTACATTATTTTGTACAATATATTTTATTATTTTTGTGAATTCAAAATGATTCTACTGATAGTCATGGATTACGCCAATTATCACAAATATTGGTCACAGAGTTACAATTGCTTTGACCAGATGATCAACATCAATTATAAAAATGTTCGTCACGTGATAAGCAGCATGAAAGAAATAAGACGATTTGGAGAAACGGGTAGTTCTCGAAATGTAATGAAATGTCATTTTAATTTTATTTGAATCGCATAGGGTGCTATTGTTTTAATGTGCAGGTACCACATTTATGTAACAGACATTTTGGTTTATTGAAGAGGTAGCACTTACAACGGCAGTGATTTGAGGAACAAGAATTTAGAGATGGACGCTTTGAGGTTTTTAGTTACAGATGTTACTTTCTACACCCGTTCTGTATCCACATAACAAGAAAAAGGGGGCCTTATGTACAACATTGCTTTATATGGTTAAAGACCTATCAGATCTGCAATTAAAATTATTCCAGACAATACCACAATACAACCATAAAATTTTAGAGTAGATACTAATACTATGACAAATCTGGCTGTAGGAACAGCTTTTATAAATAATTATTTTTAAGATCATCTTTTGATAAGTTAAAAAAAGATGAATCCACAGATTAAATATAGTGTATTATTTGATGTTATTATTTGTAGATATGTTTGAATAATAAATAATGTTTTCATTATGTCTGTAAAATTATACACACAACAAAAATTTCCGTTGATGCAATGTCAATATCAAAGTGAGTTTAAAAAAGCATCGTCAGTCGTAGCGCTTTAATCTTTGTGTAGCCATTGAAAAAATATTATTGTCAAATTATTCCTTGCACAATCCTTTTTTGTAAAACATGTTTTGATATAATTAAATCTCTTTTTTTCTAATAAATTGCAAATATCTACATTTTTCTTCAAATTATGTTACGATATTAAATTTTAAACAAATTTTCATGCTCATAAATTGGTAAGTTTTTTTCTGGCAATGTATTTACGCCTCTCATTTGTACAAAAATATGGTAAATTCGAACGTCATTACTTTATATGGTTTATTATTGTATAACTATACAGTGCTTATATAGGGATTGTTAGTAGAAATTTTATCCCCCACATATATATCTGTCATTCACTGAATAAGTATAGGGGTGTTTAACAACTTTTTATTAGTAAGACTGTTGAAATACAAACTAGAGATAACAATTGTAAGACTATAATGACCGGTAATTTTACCTAAACGCATATATACATAATTGCATCAACAGTCATTTGCTATAGGTACCTCATTCAGAAAATGCATGAAGTGTGACCATGTATAAAGGCGCTCTTATTAACAATAGAAGTGCTTTATATAGTTAGTAACAATAGTTTAATATGGTAGTAATTAATTTGAAGCTTTAGTATTAGTTTGGTGATTAATAAATCCTCTGTCTCAGTTTATCAATTTTAGCTGAACAGAAAATTTTCACTTCCCCAAAGCAAAGTTGTTCTTATGTTACATATCAGAGCACCATTGTAATTAAAAATTAATTCTTAATTTGATTTGAAATATAAGAAGGGTTAAATTAATATATAAAGTAATTTTTTTATGTTTACCAATTTTAACGCTGTTGGTACTTGTATAAAAATTGTATGTGTCTTGTATAAAAATGTATGTCTTGTATAAAAAGTGTACTTGTGTGTTGGTACTTGTATTGTAACTCTGGCAGATAATGTGAACTTAAATTGGAACCTGCTTCAATAACATTTTTAAATTTTCTAAATATAATATAGGAAATTTCCCAAGTCACATCACCTGGACAATTCTTCCTTTGGAACCAACGTGTTGCTGGATCATAAGAGAGTACATTCATTCACCCATTGTTGTGTATATATTGTGTGTAGCTTCGCTCACTTTTCGCACTTAACGGAAATCATGAAACGGAAAACACCAAGTTCTCTTCAAGAAGATTCCATATTTTGTTTCTTCTTTTCTCACTGAAATTCAGCTGCTAACTGTAGAGAAGATTGAATGCTGCGCTCATATATATCCAGCAGTGACGTTCGTAAATTTTCTAACACTGACAGGTTCATTAATTGCCAACCTAATATTTCCATAAAAATTGGTGATCAGCGGCCTAATATATATTTACTTAACCTATTATCATGTCGAAGACTAAATTTTAAATATATGAATCACTTCAACATTGTTTTTTTACAAGTACCAATAGGGTTAAAATTGGTAAACATTATAAAAAATGTACTTTATATATTATTTAAACTTCTCTTATATTTCAAATTAAATTAAGAATTAATTTATAAGCTTTTTCAACTTTTCATAACCAAAAGAAAAATAAAACTCTTAGATAATTTCGGTTTTGTCCCTTTGTGTGTCATAGCATTATCGCTTTTTCAGTTTGACACATTGAGTGCCATGGTATCAGATCCAACATTTGAACTTAAACTAATTTGTATCATGGTATTTAGCAGCCCTAGGGTCGCGAGTAAGGAATTCTATGTGTTAAGAATAATTGTGATAAATTTTTTTTTAGGAAGATATAGAGGGATTACGTGAATACGTAGAAATAAAGAAGTAACATTTTCAAATTTTTTTCTGAATGTCAAACTTGGGGGAGAAACATTATTTCCCTGAGAACTAACTTTGAGGAGAAACATTGTTTCTCCATCGAGTGAGTTACTTGAAAATCATAAAATGCAATTGTAAATAATATTTTTTATTTGTCATTTCTTCATGAGTTACGAGCCTCCAAAGCATTTTGTTGTGTACATCCCTCTAATTTTATAACCATATGTGTTAAAAATTTAAAAATAATTATGATTGCGGTATTTTGAAAGTATTTCAGTGTAAAATTATTTTGATCTACTTGCATTATCAATTAAAAATACATAGGTCACTAAGTTATACCATCAATAAACTACATAAAAATTTCATAGGAAGCAACAACATAAATAACTTATATGGTCAATTACCTATTGGTACATTACCTAAATATGGTCAATTTACCTACATTTAAAGAAACAATATAAAATATACAATATCTGAATGATGCTTGCTTTACTACCATATGCAAACTGCTTAATTATTTATGAACACGGTTATGGAATTTAAAGGTTAGGTAATTTTTATAGTAAGGGGTTTTTAAATGTGAGAGATCAAATCTCCTTCTGTTAAAAAATTCTCATGAAACGTATTGGTTAAATAGACAGTGTAAGCTGTAAGTCTAACTCAGTCAATTGTAGATGAAGTGGTATGAGACACTTAGACTGTTTGGCAGATACATATTAATATTTTTAAGATAGCTCCAAAATGGTTATAAAACAATTTTGATTAATCATTGTTGTACTGAAAAAATAATAAATATTATACTGCCTATTCCTGAAACATCATGTATATTATTATTCAATGATAAATGCATTACTGTTCACATGTCTAAACATTAGACATTAAATATAGATTTAAAAAATTTAAAACTGTTGCCAGTAATTCAAACTATTCTCCATACAGTGGTTTTAAAGCAGTTTTTACAAACATTTTAATATCAACCCTCACTATACTTCATCTGCTGAATGCAGATATATATATATAGATATAGATCTTTCTCTAATTATGTAACAGAAAATTTGTCACTAGACTTTGTAAATGTCTATCATTCAAAGTTAATAAGTATCATCTGTGTGCACTTGTGATAACTACATCCATGTTATGTTATAGACAATAACTCACATAATGAATGTCAGCAGGTAGATATCATATTAAATAACTTGTGCCTAGTTAAACAAGCAAAAAGGTGCCCATAAATTCTGCTTGAGGTAAAGATCTATTAGCTTCTCACCCATAGTACGTAAAGTGTATGGAATAATACAAGTAAATGAGCAAATGGTACAATCGGTAGCAATGCTATGCTCATTATAAAATGAGAAACTAAAACAGACAGTCTTAAAGTTAGCAAAGTTGACATCACTAAAAGTTATAATCATTATTTGCGTTGTATCTCCATCACAATTCTACTTAAACATTGAATGTTGTGTTAAGAAATTTCCTGCTAATTAATATTAATATGTGCACATTTGAACTTCATAACTTGTTTTTTTTGTTAATAAAGCAATTACAAAAATGTTTAATGTATATTGGGAGGAGGCACAGAAACTTCCTTATTTCAAAAACAACACCAATCCATTCATAAGTCCTCTAGCACAGGATAAATCGTGGACATGACTTATTTACTTTAAGGTATTCAGATGTTAATTAATTTGAAGAAATGTCCCAGTCTCGTATACCTTTTTAACATGAGAGTTGAAACTATGAAATATTATAAAATAAATAGAGATTACAAACCTTTTTTTCCCATTGTTGATGTAGGTAACGAAGCAGTATATTTGTTTTCTCCGTAACAATTACTGAAAAATAAGAAGAGAACTTAGGTTCTAATCTTTTATATGTATAGATCAGTAAGAATATTAAATTATATATTACTAGCTTTTGCACATGGTTTAATGTAGCGGAATATTCCTCCAGTAATAATGTTTGTATTATAAAATTACACTGACCATAGTTAAAAGAAACATGTATCTTAGCTTTAACTTTAAGCTGAATTGTTTCGACAGTTCCAAAAATTTGTATCAATCAGTTCTTAAACCTATCCAATTTAATCTTACCAATTTGAACTTAAAGTCCCTTAAAGAATATGTAATTTGGACAAATGATAGTCTAGATTTTTCGTGATGATCTAGCAAGGAAATAAAAAGAAAGACTGTGAAAAATGACAAAAAATAACTGTTTTAGTTTCTTCTTTATCCCAGCCATGCCTCTGTTGCATAATTTTTCAACAAAATTAAAATTCCTTTGTCTTTATACATTGTATTTATGATAATTGGACAAATTTGAAGGCAATGAAATAAGCAACAAAAATATTATTGTAATTCAAAACCTCCAAAAATTGAGTTACAGTGTTCTTCATTGGAGATGTTGGTATAGTCTATATGAATATATAATATATATATATTAACTATATGGAATGGATAAAAGAAAAACTTATAGAGTTGAACTGAAACCTAGGTCTTTCCACTTAGCATACATATGTTTATACCATCCGAGTTATTCAAAGCAGTCTTCTTATCAACCTTTATATATTTCAACCCATTCACAATATACAAACCAAATATTATTAACATATTTACTATAATAATAAAAAATGGATAAAACAGATCATCTAGATTGCGATGTTTCGATTACACTTGTGTAAAAAAACATAGTATACAAGTAACCAAAAGTCAACTAACAACTTTATTAGCTATTAGCAGTCCACCAGTTCTACCAACCCAAATATACAATTTAAAGCACTCCACCTGATTTTGTCAACTTAAATACAATAATGTAAATCATAAATATATTTTGGTATTGTGGTGAATATATATGAAACATAAATTTATTAGTCAATGTAATAAAAACAAAATTGGTCTCGTATGCATTTTTACCACTCCTTTCTTTAATGTTCATATTATGTGAAAAAGGTTCAAAAAGGTTTTTAACGTTCATATTATGTGTTCTTCATATTATGTGAAATCAAATAATCCATCCACTTCATGTGAAACATGGTCTTCACAAAAGAAAGATAATTTAAAGGAAAAGTAAAAAAAAATATAAATATAAAGGAAAAGTTTTACACTATGTATGTCTCATGATATGACTATGATAATAACAGTAAATAATAAAGTAGTGAAAATAACATCACATGGTACGTGAATTGGACTTGTTAATTGCAGATATCATTAAAGTACTAGTTTTAAGTAATTTCCTCTGATTGCAATTCCTGTGATTTATTACATATCCAGAATTAATGATTTCAAGTTATGGTACTAAAAAAACTTCTACATTCACTAAGGACACAAAAGACTAACTAAAACGAATATTACAATGGCTAATGTTGATATACTATCACATCTGTTTACATATAGTGTACTTCCTAGCTATTTTCACTTTCGATATGAGTATAATTACTTACTTTGTTCCGAAGGAAAATCTATCGTAGGTAAGTAAACAGACGGTCGTTTCGAGCAGGTTCTTATGCCATTGTCGGTATTAAATAGTGTAAAATTATGTTCGTCATAGGATGGTAAGTCTTTCAAAAATTCGCTGACAGACTGAAAAAAACGATTGATATATCTAATATTATCTGCATATACGTGATATTTTGGCAATGATATGTACACAATTAAAATAGCATCAGTGTGACAAAGCATGCGGCGTAAAATTAAGTAAAGATCTTAAGGCATAAGTTATCAGATTAAATTGTTGATAAACGGAATCCATTGCTTTTTGCACAAACAATTTAAAATGACACTGAAATGCTTAGTTTCGATAGAAATCAAACTAACCATTTTTGAATGTGAAAGATACGTAAAATAATGTGCCAAACCCAAAAAGTCAAATTATATACGAATACGATCGAAACAAAATGACATTTTAATACATGAAGTTATCCACACAGCTGACATGACGATCTGTGACCATAGAGTTTTTTTCTGTAAGTTTTTTCTATTATTTTCCAAAAAAAGACAACGAGTCTTTACTACCCAGCATAAGCTTACTAATGTTACTACTTAATTACCTAACTACTTAAGTCTGTTTCAGTAAAATCGACATAATTAAGGTCAAATAATAGAGAATGTCCGACGAAGTAGATTTTTCAGAGGAAGGAGGGTTTTCATTCTGGGGCTATTTTTTTTATTTTTGTGGTATTCTGCTTAGTAAATTGCAACAAATTATTTTGGTAAAATATTAAATATTTATTCCATTATAATTCAGTGTAATTTGGTCATGCTAATAGGTAACCATTTTGATGCTTAGAATAGAAAAATATATCAATAATTTATTTTTTTTCTTATATCTGCATTTAATCATCTTTGGAGACTAAGATATTTAATAACCATAAATGTAATTCTTTACAAAAAACAAATTAAACATTTAGACGTATTTGATAAAAATTATAGAACATATGCCGATAAGATGGATAAATTGTCAGCAGCGTAGCCACTTATCTCATCCACATAAACCCGTCCGCTTAAATTGTGAAGACTAATTTGCTCTCCCATCTGTCTCTCATCTAAATGAAGTGCCTGTCAAACATACATTATTCACTTTCACACACATCAACACTACCTTCAATTCAGGCTATATTCCAAAGTTTTGGAAATCTGAGATAATAATTCCCATCCTTAAACCTCATAAAGCTATCAACATTCTACAGACCCCTAGCCCTTTCCCCTATTTTAGCAAATATCTCTGAACAGATCTTGATCGTATCGGGTGCAATGAAATCCAATCCCAGAATATTTAAGTGGTTCTCCATCTAGTGAAGGCAACTAGGTTTTTCATGCACCCCATATTCATAATACTTACACTCCTCTCTAGTCTCACTGATTGTGATTGTGACAAGATTCACTCTCTCCTCAACGTTAGTTTTCAAAGATTCAAATTCCTATGAAACAAAGTTTATTAAAATCCCTCTCTTCTACTGAATAATTTTCCATTTGACTCGGTAATTCACAAGCCAAATGTAAATTTGTATTTTGGAATTAATAAGGAACAAATACCAATTCGCTGTTCAATTCCGTCTTATATATTTTTTGGGTGAATTGGAGGCGACCACATATTAATATTTTTACTGTCTAACTACCTCTCATCTGGCATATTTCCACCTCCCAAAGGAATGTTCGGCGTATTTCAGTATGCTAGTGTAGAAGCCTTGAAATATATTCACCGTAAATATTATACGCAAACTCCTTATCTTCTCCAACTTCTTAATTTCCTTACATTTTCTTCTCGCTAATCCTTTTTCTATAAACTGTAACCTCCAAATAAAGTAGCTTACGTCTGTCTTGTAGAGACCTCCATCGGATGTTTTTCTTGCATATATTCCTAGTCACTCTGGCAAAATATTAATGAAGAAGTAATAGTATGCAAAAGCTCTGTCAGCCGTTCTAAAAGAGATCCATAATACTCTCATAGTTTCATTGAAGATCTTTTGCTTTCGGCCCGCTCTTGAATAAGATCATCTCAAGTTGTATGAGTGGGGAGTACCCCGCTCTTATGTACCCCGCAATGATGATGCACAGCATGAAAGATGAAATACGCACAAAACACTTGAACACATATTGTTTTAACATCATCTTCCATTTTTTAAATCGTATTAACGATAGGTTCACATATTTAAATCTGGCGTAATTTACTAATTTGCAATTTATTTAATATACTTTCTGGTTTTAGCCTTATTCTAAAAGCATGGCCATATTACCCTGAGTTGTTATAACCATGTATATAGCATAGGGTAGTTAATGTTTACGGCAACGTTGGGCCATTTATCGTCCAGGTCTAGAGAAAAGAACTTCAACTCAATTTGCCATTCTCATTTCATGAGATCAAATTTAGCTCCTTTTATAAAATATCGTATTTATGGCATTATTTCGGTTGGTATTAAAGAAACTGGGCATTTAAGAAACTATTCCGCTTTCAAGGATCGAAAGAAATTTTTCATCCCATCATTTAGCATAAATCGTATAAGAAATGTTCGCAATGTTCCATTCGACTGATTAGTGTTGAAGTTTCAGAGGTTTGTGATAAAGCCATAAAAGTCCGCTGCTTAATTTAACAAAAAACTAGTTCATGGTCAGCATCAATATTTTTCGTCAAAGACGATGGTCATGGATTGCCATAGAAACCGTCAAACAAAGTGGAAAGGTTTTTCGCAACTCTATTATTTCTTTATTATTTTCGTGATATTTAGTCTTAATCTGTTGCAATAACTTATTTAGTTTTGTGTTATTTTTATTTCAATTTATTTTCATTTAATTTTTGACTTTATTTGTATCCCATTTATTGTCTTACCTAGTTCTCGATAAGTTTGTTCTTTTGTTCATTTGTTTTATTATTTATTTTTGTGATTCAGGTTATCTTTTGGGAAAATGGACTTAGTTATTCCCCCGAAACTTCCAGACCCTTCTAAGTATCCAATATGTTTCAATGAATTTGCTTCTCCTACATCGCCTGCCAGTTTTATTACAGTTTCGGATTCCCAACAGGAATTGAAACGAAAAAATAAAAATTGTAAAAGACCCAACTGTAAAAAAAATAAGCTTCAGAATAATCCCTCTTTTCATCCTTCTGATTCTTCATGTACTGAAACAGAGGATACAATCCCTCGTAAGACCCCTCGCACTCCTCTTTCAGAAGCAAATTCAAAATCTCTTCCTCCAACCCCGACCTCTTCTCCTCCCTCTCTCCCTCCGAATCTTTTGAGGGCCGTTTATACGTCCCTGGCGACGTTGGTCCATTTATCGTTCACGTTCAGAGAAAAGAACCCCAGCCTAATTCCGGATTTTCATTCCATGCTGTGAAATTTGGTTCCACTTTAAAAAATTATAGTGTTGATGGAATTATACGAGATGGAGTGAAACAAATTGGCAGAAACAGGATTTCGGTGGAATTTTCATCTGCTCATGCCGCCAACCGATTTGTTAATCACTCTGCCTTCATAGGTCAAAACAAATTGTTTATCCCCTCCTTTAACGTCAGTCGTATGGGAATTGTTCGCAATGTTCCAGTTGATTGGTCTGACGAGGAGGTTTTACATAATATAGAAGTCCCTGAAGGGTGCGGTAAAGTTACTAAAGTCCGCCGCTTAAATTTTAAAAAGATAATTGATGGCCAGCCTATCTATTTTCCACCTGAGACTATGGTCATTACCTTTGATGGCCAAGTTCGTCCTCAATGATAATATGACTTACTCATCGCTTCCTGTCTCAAAATATGAATTCCCTACAATAAAGTGCTTCAAGTGTTGTAGGTTTGGACATGTGGCTGGAAAATGCCGATCTTCTGAGCGTTGTTTCCGATGTGGTCAAGGTCACGTCGGGAGAAATTGCCCGCTTCCTCTTGACAAAGCAAATGGAATATCTTTTGCAGTGGAAATCATGATTCCACTGACAGAAATTGTCCAGAATTCGAAAGACAAAGAAAAATCAAGTTCGAAATGTCTGAAAGAGATATTTCCTATGCGGAAGCGTCCAAATTGGTCCCTTCTGCTAAAAAATCATACGCCTCAGTTGCAGCTCACCCCCCTCTAACTCTTCCTTCTCCAATTTCTTCCCAAAGTTTGATTTCTCCGTCTCGTCCTACCAACTCTTCCCACAAAAAATTATTTCTCTGAAACCCCGATCCAACTCTTCGACTAGTTCCAATCAGGGCTATGACCGCTCTGCTCTAGAACAAGCCTGGGCAGACTTCCGAATTCCTCAACCTGAAAATGGTTGCGGTTTAAATCAACAACCTTCAACTAATACTTCTACGAGTATTATTCAATTTCTTTTGACCACTTTGGTCAAAATTCTGAGTTCCCCCAATCAAATACCGTCCAACGTTGCCTCATCCATTCTTACTTCCCTTCAATCCCTCCTTTCCAATGGCTTCGCCAATAGTGGCGAGGGTCTTGCAATGGAATAGTCGCAGTATAATTTCCAACAAAGCATATCTTCGTCACCTCCTTGTCAAGTATTCTCCATCCGTTGCTGCCATCTCGGAGACTTGGCTGAAGTCTGGATTCCATTTTAAGATCCTAGGCTATGTCTGTCTCCGGGATAATAGAGCGGATGGTAAGGGCGGATCCGCCCTATTACTTGACAAATCTCTTCCCTTCTCCCAGATTTCTCTTGGCTCCCGCAGTTGTCAATTCAATATTGTTGCTGCGAGGGTTAAAGATATCACTATCCTCTCCATATATGTCCCCCTTCCAACATGTTCCGTAGCATTAGAACTACGGGATATTTTATCTTCAATTCCTGGCCCGTATATTATTCTGGGAGCTTTTAATGCTCATCACCCGTCTTGGGGTTTCACCCGAAGCAACCCTCTTGGGGTCTCCAGGACGATTTTGGCCTGTGTTTACTGAATGATGGTTCTCCAACACGAGTTCCTGTCCCATTTCAGAACCCGAGCTCAGTAGATATCTCTCTTTGCTCTTCATCCTTGGCATCCTTGGTTTCCTGAAATATTCTTTCTGAGTCTTTTGGAAGCGACCATTTCCCCATTTTGGTTTCTTTCCCTCATGTAAATTTACATATTGAAAAAACTCCCCCTCTTCAAAAATACAACCTACATAGGGCAGATTGGGTGGGATTCCGTACCTTTCTTAGTGTCGAAGTGGATTCCCTCCCTCCAGTGGACTTGGATAACATTGACACTTGCTATGACCAATTTGTAAAGGCTATAGACCTATCCGCTCGGAAATTTATCCCACTTAAAAGATCTAATCATCACTTCAGATCCTCTCCCCCCTGGTGGGATGGAGACTGTTCCGCAGCGGTTAAAACCCGTAAAGAGGCTGAACCGATATATAAATCTAATATGTCGGAAGCAAACTTCCTCTTGTTTCGAAAGACCCAAGCTCAGACTAAACGGATTCTCCTTAAAAAAAAGAGGGAAGGCTGGAAGAAATTCTGTCAATCCCTCTCTCCTTTTACTCCCTCTCGTGTCGTCTGGTCTAATATAAAACGCTTTCGGTCTATTTTTCAGCCTGATATTCCCAAATCTGTACACGGGAATTGGATTGATCAATTTTTAAATAAACTTGCTCCCCCATCCGTCCCTAATTTAGATGAATTACCTTTCAGGTATAACTTTACTAGTGCCAATCATTTTTTAGAAGAAGATTTCTCCATTAACGAATTGGATTTCACCTTACACCATCTTGAGGATTCTTCCCCTGGTATTGACGGAATGTCATATTCAATGGTGAAAAATACTTTACCATCTACCCGTTGGTATCTTCTATCCCTCATTAACTGTATGTTCAAATCAGGTTCTATTCCAAAGTCTTGGAAAACTCAAATAATAATTCCCATTCTTAAACCTCATAAAGATCCCAATGTACCTGTTCTAGCGAAGATTACGGAACATTTAATTAAGAATCGTTTGGAATGGTTTACTGAACACCTTTCTATTTTTCCAAGAAACCAATTTGGCTTCAGAAGAGCTAAAAGTACGTTGGACAATTTCAGCGTCCTAACCACTGACATCAGACTTGCTTTCTCTCGATAAGAGTTTCTCGTTACTGCTTTTTTAGATCTTTCTTCAGCCTACGATAATGTAATCCTTCCTGTCCTCCAAAAAATTCTTCATAATCTTGGGATTCCGATTAAGATTATAACTTTTCTCCTCAATTTTCTTTCAGAAAGATCTATTATTCTTAGATCCCCTGGATCCCCCGCCCTTTACAAAAACTATATGGAAGGGTCTTCCCCAAACTTCCGTTTTAAGTCCATTACTTTTCAATATATACTCCTATATCATTCACTCAACAGTTAATCTTTTCTGTCGTGTCTTGCAATACGCTGATGACCTGCTTTTATATTCTTCTGATAAATCAATAATTGTTGCCGAAAATGCTTTGAATTCTGCCCTTGTTAACCTAAATAAATGGGTTACCTCTCACGGTATGGATTTATCCCCTTCCAAAAGCGCTGTCGTGGTCTTCTCGAGAAGGAGAATTACTCCTCCGCTATCTATTACTTATAATTCCTCTTTGATCCCTATTCTTTCCAATATCAAATTCTTAGGTATGTTCCTAGACTCAAAATTATCCTGGAACATTCGCATTGAATATGTCATCTCCCAATGCCAGGCTAATATGAATATCCTCCGCGCTCTTTCGGGAGTGTGGTGGGGCTCTCACTCTTCTTATCGTTAGCTTCCAAAGATTCAAATTCCTCACTAATCCCGTTTATCAAAATTCTTCTCTCCCTCTCTACAGCTTTCCATTTGACTCGGTATTTCACAGACCCAAAATAAATTTGTGTTTTGGAGTTGATACGGAGTCCAAAAATGCTAATTCACTGTTCAATTCTATCTTAAATTCTTTTTGGATGGATTGGACGCGAATATACACAGATGCATCAAAAACCGGTAGAGATGGTTATGTCGGAGCGTCATTTTACTCTCCATCCACCACTCATTCAGCTTACTTTCGCCTTCCTAAGGAATGTTCGGTATTCTCCAGAGAATGCCGTGCTATTGTGGAGACCTTGAATTATGCTCTACTCAAAAAGATTCGCAGGCTCCTTATCTTCTCTGAATCCTTAAGTTGTTTACAGTCCCTTCTTGCTAATCCATTTTCTTCAAACTGTAGTTTCCTGATTCTTCGGATCAAGCAATTTGCACTTGATTTGGAGAGATCGGGATCCGATGTCGTTCTTGCATGGATCCCTAGTCATTGTGGCATAGTAGGTAATGAAATAGTCGACGCAAAAGCTCGGTTTGCCGCAGTGAACGGGGACCAATGTTTCACTACTAATTTAATTGAAGATCTTCTTCCCATGACTCGTTTCTGGATGGCATCTGACTGGCAGAGGGCGTGGGAAAGATCATCCCAAATTACAGGTGCGAGATATTTCCAGATCCAACCTTTTATACCTTCAAAACCTTGGTTCTCAACATTTACTTTCTCTCGAAAGGAATCCTTCTCTTCCTACGTCATTGTTCTATTCCTACGCATTTGGCTAGACTGCGGGCCAGGGAGTCTCCAATTTGCGATTGCGGGTTCGGAGAAGGCGATTTAAATCATCTCATTTTATCATGTCCATTAAATAATAGATTTCCTTCGTTTGTTTCCAAATTATTAAAATATAAAATTCAATTGCCCATGAACATAAGATCACTTTTATTTATTTCCAACAAACCCATTTTAGAATTAATCATTCAGTTCATAAGAAAGAACGACATCAAAATATAGAATTTTTTATACTTGTGTTCATGTTTATTTTTTTTTATGTTTGTATATTTGTATATACTTATTTTGTACTTTCTGTATATTATAATGTCGTTTTCTTCTTTTAGTTTAATTGTAGCCAACTTCTTATTTAGTTTTTGTTTTATTGTATAGTTTTTTCTTTTGTTTACAAGCAACAATGACAAATATCCGAAATATGATTTAATCAGTGTTGCATAGCCTTTTTTCCACACTTGACATTGGCAAAGGTTCTCTCTGGAGAGAACGAACGCTATATAATCAAAGATAAAGATGAAGACGATGGTCATCATCTTTATTGGCAAGTCCGTTGTGAACATATATTCACAGAATATTCTTCTCTACGGGTATCCTAATATGAGTTCACAACTGCGCAATGTTTTAAATGCTGCAGTTTTGAACATGTGACTGAAAAACTCCAATTCGCTAAGCTTTGGTTTGGATGTGGTGAACGTTTCTTTGGAAGCAATTGCCCCATCAAACATTTTTCATCCGTGAATATCATTTCGAAAACTGAAATATATGTGGATATCATTCCAGGATACTATTCTAGGGTTCAAGACTATGACTGTTTACTGAATGATAGGGACAGTTCCACCCTTTTGTTAGACGAGTCCCTCCACTTCATCTAGGTGTCCCCTAGCCTCCGCAGTTTTCAATTCAATATTACTGCTACGTGGGACAAGTATTTCTCTATCTTCTTTACACATGTTCCCATTTCGTTATGTCCCAGGAGACTTTAAGGCATTACATAAAACAACTTTTATGTGCCGTACAACTTTAAATGTCTATTTTTATATTATAATTGATTTTAAAATATAAATATATTAACAATAATGTAGTTATAAAATGTTATATTTTTATATGAAAGCTTATTTTGACATAGTAGATATTTGATATCTTTTATTTTCCAAATAAAATAATCAAAGTGTGCAAAGTGCATTAAAGTATTCTAATAACTATAATAAATAAATAGCTGTGAAAATAACATAGAAAAAATATTTTGGCTAAGATTATAAACTTTGAAAATTAGCCATCTATGAACATGAAACTGTGAATTTGCCATCTACCTTAGCTTTTATTCTATGGCGTTCATTCTCTCCGTGAATAAACTTTGCCAATGTCAAGTTTAGAAGGGGTGGATAGCAGAGGCGGCTCGTGAAACTTTTCAATGGGTGTGCACTAAAAATAATAAACAGAAAAATAACTCGCTAACCATTTATTTGTATATAAAATTAATTCGTTGATTTCTTTGATGAGAGAAAACATCTCACATTTTTGTAAAAATCGGAGATGGAGTTAATTAAGCCGTTTACGACCCGGGCGCCAATTATCGAATTTACGCAGAAAACCTAGAAAAATTACTTTTGTGCAACTGCGCAGGCAAAATTTAATTAGTAACTTATTGCGTACATTACTATTTCCAACCACACATTTTGAAAAAAGTTATGAAAATTATCAAGTTAAGATATACCAAAAAAATTTATTACATTTTTAGAAGACCATTTTCTTGCTTAATTTTCTATATTTTGATTATCGTAAAGTATGGCAAAATTTTGTAACTTCTACATTTTAGTTCTGTAGGTTATTTTACTAATTAAAAGGTTTTCGTGCGTCAAGTATATGACCACACATATGTTTTCAGCAATGCTTGCATCTTTACTGAAAGACTTTAAAAAGTGGGGTGATAGAAAGGGGGCGGGGCATTATAACACCGTTAACGATTCCTATTAGCTAATAGTCCACGTGGACTAGATTGGATTGGCTAACGTTTATCGTCTGATTATACCAACCAATTAGAAATGATTCCTTGTCTTAAAAGTAAAGCCGACACGTACGTAACGAAAAATAACCAAATGTTCCCATAACTACGTTACGTTATTAATTTTTTTTTATCAATAGTTCGCATTATGAGTATTGTGTTTAGATACCATAGATTGGATTAAATAAGCATGTATGCATAAGAGCATTCTTATAGATATCGATGATTATACAAGAATCCTACAAAGAAAAGATTTAGAAAATAATAAATTTTGTAATTACCTATACGGAATGTAGACATGTTACATAAAACAATTGTAAGAAGCTGTATTCATACTATGCAACATTTAGTTCAGAAAATAATGGAAGTATCCCGTTGATTTCAAGAAAAAAACATAAAGTTGCAATTTTTAATAAAAATAATTTTATATTTGTTTTGTCTCGTAATCGATAATCATACATCAGTTTTTGGATCATACGTTAAATTAAACGTATATTGAATTGTTTTTACTTTACTTTGGCTAGAATTCTTTTGATTTACTAATTTAACATGCAGCAATGGCGGCAATAGCGGGAAAAAAATTTCGTTAAGTATAATTTGTCTTAAACAGGTGTTTAGTATTATATTCTAATGTTCTATTTCTACCTTACTAACCATAGTGGCATAATATTTTTTAAAGCTAATTAATTTTAGTAAAAAGAAACGCAATGAATATTCTATAATTAGTGTGTATTTGGAAAAAACAAAGTTCTAGCTACAAAATTTAGCGATTCATCTGACCAAACAATGAACAGTGTAAGCCATTTTTTCTCAACCATTTTTATATCCCGAGCTACGAAAAATACCAAAAAGTTAAGTAAAAAGCCTTGTGACCTCTTTACTATATTTATTTAAATAATATTTCAATTAATTTAACGTTAATCATTTTAAAGAAATTAAGGCTTAATTAATAAGCTATAAGTTTATTTTTTCATGCTGTTATTATCTGTTAATATTGAATTTTACAACACTTCATTTATAAAAAAATTAATAAAGGAATGTTTTGTATGCAAGTCTTATTTGTTGGACTGATTGTGGCATCCTTTAATTTAATAAACGCGACCTTCAGGTTGATAAAAGATGGTGTTTGACGCAGAGTATTAGTACTTGTGCGCTCAGTCAAATGCCGCGCTTTGAATGTATCGTGTCGTTTTTACATTCAATGTATTTCGATTTTCTGGAGTATTAGTGTTTGTTTTCGTTAATTATTGTTTTGATAACTTATAAAGTCTACTCTGCGCTATTCTAATTCGGTATATTATGACATGCTGATGTGCTTAGGTGCATGTGATTGCAATGCTCCCCAGGCGAGGATAAGGTATTCGGCTATTTATCCAAATCGCACCAGAAAGCCAAATGAACGGACCATCACAAGGTTGGCTAGTCGGGTTCATCACCGTGGGGTTCATCATCAGGTAATGCCCTCGTTTTATAGTGGACGCTTGGTTGATAGAAGACGTCACATGGCTGATGATGCTATCCACGATGCATTTGCCGAAGAACCTACTCGCAGCATACGTTCGACAGCCATGTCTCTTAGCTCCCGAAGATACGCTGTGAGAAGATGGACAACATTCTTTCCAATATCGTGCTGTAAAAAAATGGCTCACTCGCATAAATGACGATTCGCAGACACTTGTTCGACGTATTTTATGGGCAGATGAATTTACGGAATGTGGATGGAATGTTTAATGTGCGTAACGAATACTACTGGAGCCGTACGAATCCACATTTAAAACGACTGGGAAGTTTTTAGGACATATGGCATTTAAATGTACAGGCGGGAATTTTGGGTAATCAGCTCGTAGGTCCGTTTTTCCTACCTACCAGAATGATATCTGACAATTATTTGTATTTTTTTGCGTAATGAATTGGAATACTTTATTAAAATTTGACTTTCAGCATAGTCAGAGATATGTGGTGGCAGCACGACGGAGTGCCCCCTCACTTCGGTATTCAGGTACGTGAGTACCTGATATATATATATATATATATATATATATATATATATATATATATATATATATATATATATAGTACCAGATGACCGAGCGATGCTCGGTGTATTTCTAATTTCCCATAGGAAAGTGAAATTGCTTGTTCCATGGCATTAGATTTAGTATTTGGTTTTCTTTTCCCTTCCCCGTCCTTTTCCCCTTTCCCTTTGCTTTCACCTTCGGCCTTCGGTCTCGCATTCCCGTTCAGCTTCGCGTTCGCGTTCACCTTCAAATTTTCCCCTTCGCGTTTGCCTTCACGTTCGTCTTCGCCCTCGCATTTGCCTTCCACTTTCCCTTCGCCTTCCACTACACCTTCCCATTCCTCTTCCCTCCCCTCGCTTTCACTCCCCTCCCCCTCACATCCTCTCCATCTTCACATACCCATTCCCTTCCTTTCCCTTCCTTCCCCTACACCTTCCACGTCCACTCTCCCTTCCCCTTCCCTTCCACTCCCCCTCCACCTTCCCCACCCCATTCTCCTTCCCCTCATTCTTCACCATCCTCTGTCTCTTCCCCTTCCACTTCCCCTTCCCCTATCCCTTACCCTTCCCCATCCGTTCTCTTATGTTTTCCATTCAAAAAGTATTAAGTCATACAATATTGTTCACAGTAATTTTGAAAATTTTAAATGGCTGCCGTTTCCAAAAGAATTAACCGACATGGCTCATCACAATTATTCAATATAATCGCCCACGCAATAAATACACCAAATTTCATCGAAATCGTTAGAGCCGTTTCCAAGAAAACATTTACATATATATATATATATATATATATATATATATATATATATATATATATATATATATATACAGGTGTCCAGTGGCAGATTTCAATGTTTGAAAAATTGGAAAAAGAAGTACACCTCTAATACAAAGTAGGTTTCTTTTAACTTTATAACAACAAATGCGGATTTCATTTTTTAAAAACCACGTTTTCCAAATGGCGGCCATCGAGTCTGACACACTCCTCGAGTCTAGCACGTATGTTTTCAAAAACGCGTTTGCAGAGCGACTGGGGCATCCTACTGACTTCGGCTCGAATATTTTCTTTAAGTTGTGTCACAGTGCTCGAATTTGTTTTGTAAACAACGGATTTTAAGTATCCCCATAAGAAAAAGTCACATGGGCTTAAATCGGGTGACCTAGATGGCCACGGTACGGTAACGTTTCGGGATATGTTTTTTTCTGGAAATAACTGCCGCACTGCATTCATGGACACATTAGCAGTGTGAGCTGTGGCCCCGTCCTGCTGGAACCATGTGTTTTGGTTGAAGGATGGTCTATTCTTTAGTTCTACTCTGAAAAAGTCATTTAACATCTGGGCATATCTCTCCGAATTCATTCGTTACAGTTTGGCCACGTTGATTTTCAAAGAAATAAGGCCCTATGATTGCAGATGCAGACATGGCACACCAGACTGTTACTTTAGGCTTATGTAAAGGCTCTTAATGCATTTGTCTTGGGTTGTGGACATCCCAGTAACGAAAGTTCTGCTTATTCACATATCCTCCAATGTGAAAGTGAGCTTCGTCACTAAAGAATATGTTGTCCATCCGGGTAGCAGTACGAAATCTCAACAACATCATCTCCGCTTAAGTTTTTCTTAATTCAAAGTCAGAATCGTGTAAATCTTGAACAATTTGAATTTTATGTGGATGGAACTTGACCTTTTTTCGCATTATTACCTGTAAAGTTGATTTCGGAATTCCCAATATCGATGAACGTGTACGCAGTGATAAACGGGGATTTTCAACGACAGAAACTATAACACGCTCGACATTTTCATCCGTGGCTACCAATGGTGTAGGTCCTGGCCTGGGCTGAATGAGGTTGATCGATGGTCCATCACGTAATCGACGAATACTGTAACGATTATTAAATCGACGGCGTGCTACAGACAGCGAAAATCCACTCGAAATATACGCCTCGACGGCAAAAGCGCGGTGCTCTCCACTCCACTATTCCATGGCTACTAAAACATCTGCACCGCTTACGCTTCTAACGACGCCCTCCGCGCCTCTCTTATGTGTTGCGTTCAGAAACTATGTTTGTTCAAACTTTGAAATCTGCCACTGGACACCCTGTATATATATATATATATATATATATATATATATATATATATATATGTACATATATATATATATATATAAATATATATTTATATATATATATATTTATATATATATATATATATATATATATATATATATGTATATATATATATAAATTCTTTTGCAAAAAAAACGGGCACTTATAGGAATAAACCATATCAGAGTTATTTTATTATTATTTGATGCATTTTATATGGCGATATGATGAGAATATTGTTATTTATTATTGAGATATCGTATTTACCTACTTCAGTCATTAA
Organism: Druceiella hillmani; assembly: GCA_039881145.1. Taxonomy (NCBI): domain Eukaryota; kingdom Metazoa; phylum Arthropoda; class Insecta; order Lepidoptera; family Hepialidae; genus Druceiella; species Druceiella hillmani. The sequence goes on along the minus strand of JAYKKI010000004.1, from coordinate 23,468,298 downwards.
AAATGTTAATAAATAAAAAAAATGATGTAAAGTCCACAGACGAGGCTTTTCATAGAGAATTTTAATTAAAAAAGAATAAATTTCAAATTTAGAACGTTTTTTATGTGCCAGAATACACTATACCTGCCAGTAACAATTACAATTAATACAACCTCTTAATAAATAATATTTTGTTAATAACATGACAAAATCAAAACCGCTCGTTTTTTATGCAAGAGTGTATATATATATATATATATATATATATATATATATATATATATATATATATATATGTGTATATATTCAAAAAGGCTTCTTCATTCGATGGTGGTGGTGTAGTCTTTTTCTTTGCTTTTCCGTTTCAGTTCAGTAAGATTTTCCTTATATTCTTGTCTGACGGCCTCTTTTTCAGGTGCGTCTGTATAAATGATCGACTTTTTAGTTCTAGAACCACTTATTTTTCTTAGGGGAGCCTTCAGGTAGGACCGAATACTTTCAGGTGTAAAAACAGGTTGCTTGACTGAAGATGACTTAGTCCGCTGAATATTGCTCGTATTTGGAACTGATGATTCGCCCAACAAAGAAGGTGACAGTGGCGGTGTTTCACCATTAGCTTCAGTATTATTCTCTCCAGCGTCGAGGTCAGTTCTATCCGTTTCAATAGATGGTGCAAAGTCAATTTCCTGTGATAAAAATGGTGGTACTTCATCGTTAGCTGTACTCTTCTCTCTATCTCTCTAGTACTCTTCTCTCTATTGTCAAGGTTTGGTCTGTCCGTTGCAAAAAATAGTGCAAAGCAAGTCTTGGAACAGATTACGATTAAACGGATAAATACTAGTTTTGCAAATATCAGCCTGGATATTCGCTTGTGTCAAAGCCAGAGGCATAGCAGTTTTAATAATCCCTGGTATGTCGTAGATGATCATCGTTTTTCCAGGATGACTTCGCACTTATCTATCACAAGCCGTATTTATGACTTTTTTTAAGGGTTAGAAGACAGATCGATCTAAGGGCTGCAACTTGTGTGAGCAGTGTGGTGAGAATGAAAGCAAAGCATTTCGTTTTCTTTACAAAAATCCAATGTATTTATGTGAAAATGTGAGGAATTGTTATCCAGAACGAGTAAGACTCTGTGCGTTGGAGTATTTCTTAAAATGTTCGAGAAATACTAGGAATGATGAATTTTGCATCCAGCCTGAGGGGATTGCTATCTCAATCGATCCTACTGGCCCGTCCCTAGCAAAACAATCATTATAACGAACCCGGGGAAATATAAATAAGGAAGGTATTGGTATTGGATTGCCCAAGGCATTTACTGCAAAGACAAGCATAACTAATGTGTCTCGTTCAGCTGAAGTAAGAGCTCCTACTTGCCGTATGCCACCTCTTGCTACTACTTTATCAGGTTTTGGACACTTGTGACGCCTGTTTCGTTAATATTATATATATATATATATATATATATATATATATATATATATATATATATGTATCCTGGGGCTCATAGGCGTGTCTGTCCATAAGAACTTGGAAATTGTCATAAAAAGCTTCCACATTGTGTTTGTTAAAGCTTGTTGCTCTTGAAAGGCCAATAGCTTGACCACGAACAGACAGTGAAGGATTTCTATTAAATAATGAACTAAACCTTCCTTACCAACCATCTCATCCTCAAGCCAAGAGCAGGTCACTTCAAATTATATTTAGCAGTAAGCTCAAAAGCCAACTTCCGCACCTCTTTCGGAGAAAGGCCAAAATAGATTTAAGCACAATGTGTTAGATATTTTGACAGTTTATGTTTTTGTTCCTCTGAGAATAATTTATTGTGAGCAACATACCCCATGCTGATGCTGTTTTTATTGTCTCTAGCTCTATCCCGTTTGCATATGTATCGCAATAAAGACATGCGAGCAATTTCATGCATGTCCGCAGCTCTCCATATGGACGTTCCGTTATTCACTTATTCATAAGCGTCTTGATATTTTGTTATATCATACTTTCCTCTTTCGGTCTTCCTCATGCGTTTTCTGAGTATCTAAAAGCAAAAAAAAAACAAATTTTACTTATGTAACAACCGTACCCAGAAAAATGTCACAACCGTATCTACCTTCCTCTTTCGTGAAAAAGCAATCGCCATGATAAAACAAAATAATCTACATACAATGTAATCACTGCTATTTAACTACTAATGTTTAATTTATAACACGGAAACACACACATTAATCTATCTGTATACATCCAACAATAATTATTAAAAGAAATTTAATAAAAATACTTTTGCTCATTAAAATATAATGTAGGCCAATGCTAACGTCAATGTCGCGTTATGGCTGGCGCAACACTGTGAAACACCTTCGAGCAGGCAGGCCGCGCCTCTCTCCCCTTATACCCCTCCTCTATTCCTTATGGTTTCGCTAATATGACCTCTGTCAAAACCGTACCTAGTCTAACTTACTACTGTATTCTTGAATTTGTGTACGTATTCTCGAATTCAAGGTATGCAAATCGATTAAATTGTTAGATATTTAAAAAACAATAAATACAATTTGCAATTAATACAGTTTATTTTAATATATAATAATATGAATGTTTAAAACTTACCACGCTAATTATTCCATTTCCTAAAGCGATCTCATAAAACACACCGCACAGCTCGGCAACCACGGTCTACTGGATTCAATTATTTATTTTCGCCGCTAAACCCAAACAAAAATTGTGCCGAGCTTATTAATATGGCACGATATTAATTTTAGTATCACATAACAGAGATTGCAAGAAGTTATTCATTCAAATTTATCGCTTAAAGTATTCGAACTTCTGCGCTCGGACCGGCTAAGGGTTAAACCTTTTACCTATGCTTATCGTACATAAAACCGTTAATCATCAATACCTGTGTCAGTCCATGCAGATTCACCGAGAACGCCTCCAAATACGAGTCACGGAAAACAGAATAATTTGTTTGTATCTTCACATCCACATAACTACGTTGTTTCGATATATTGTGCAAGTTTAAAAACACGAGTATATTTTTTATTATTCCTACCTCTTTATTGAGATGATTAAATTTTGGCCGTGTTTTGGCAATTTATCAGCTAACCAGCACCGATAGGCTGTCAGTGAGAGGTCGAAGAAATTTGGCGCCATACTTTATAGACTAACGTCATGGATTAGCTACGCAGGGCGCTGCTCAAGATTTGCTTTAACTTTCTTTCAAATCTTTTATTTCATGTTTCACGGGCTGTTTCGAACCTTTTCTTTTGCACTCATGGAATTTAATACTGAACGTCCTGGTGGACAGCGCGTATCATTGTGCGCACCCTTGCGGTAATAGACCAAAGTAAATAGATGTTATATTTGTCGTTTATTAGTAATAATATTACAGCTTATTAAATAACACTTAAAAATTTTGAGTACACCGCAACGGCGTTCCTTACTGCTGCCAATACTGACTAAATTACTTCCCAGATCTCTGTCATTGTTGTTTGCAAAGAAAATAAATTAAGCTATGTAGAAAAACGAATATCTTATCTAGGGTTGCCACCTTTATTTAAAACAAATAGAGTATATTTACTTTCTAAGGTAAAAAAAATTAAGTACAATGTCTAAAAATAAAGTATTATTTATTTATTTAGATATTTTTTCCATACATATTTTTTGTTACTTCCAGCAACATCTAACAAATATTTGTTATCAAAAAACGTCTAAACCACATCTTTACAATCTATGTCAATGTTAAGATAGATAAATAATTCGGTTTTTATTAAGTTTAGGGACGCTCTACTTCGTTCGTCCCGCCACTTAGCATTCATCAGAAAAAAGACTCCCCTGTAAATGCTAAAGTGTAGATAATTCGAAAAATCTATAGAATTATTAATTTGTGCATATAACTCTTTCCATAAATTAATTTCTGCATACAGGTTATCCATGTTAATATCAAGCTTTTGCAGTTTCAAAATTATAAGTATGTGAACAAAATGCTCATATTCTACATTACCTACTTTTTGAATATATGACGCTCAATGAAAAGAGCCAAGTTGTGTGACTAATAACGTGACTTCAGGTACTCTAAGGCTTTATCCAAGAACAACATGAAATTTTTTATAATTTTCTGACTAACTTCAGGCGAAGACAACTCAATTTCTTTAATCTTTTTTTCAGTTTCATATCCAAAGAAGAGATCTTCTTTTCTTTTCAGTAATTCTTGTCTAAGATTGTGCATAACATTGTATACATCAAAATTGTTATCTTATTCCCTTCTAAAAATTTTACAGTTTTACTAAGCACATATAAAATGTGGTTTTCCAATTTAACAATATTGTATCCACATAAGGTAGGCCATCTGGTTCCTACATGGCGTTTGAGTTCACGAAAATCTCCATCTACCGATTCTATGAATTTTTTTAATTATCTCCGAACAGCCGAGTGGGAAAAATGAGCATAGATTTTAAGGATAATATTCTCAATGTCATAAGATAAAAAGTTCCTGGCATGTTTCGTGCAATTGTGCACCATATGTGCATAACAATTTCCCTTAATCAAGTCCGGTACCAAATCTCTAATATTTACAAATAATGAATGGTTTATTCCAAAATTGGCATTTGTGTTGTTAGCACTTAGCCCAGATATATTCCAAATGATAATTTGCATTGCTCTACTGATTTGAATTGCATGAACCATGCAATCAGCTGATTCAATTTTTTTTAATGCCATTTTCAGCTGTAAAATATTGCACAACTAATGGAAAGTTTATATTTTTTTATTGGAAGCATCCGTTTGCAAGCAGAAAAATAAATAGCCTGTATTTAAATTGTTTATTACATTTTGTAAGGCATATGGCCCCAACACCTCTGTAACTAGAGCTTCTATTTTGGTCCTGGCTAAACGAATACTTGTAGCTGTGTTTGAATTAACATAAATCATTTTATTTAACTTAACAGTACAGTCCATACAATTAAAGGACAAAATATGCTTAACAGTGTGATATGTTAAGGGTAAGTAGTTCAGCAGGCGTAACATTGTCTTTATCACTGCAAAATTAACTTTGGGAAGAAGTGGAAACAGAAGCAGACCCAAGAAAACTTTCAAGCAGTTCAGATGATTTTTTCAGCTTATATTTCGATGTATGCTGTTTTGTTTCCAGATGTTGCTTAACCTGCAAACAAATAACCTCTAAATATTCACCTAAATATTCACAGGTAAATATTCACCTACCACCATACACACCAGACACCCCAAACCGTCACGAAACCAAAGATTTATTGTGATTCTATCTCTGCATGCTTGTTTGTCCAACCTATACTCACACAGGTAAACATCCACCTAAGATTAAATTTTTCATTTATTCAGTGTACTGTATTCAGACTTACAGATGCCGTCCAATTCTATGTGAGAATCCGATTCCTGTATTCGTTTTTCAGGTGTATTTCGTGAGCTATAATTATATGCATCCATAATCGAATATTTATCACAACACTGGACAACATACCAAGAACAAAAAATAATGTTTGAACAACAAACAGTAAACAATGACAAATTGAGATGATATTTGACATGGACGTTTTAGGTTACGTTAAAAAACGACAGTGCTGCTTAGCATTTAACTTTATCGTTTTATGCTTTATCGATGTGATTCATCCCGTTACACGCAAAAAATCGCTTACATTTCTTGTTTTTTTTTGTAAACAATTAAATAAAACCTTCAACAGTCGAAATAGGTAAAATAAAGTATTTTCACGTACTTTTTTGCTTTCATAAAGTACGTTTCCCCGAAATAACGTACAATACTTTATTATAAAGTACGGGTGGCAACCCTTATCTTATCCGACTGTTTTCGAAGCGACCAATTCTCGATTGTTATTAATTTCCCCTACCCAAAAGTAGGTAGAAAAAAACCTACATAGGGCACATTAAATTAAATTACACTCATTCCTTAAGGTATGAATGGATTTTCTCCCTCCAGCGGACCTAGACAACATTAACTACTGGTATGAACCACTTGTAAAGGATTTGATTTGGCTGCTGGGAGAAACGATTCTCATTGTTACAGATCTGTTATATCTGATGAGAAAGTGTTGATGCAGAGCAGTATAGTAACCTCCTTTAGTGAAGGAGACTATTATATGGCGGTTAAAGCCCTTAAAAAGATTGAAGCGAGATATAAAAAAAATATGCTCGAAGATAAATTCATCTTGTTTTGAAAGACACGAGTAGACAAAACAAAATCTCCTTAAAAAAAAAGAAGACTGAAAGACATCCTGTCTTTCTCTGTCTAAGATTAAGTAGAAGGGAAGAGTCATTTTATTTCCTTTTCTCATCTAGATCGAATATCGAATGCTTACAGTCTTCCTTACAGTCTGAGCTACTCGAACCCCTCTATAGGAAATGAGCGAACAAGTTTGTAAAAAAGTTTCCCCAATCTTTATGAACTGGCTATCAAATATAAATCTACTATTTTTTAAGACGATTTTTTGCATTGTGAAATTGGAGGTAGTATGTTTCGTATGGATTCTTCCCTTGGAAAAATATTCTATCGTCTGTCTCATATCAAAATATCATAACACCATGTTTAATTCAAGTTTTATATGAAAATCATAGATATTCCAAATAATAAGCCTCTTCTTCAAACTATGTAAACATCCAAATATAGATTCATACTACTTCTGATACATCAGAACAAGTAGATATGTAATACTGAACATTTTTACGAAGAGTACATAATGGAGTCCTTAAAGTAAGTCTAGGTAATCTATATATATCATATCACCTTGGTGGTGCTACTATTAGCACACCAGACAAAAGTTACCAGTAACTTAGATGAGGTATCTTAATATAAACCAATAGAAAACGATTTGCAATGCCATGCATGATTCCTTAATTTAATTCCAAGAAGTTTTAATAGTACAGAAACGTCTTATGGAAATTATTGGGGTTTGTGAAAATTTACTACTTTTGTGTTCTCTTTGATATATATATATATATATATATATATATATCTGCCATTTGATTTGTTCTACCCTCCAGTTTGTATACTGATTTGACATTAATATAAAAATAACTGACAGCAGTAAACAGTATATCTCTCTAGTGTGCATAATAATATCTAAAGTATTAAAGAGAGCCATGTCACATGTAACCACACTCAGGTGGAGATTTTCAACGAATATTATGAGATATCTATTTTAGATATAAAATAAAAAATGACCTTTTGGCCATAAAAAAAAAGAAATTGTTGTAGCAACATATAATGACAGGTTCTAGAAAATGTTTTTTTTTCAGCTGGATAAATTTTCCATTGCCATTTCCATTCCCAATAATAATAACATTGCAAGAGCATAGAAAAGCTATTTGCGCATCTAATAGAATTTAAATTAGTCACAGACTGATAAAACTGCAAAATTTTAGGCATAGACAGGGCATGGCAGCCCCGATGGATTTTCGTGGGGTTGTAATTATATTAATAGGTTCGTACTTTCTTTTATTCGGGGGGTTTCAACAAAATTATTTAATCGTTTTTCAATTACAACAATTACATCCGTCGTGGATTTTTAAAAAATTTTAATTTTGCTTTTTATTATTAATCTTAATAATTAAGCATCTAAAAAAACATTCGCCAAAGGCCAAGTTTATGTGGCTCTTAGTAGAGTACCATCTTTAGACGGCGTAGTAATAACCGATCTAAATCAAAGAAAACTCTTCAACAATCCACACAATAACATAGCATTGGAAAAAGTAGAGCGCTCAAGAAACATGTTACGTAGATCCCACACCGACGAAGCCGAAGAAAGGCCACAAAGTAAGTTAATCTAAATCAATCAAAAATGTTTATTGTAGTGCTCCCTGATGAGTTAACAACATAACACCTGTACACTAATTGAAGGTTATTGTAACATCATAAACTTTTTAATGAAAACCGTACCTAAATCAGTGAAACGGTTTTAGAGAAAAATGGGAGCATTTGTTTGCACACACAATACAACCTCTCACTGTAAACGCATATATACTTCCTCCGTTCCGTCGTGGGTAAAAATGACAAGGCTTTATGCTCATAGTACACTGATAGCTAGAGTCCATTAATGCAAGCGAGAGGTATAACTACATATAAGACCAAAGTTTTAAAAATGGTGCCAAAGCTATGAATTTATACTTTGTTCACTGGTAAAAAGGGAATATTCCGAAAGATGTCTATGTATAAACAAAAGTTGACATAAGATCTGTTCGAAAATTCACTGTAATAACGAGGTATTAAAGGCCAATATGGTGCGAGTTTTAAACATACATAAAACAATAAATAAAAGAGGAGATCAAAGCAGAATATATTCATAATTCCCTAATAATTTCTGTTTTGATGTGGCAGTGGCTAGGGATAATACTGCATTTTAATGTGTTTTTAAAATTTTTAAAACCATTATAAAAAAGGAGAGTTTAATATTTTAAAAAATACTTCATATACTTATATTAAAATGGTTTATTATGGAAGTCAAAATATAAACGTGAAATAAATTCTGTAGACAAATAATTTTTGCATATTTTTATTTAATAATAGTACCCAAAACTGAAAATATAAAATTGACAAATAATAATATAACATGAAATATGTATTTATATTTTTATAACATAATTGTTATCCTTTACTTTATGTTTACTCTGTTATATTAAAGTTAGTATGAAAATTTGGATCACTTTTTTTAGTCATAAACATTTTTATCTAATCGTATTCACACCTTGCAAATAATCGGAAATTAATATTATCATCAGATATTCATTCCGATTATTTGCAAGGTGTGAATACGATTAAATAAATTATAGATATATATATATATATATATATATATATATATATATATATATGTATATATATGTATATATATGTATATATATATATATATATATGTGTGTATATATATATATATATATATATATATATATGTATATATATATGTATATATATATATATATATTATACATATATACACGGTGACTTTTTATTCGTTTTACACCTAGAATTAAAGTTCACGTCTAACTGAATGGTATCCATTCACAGTGTTAAAATAAATTTCTAAATGTGATGTCATTTTTTTTCCTAGTTTTATATCATGTTTATCACAAATAGTTATATATCATGTTAATACAATACTTATCGGACACAATCCACGATAACGAAATTTTATACGCAAGGTCTAAAATCCGAAACAAAAAATAATCAACCTGTGATACAGTTTTACACACGTAATTCAAAATGTTTCGACGGCTTATAAGCCGTTCGCTATAATTAGACCAATGAGCAAGGCCACACAGTGGCGTAATGGTGACCCTGCCCATTGTCTTTCTGTATCGGTGGTTAAATCAAAATGCAATTTTAGTTATTCACGGATTGCTTTACCGATGTGATAATTTTACTTCCGAAAATATTCTCACATGACGGTTTTCGGCTTAGTACCGGTCTACTTGCGGTATGGAAGTACCTTAATAGTGTATTTGTATGCTTACAGCCCCGACCTGATGCCTGTAGACTTTCATTTGTGGTCAGAGATAAACTGGTTAGTGTCCACAGAAAATGCGCAGTGTAGACAACCTAAAACACAAGATTTTGGCTGCATTTGACACAGTGAAATGTGACGGAATGATTCTAATATTTGTGAAAGAAAACATTCAGAGACCTGCTCTTTTGAGCATGGAGCAGAACAGCACAGCATTTTGAACTGTTAAAATATCAACAGGTGAGATACATCTTTTTGTACATGCGTCGTTAAATCGTTGTAAATGCCTAATCTGTTGTAAATATGTTGGTTTAAGTTTTTTAAATATGCCTGAATTACTTTATGTGCAATTTAAAATAAAAATTAATTATCAATATTAATTAAAACAAATAAGAAATGATGTAATTGTCATAGTTTATTTTTTTTAATTTTGGGAAAACAAATAAGAAACAATGACAATTGCAGGGAAAAGTCCGAAGACTATTAATCACGATACAAACTACTTAGTTGCATTTTAATGGAAAAAAGCTTAGCTTTAGGACCCTAGAACTTTATGCAATTTTACAATTAATACATCAAATCACACACACCGACGCTGCGTTCCACTGCCATCCCCCCTCTACTGAGCGCCTCAATAAGTGCATGCGGACTCAGGCGAATGTACCGTAATATTTTTTTTCAAAATAAAATTTAATTTGTTTTTTCATACTTTTAACACTGCACTTGGTTAGTATTCATGTCAACGTCAACTTTAGTTCTATGTGTAAAACGAATAAAAAGTCACTATGCATATAAATATATAAATCAATAAACACAAAATAAAATCATTTTACATATTTCAAATGGTTAAAGTTTTAAAAAAATTTTAAAAAAACATTGTAAAAATATTTTATTCCTAATGACATAAAGATTCACTTTAAAAGTAACACAAAATAAATGTATGAACACTGAAAAATTATATAGAAAAAAGTACACTTGTGATTAAAGTATATAGTTATGTGGTAGTAAAGAATAAAATTTTCTTTATTTTAATTTTTCTGCTTCAGTCTATATCAAACCCAGCAATTGTCGTGGTTCTGTTGAAAGATCGTCCTGTAATAATTTCACCATGCACTTTATTAATATATCACCCACAATTTACAGGGAAATATCAAAGTGTATACTTATAAGAGAATTAGAATTTAAATTTTTGATTTACAAAAGTTTGCCGCTAACATAGAAAAGTAAGAACAAAGTTGATAGACAATGCGGATGAGAGCAATCTTTTATAGCCAACCACAATATAAGTGTTATATTAATATCGAATGAAAAAAGTTAATAAAGTAAATTTTAGGAGGGGCTAGTAAAAATATTTTGACTTGAGAAGACTTGACCATACTCTAAACAATGTGGTTACACTCAATAGCAATGTTATACAAGTGTAAAACAAGTGATAGAGTCCAAGAAAGCATCTATACAAAAGAGATAGTTGTATTGGAGGCAAAGCAATTACCTGTCTTTTGAGGATCATTTTTAGATCATTTATAGCAAGTTTGTTTAACATAATTTTGTAACTATACATTTTTTTTCCTACTAACAAATGTTACTAACCTGAATACCATATGCTGCCAGTATTACTGGAAATGTTAGGTAAAACAGCCAAAAGACTTAGTTTATGATTGTCAACAAGGTATGGTCATACAAGTTGTGACTAATTCATAGAAATGTCAGATATATTGAAGCCGAAAAAATGACAGCCACACATGTTCTGGATTTGATTAAATTTGTCAGGAGCCTATTCTGACACATTAACCTAATACAATACTTCATAATTACAATTAGTAGAAGCAAATTTGGCAAATAAAAATTGGGTTTAAGGTGATAATATTTTTATAATATATCAGACAGTAATTGATAAAAATTATTGTGACTAATGTCGACGATTGACAAGCAGAGTTCTCAAATATAACATAATAGTTGAGCATTCCATCAAGAATTTTTTGAATCATAATAATAAAAAATGGCAATTTCATAAGACTAACTAGAAAACTCCATTATCTGGTGTCATCTAATTTGGTTTATGTCTACACACAAATTATCAATGGGGAAAGATATTTGATGCGGATTACAATTATTACAGCACACAACCTTAAAAGGTGTTGATTAAAACATCAACAATTTTATTAACAATATACATTAAATACTTAAAAATTAAATAGAAATAATGATAAATCTCCTTGAGTTACATACTATAAAGGTAATCCAAATAGATACTTGATGAAATGAAAAAAAAGGTCTACTACATTTTATTTTAGTATTCAGGTGTTTATAAATTTGGTTCTTTATTTACATTTAAAATCTTAAATAGACATAATTTATGTACAAAATTTATTAAACTATTTATAACGCAAAAATAAAAAGGTTTAAGGGTTTTATACAGCAAATATCAGAGAACAAATAAAAAAAAATGAGTATCAATCTATCTTTGCACCAGCTATTACTTTTTCACTGCCTTGAACGTCAAGCATAAATAAGAATTAAAATTTTACCACAAAATATCTGCGATCACTGCATATGTATAATATGAAGTGTCTATATGTATGTAAGTACAAAAGTGTGGTGTAGGTTATTCTTTAACTTAGTGCTTAAGATTAATCTTTTCAATTATATAACACAAATTCTACCACTAAGTATTTAAATGATTAGTGAATGTATGTGTACATAAACCACACAGTAAGAACCTATGTATTTGACTAAAAATATTATATACTGCCTGTATTATAAAGTATAGTTAAATAGTAACTTAGTCATAAAGCTATTTTACAATACACACAGTCAGAAGACATAGATGGTTGTGATATAAAAGGGATTGACTTTAGCAAAGAATGTTTCTTTATGTCACATAAGATTCTAACAAAATTTTTATATCTATATAAAAAAAGTGGTAGAAGAGACTGATAGCAGTGAGTCTGATGTGACATCGAGCTGGAGGAGGTGTAGAGTGAAGATGAGCTTGTGTGAAAAACAAAGATAGGTTAAAAAAGTCAATATGGTTACATCGGTGTGATCATATAAATATCTCAAAAGTATATGTTCTAACTTCAAGGCAAATCTTTCATTGGTGTTTACCTTGTCTAAGTGGAAAGTATTATAAATCAAGAAAATAAATATTGTAGTAAAATGATTTGACTTACTGTTATTAAATTGCGACCGCCACGAGCAATAAAGCAATATAGATTGTAGAATGCCCTCCCATCAAAATGCCATTCCTTGCCATTGCACTGCATCAGCTGAAACAAAGTAATGATAATGGCTTTTAATTTCCTTCTTTTTTTTTAATTTAAGGCTTTCAACTTTCTTTTTCATTCTTAATTTAAAATTTGTTTTCACATTGATAAAAGTATCAAATTGATAGGCAAATTTAGTTTTGCAAGTATAGATGCAAAGTTTACATATCTATAATTACCATATAATATTTTAGGAAAATATATTGTTTTCCAATTATTTATATTTTCAAACAAATTAATTAATTATCTATATTAACACTGCTATGAAATGAGTAAATTTTTTAGACTAGAATACAATAAAAATTGTTTTCCAAATTTTCATCCATGTAAGAAACACATTCAAATGAATAATGCACTAATCAATTAAAAATTCATGCATAGTACTATTAGTATATTGCAAATCGCTAAATCCACTTCAATCTGGAGTCAAAACTGGTCATAGTATCTTAACAAAGTTGGTGAATGTCACAAATAATATACATTTAGTCATGAATTAGACAAAACTCACAATACGTCTACTTCTTGACTGTGCATTTAATTAAGTTGACTTTGATATTTTATTAACTTTGTTTGAAGTCCTCGAATGTGTCTCAACTTTCATACAGAACGACTTAGCTCACATCTGTATGGATTTCGATAATCTCTAAGTATTGAATATATTTGCGGCTGCTTTTCATGATACAATTACTTTTCATCATAGCAGAGCCATCACCATACTTAATTTTTTTTACCACAAATCTATCATCCATAGCTTTACCTGGTTTTCTTCATACTCTTTTTCTTTGTTTACTGTCAAAAAGCTTGAACTTACTTTCGTCATGTTATGGATTGGAATGTTACATTTGTACAAAGAGGATTTAACGGGAAACAATTTGCACTTTGTTTCATTTTGCTAGTTACACAGGAACCGCATTTAGAAGGTAGTTTAATTCATTGCGAGAGCATAAATTAGAAAAAATTCTTCACATTTCTTCATAAGAAAGCCACAACGGATACCTGGTATTTATGTTGTGTGCAATGGTATGGTAAAAAACTAAATATAGTAATGTGGTATATAATTAAAATTTTAAGTTATTCTGAATAAATATCATAGATAATACTATAGAAATAAGGGATTAGTTAAGTGGTACTAATGATAATGCCAATGTATGTTTACAGCTCACAAGTGTAGTTCCATTTCACATATTTTCAACATTGTATTTGATTCAGTAGTATTTTTATTAAGATTGGGACAATATACAGTATATAGCAGATTTGTATGACCATTGCACATGGATGACACAAAAATCATAAAGCGTTTCTAATTTGTATGCCGTCTTAACTAAATGAATTTGATTATTTCATTGATTAAAATAAACATTTCATACCGTTTCTATAGATATGGGGAATCCGGAAGCTGCCACCAAGTAACACATGTACACCAATCCATTGTTGTAGATGTTAATAAGTTCCAAAGCACGCAGATTGCATTCGTCAGCTTCCGGAACTTTCCCCTTTAGTGAGAAGTGGCAGAGAAAGATGTCTGCTTCCCACTTTTCAAGAACCTTAATTGTGGGATGCTAAATAAACATAAAAAATTATTTATTCATAAATTGTTACACTAAAGTCAAAAATTAATAAAGCTATATGGAATGACTGCAATCATTCTTCTGTTCATTACTAAATTCCCAAATCAAAAGGATCACTCAATCTTGAAATAAAAGTCTTTGTGAAAAATCTCTGTTTGGGAACGAATATCATCTTAAGTAAACTGAAAATATATCTTGGCAAAGGTTAAAATTATAGAATTGGATTACAGCAAACCAATATAAACTAAATACTGCCATATCTTTCATATGCTTAGTTCAGCAAGATGAATTTTATAAAAAAAAACTTAAGTAACAGAATGCATATTTTTTCTATACGAAACTTGAATCTGCAATGTAAACCTACTAAGATGCAAAATATATAATTCATATACCCAGTGCCAGATAAAGCCAGTCCAGGGCTCGTAGCAAATGTGAACAGGGGCCCCTTGAATTGCATTACCAATTAAAATTTAGGATGTAAATTAAACACATCATTTACAAAAAAGTTTTTCGTGATTTAATATGGGTAAATTTAGAAATATCTCTGGTCAAATCAATATTTCTAAGTAAATAATTTTCTATACTAATTAAATTGAGGTCATTCAAACGTTCTTGTCCCATTGTGTTCCTTAACACATTTTTAATTTGTTTTAATGTTGAAACAGAACATTCCCCGCTGCAGTTTATGATCATCAAAGTCAATTAAATGCGTAACACTATTTCTCCATTTAGAAAACAGATACCAATAAACTTTTTGCTAGAAGTTTATAAAATTGAAGTTCAAGAGCCTTGTACTTCTTGCTATCAACAACTGTTTTGAGTAGCTCAGCGAAATGCACCAGTTCATTGTCCAAGCTATCTTCCACGTCATCTGGGAAAGAGGTGACGATAATTGGACTTATTTTCAAAGTCTCTTCCGCTCTTAAAGACTTTAATTTCCAAAGTATTCCAAATACATTTGTCACACGATGATAAGCTTCCATGCATTTAGCTAATACAGCCAGTACATTATCGACTATGACAAAAAAACACTTGGGTTTCAAAGTCTTTAGATGTCTACATGTTTGATTTGCTACAGTTTCGTCAAGTAGACTGCATTCGTCATACTTTGTACTTCACTTGCGTTTTCATCATATATCATATCAACTGTTGATATTCTTCACAATCTATCAAGGCTTTGGCTTTTGTCTCTAGCCATGTAATGATTTATGCAGAGCGTATCCCGTATTAACGTCTTGATCTGACTACTGTAACGAAGCATTAGTCGCTTGAAAGCACTCTAGAATTTCGTTCCACACTATAGTCAATATTCCCGTTTATAACTTCGAAACTAGTTCGTAAGGTTGATTACGACACTTTACCTTTTGATACTTGTTATTGAATATGTCATCCAAAACTTGTTTGATAATGGTGAAACCACATAAAAGTGCCTTCGTCGCATCAGCTCGTGCGGACCGCCAAGTGTCCAATAATCTTTTTAAAATTAGAATATTGGAATCAGCATTTTGAAGTACTTTTGTAGGGAGAATTCATCAATAGGTTGAAGCGGAAAAAAAGAATATAGACTTTCAACCAAATCCCAAAAAATTGATGCTTCTGTACAATATTCTGCTGCGCACTTTGCAACCAAATTTAATGAATGGGCAAAACAGGGAATATATTCCGTTACATATATCCTTAATTTGTGCTTGTAAGGCGCTGTATATCCCACTCATGTTGCCGGCATTGTGATAACTTTGACCTCGACCATCTTTGATGTTGATATCTTTCTCACTTAAAAAATCTAGTAAATTTTTAGCGAGCAGTTGCGCAGTATGGCCCTCCATATCCAAGAATCTTAAAACCTTTCGACTGGTTCAAATGACAAGACATAACGCATTATCATAGTCAGTTGGTCTGCATGTGATATATCTGGAGTAGAGTCCAATGATACTGATTAGTATTTACAGAGTCAGAACCAAATCTCCCTAAAATTACAAAGGAAAGATGCATTTCAGTGCATGCGAGAAAGATTATTCTCATAAGACAAAAATATCTACAGAAACTAATACATCACTACAAAAAAACCGGACAATTACAACAAACACAAAAAAACAACAACAAAAAGGTGTCCCAACACAGTTGATCCCCGGCAGTACTAGACCAAAACCCTCCAACAAAAATGCACCCTCAGGACGCACGAAAGCCTAGAGCTAGGAAAATCCTTGGAAAATATGATATATTATTTATTAATGAGTTGAGAAGAAAATAGAAGAATACAAAAATTACATTTTATACCAAAAGGGAGAAACAGCAGGTCAAAGAGGAGTGGGATTCTTGATAAAAGTACATTTTAAAAAATACATACAAGATTTGATGGGTATTTCAGATAGAAGATCAATACTTAACATTCAACTACCAGGCTATAAGAAACTATGGACTATTATACAGGTATATACACCTACCAAACAAGGAGCCAGGGTCGACGTTGAGGACTTCTATAACAACTTATCAAAAATAGTGAAAAAATACTACATGAACAACCCATAATTATGGAAGACTACAATGTTCAGGTTGGCACCAGAGAAGCAGGTGAAGAGTCAATATTAGGAAAACATGGCTATGGTAAGAGAAACATTAACGGGCAAAGATTCATAGAATTCTTATTGCAATACAATCTAACACTATTAAACTCAATCTTTAAGAAAACACCAAAAACCAAATGGATGTGGATCTCGCAAGATGGAAAGTACAAGAAAGAAATTGATTATATTATAACAAAGAGAGTACAATACTTTAAAGACACACAAGTAATACAAAATTTAAACTTCAATACTAACCACCACATGGTAAGATGCAACTTAAATACCCATCAAACAAAAAGATCGAGGAAAGCTATAACAAACACCTTATTCTTATCATCAGGAGTCTACAAGAAAAATTTAGATATATTATCTGCCAAGTCGTTATATGAAACAGTCAACTCCAATTTAACTACATTAGAAAAATATGACTATATTGAAAAACACTTATCACAAATGAATAAAACCGATGCCGGCAAAGATAAAAATTTAAGCAGTGCGAAAACATTAGAGTTGCTAAAAGAAAGAAAATCACTACTTTTAGAATTTAAAAAATAAAGAAAATCAAAACAAAATAATCCCTTAGTAAACAGATACGAGAAAGCTTGAGAAGAGATAGGAGAATTAAAAGGAAAAAAAACTAGAAGATTATATCTAAAACACAGGTGGTACAAAAAAGCATTTAAAGACTTAAGAGAAATTATTAAAGAATGGATCACCAGCCTAAAAAATAATCGATACAACAAAATCACAGTACGGAAAGAAATTCAGAGATTAGTTACAAATTACTACAGTACTCTCTACTAAGAAACAGACCAAGAGATGGACCCAGACAAAAAAATCAATCATAAAGATAATGTGCCACAAATATTTAGGCAGAAGTACTAAAAGCCATACATTCCCAAAAACTAGAAAGAGCCATAGGACCCGATAATATGCCTAATGAGCTGCTAAGAGGCACAATAGAAGAATTAAGTCTAATTCTAACAAACATATTCAATGAAATACTGAACACAGGCACTATTCCAAGTCAATTGGGTGAATCTCACATTATTCTCATACACAAGAAAGGAAATAAAGGTGACATTGGTAGCCATAGGCCAATAAGCCTCATATAGAATATATATAAAGTGTGTGCGAAAGTAATTTTAGAAAGTATAACAAAAACATTAGATGAAAATCAATCCATTGAACAGGCTGGATTTAGAAAGATTTATAGTACAATTGATCATATTCACACCGGTAATCAAATTTTAGAAAAATATATTGAATATCAAAAACAGGTGTACATAGCTTTCATTGATTATTCTAAAGCTTTAATATTCAAAGTCAAGACTAAGACAACGTGGAGTAGATGACATATATATTAACATGATAAAAGAAATCTACAAAAAGAACAAAAGTCCAATAAAACTGGAATCAAAAGGAGACCCATTTCCCATAAACAGAGGTATGAGACAAGGAGATCCACACTCACTGAAACTATTTACTGCTGTTTTAGAAAATATTTTCAGAAAACTACACTGGGAAAAGTACGGCCTAAACATCAATGGTAACGGCTTAAACCTCTTGAGGTTCGCAGACTATTTAATATTACTGGAAGAAGATCTAAAGAAATTACATGATGTGATACAAAGCTTAGCTGAAAAAAGTTTGAGGTAGGCCTTGAAATGAATAATATGTAAACAAAAATGATGACAAACTCCAGTAAACAGATATTGAAATGGAAGAAAATAAGTTTGAATATGTTGATGACTACATTTATTCAGGACAAATTATTGCTCCCAGTGATTTAATGACTAAAGAAGTTAATAAAAGAATAGCTTGTGGATGGAAAAAGTATTGGGCTTTTAAAGAAATCATGGAGAATAAAGAGTTAGGTATACACATTAAAAAGAAAACGTTCAACACATGTATCCTTCCATGTTTAACATACGGATGCGAGAACTGGTCCCTCACTGAATTGCATAGAAAAAAAACCTGCCAGGTGCCATCAGGCAATGGAAAGGAGTATGTTTGGAGTAAAACTAAAAGATAAGATTAAAAATATAGATATTCGAAGCAAAACTAAAATAACCGACATACTCACTCGTATTGACAGCCAAAAGTGGAACTGGATAGGACATATGTTACATTCTGGTACCTAAGAGACGGTAGCAAAAGACCTGGTCGTCCAACCAGAAGATGGGAAAACGATATTCACCTTACTTCAGGGCCCTACTGGACAAGTTGGACGAGGTCTATGCCGAACTTCGTGTCATTCTATAGTATTTACTGGTTATAGATGTTTGGAAATAAAATGGCTATTATTATTATTACTTAAAAATACTTCCAAAATCACTGCTGTTTTCGTACACTATGTGAAAAATGTTAAAAACTGAAGCAATTTTGAAAAATAAACCCGTTGAGAAAATTTAACAATTACCAAAATTTAATAAATATTAAAAAAAAATCATATACAACATGTAAATAAAATAGCATACAACCTCAAACACACTTACCAACCTCAAAAAAACTTTTAAATTTAAGAAAAAGATTTTAAGAAACGGTATAATTGAAAATAATTTTTTTTAGTCAAATATGACCCATATTTTTTGTAGTGAAATCGATTCAACCCTTGATTCTGAACAAACAATCTTCAGGTTTTGCGCACTTTCTAGATATGTTGTATAAAAAAATCAGACTTTTATCTACAAATAAAAGGAAATTGAGTTAATAGGATCATATTTTCATCAAATTAAGCAATTAATTTAAGCAATTTCGCGTGCCCATTAAGGTGCAGCTCTATAACCTACATGTCTTTTTTATATTTTTGTATATGAACGAAAAAGTTAGCCACTTAGTCGTTTTCACTGTTTGTTATTATATACAATTACAAGTCCACAATAACAGCTATCGGCAAAACGGAAATAATAATTTAAAAGCACGTAAAAATAATACGATAACAAAAAGTAAAACAAAATTAATTTCACTCTTAAATCAAAAGAAAATAAATTTATGTAATTGCGGTAGGAACAAACGACTGAGTCGACTGACTGTTGAAGTCGGCATATCAAATTAAATATCGATTTTACTATTTTCTTATCGGTTATCATATGAAAACTATTCTACATGGTCAGATCGTACAAACAGCTCAAATCGAAAACAATATTAGGGGATTGCTCCTGTCCTAAGTATTGTGATGTTATGTTTGCTAACTTGCAGCATAATAATGTACCTATTCAATTACAGTATGGCTAACGCTCACTTTGAGGACAGCTGCTAGGTGGGTGCCTTATAATTTTTTGATTTGTAGTTTTTTTGGGCACAGGCGCTGGGCCCCCAAGGAACGGGGCCCGTAGCATTTGCTGCCTCCTGCTATGTGGCTAATCCGACACTGCATATATCAATACATCATCAGTCAATACTAATTATTACAAGTTAAATTTTTCAAAAATAGTAAAAAAATATAGTTATGTACTAACATAAAGCAAGTACTGCAGTATTAAAACAGGATAATAATACTTTGGTGGTAAAAATCTTATTTTTTTAATGTCAATAACATTGTTAACTGATACAGAACTAATAAGTAATTTCCATTTGAGTTCTTCCATATTTTTCTTTTTGTTTCTCCATAGCTTGAGAAGGTCCATGTTTACAGCTGTATAGAACAAGAGAATACAATATTATATTAATAAGGAAAATATTTCAAGTATTGATTTCAATATCTCCAGTCTAAAAGTAAATTGTGTACAAGTAAAATAGTGAAATAGCCTGTTTAGATCAAACAGGCTATTTTGATACCTAATCCAAATAAATGGACTCTTTATTAAACATATTTAAAGTATATATAGAATCCTTACAGCATTTAAAAAATGTTTAAGACAGGAAAACTAGTTTTTGGAAACACCTCTGCTCTATCTAAAGCATAATTAGTCAATGACAAAGGGCATCTTGTCTACATTTTGTATGAAGTAGGATGTTTAACAACTAGGCTTAATTATGTCGACTCCTCTAAAGAAAAACACTGTACCTAATTCACCTTTTGGAGATTTTAAGTTATAACTACATTATCGTTGTATATTTTTCTCCCCACAAGACTGTCTAATTGTCATATCTGTAAGCACTCTTTAATAATATCAAAGTCATAACGGAATATGAAAATTCAATATTTTTGTGTGACGTTTTGAAATATAGTCCAGCCCTCCTGTAAAATTACAAATAAAGAGTTACTATAATCTTTCTTCGAGTGTCCATATATATTTTATTAACATGTTTATTCGTAAACTCAAACCTCACTTAATTATCAATCTACAAATATGTCATTGTATGCATTTGATGTCGCACTAAATACTTACCCAAATCAAATTTTAAGGGCTTAATACCCTCAACTTCTAGTTGTACCCTTTTTTTCTCCAATTTATATTTCAATTTATATTCTTTAATTGTGCATGGCTCATCACGAAACAACATGTAGTATAGCCTCTTGCGCAACACCGTATACACCACATTTTCTTTAAAATAGTTGACTCCTTTCCTGCAATAGAAAATCAATTTCAATTTGCTTTGTTTACAAAAAGACTAAAACTTATACATTGTCTATGTACAGCAGTTCTATGATAGAAATATAATTAAATTGGGAAAAACGTACATCTATTTAACCGACTTCAAAAAGGAGAAGGTTCTCAATTTGTCGGAACCTTGTTTTTATGTATGTTCAATGATAATTCTTTACCGAACCGATTTTGATGATTCTTTTTTCTTTGAAAGAGAATACTATAGAGGTGGTCCCATATAAATATGATAATGAGGTCCTGAAACGAACGATGGAACTTCTTAACGAATGGCAGTAAATTAATTATGATGAAAGATATTTGCTACAGGTAGTACCCCTTACCAAGTCAGGGTCTGATAATAAGTTCTGGAGATGAACAATGGAATTCCTAAACGGATTTTAGTAAATCAACTGTGATTAACGATAGTTGCTACTAGTAGTTATTACTTTGCAAAATAATTAAACTGTCGACCAGGTCAGGGTCTGATGAAGAGTCCTGGAGATGAACAATGGAACTCCTTAATGGATGGTAGTACAGAAAGTGATTCAAAATATTTGCTAATGGTAATTGTTATTTTGTAATATAACTACACTATCGATCATGTCAGATTCTGATGAGACGTTCTGGAGATGAACAATGGAATTTCTTATCGGATGGTAGTAAATGAAACATAATTCAAGATATTTACTACTGGTAATTTTTACTTTGAAAAATAACTGCATCATTGACCGGGTCAAGAGTGTGATGATGAGTTCTCAAGATGAATAATGTAACTATTAACGGATGGTCATAAATTGAAAGTGACTCAAATATTTGCTACTGGTAATTGTTACTATGCAAAATAACTACACTATCGATCATATCACATTCTGATGATGTATTCTGGAGATGAACAATGGGACTCCTTATTGGAAACGTAATTCAAAATATTTACTACTGGTAATTTTTATTTTACAAAACAACTGCACCATCGACCAGGTCAGGATGTGAGGATGAGTTCTAAAGATGAATAACGAATTCAATATTTATGCTACTGGTTAGTTGTCACTTTGCAAAATCTGATATTGGATTTCAGATATAGAGAATGGTATTCCTCAAGTGGTTATGGTATAGTAAAGTGGTAGTTCTTAATTTGCAAAATCTGATATTGGACTTCGGATGTGGAGAACAGATCTCCCCAACGGCTAACAGCTAACTACTGACAGTTACTACTATCGCTTCTTTTCTATCTGTTGTCGATAACCAATTTTAGACAAAGAGGAAATTTTCTATATACATACTAACTTTTCCCATAATTTTAATAAGTATACAATATTCTAAAAAAGAAAATAATTGTGATGATTAATATATTAATCACTAAAATTTGTAAAATATTTGCTCTTTTAAAAAACCAACTTCAAAACAGGTAGGTACAAAAAGAAAAAATAACTAAACTCGGTGCCAGTACCGCCGATAAATTTCTACAAATTTATAATTCAATTTATAATCTAAATTTAAAACTTTAACTTCTGACATACTTACAATATATAGTAGATTCATAAAGGGCATATTTACAATACAAAATTTTACATTTGTTAAGTTGATGGGAGGGACTGGCACCAAGTTCATAAATAAGTAACTTAGTTATTGTTGGAAGGGGAAGAGACCACGCACCGCACTCATCAGTTGTATGCGCAATTGCGTTTCTAAAGGTTACCTTTACATGTAAAATTCTTTCACGCCCGTTTACAAGCTGCATTTACACATGTTACTTCAGTAAAACTGTGCAAACTGCACACACTCCAGTTTTCCACGGTCTATCCTGTGCAATTAGCCTTTACACGGCCGCTCTTTCCGATGACAAAAACAAATACGAGTAATCACATGCAAAGGAATGTTAGCTTAAACAAACTTTAATAAGATAGTCGCCCATA